>OZ024822.1:15259293-15642342 GCA_964016985.1 Anodontia alba | reverse complement strand
CCCGCAAAAAAATAGTCCTAGTCTATGAAGCAGGCAAAATTCAGAATACCCGCTCCCTCCCCTGTGGGGAGACCGGGGCTGGTTGATGCACTTTATTATTATTATTATTATTATTATTATTATTTTGGACTTGTCTTTCCAATCAATTTGCCGATTTAAATGATTTATTTAAACTGTGGAAACGTCCTTCTTTACTGCATTTAATTTTGTGTGATAACTATAGATACTTTTCTACGAACCAACCCGGGCCCAGTTGTTCAAAGCTAACGATGTCGTTAGTTAACGATTCGTTAAAATTTACATCGAGTGTTACGCAAATATGCTGAAATTTTTTGCTGAAAAAATGTGAGTAGCTTTTGCAGTGCAAAAGCTACTCACATTTTTTCAGCAAAAAATATCAGAATACTGTATATTGAATCCGCTAAAATAGTTAACGAAATGACCCTTAACGAGTTCGTTAAGCTAACGACGCTTTGAACAACTGGGCCCCGATTTTTGAGGTAAGGGTCAGTGCATCAACTTGTCCCGATATCAAGTCATGTTGATGCAATCACCGGGGCAAGTTAATGCAATTCATTCTTTATTTGCTTGGGTAACATGGTCAATATTATCATGATTTTATCCTCATAATCTACTAAAATCTTTTCAACAGGCAAACACTGTGCATTAACACATATTATTCCAGCTGCATTTGGTTATTTTAGCATAGTGATGTTTTAACAGTCATAATTAAGACCGTATCTTTGATCGTCATTGTCAACAAAAAAGAGGTTTGCACGTGCAAGACTCTCCTGTGCAATCAAGACTGGCAAAATGCTAAAACTGTCGCTGAACGGTTGATATAAAATAACTTTTATGGTCAGAATTTTACTCCTTTTCGTCGGTCGCGGTGAAAACCGCTACATGCAAGGCATTTTACATAGCCAAATACCAGTTAAACATACAGGGATACTTCATAAGTGCATCGACAGCACAATATGATTGAAATGCAACGGAAAATTTTGAAAGTGTGAAATAAACTGCTCTGTGCATCAGAATATTCTTATATTTTTTGCCGTTTGATAATTTAGGCACGAATTACAGTGGGTAGCACAGCATCAAACTGTCCCATTCTCAGTGCATCAGCTTGCCCCCACCACACCACATGTGACAGCAGCTTATGTAGACAATCTTTGCTGTTCATCTGAATTTAAAGGCGTGTATTTTCTTTGTGATCGTGCATTTAATTTACATGAAATATCAGAAAACTGTGTTGGCAAAATGAAAATTATAAAATTTTATCAATATTTACTAATGGAGCCCAAAAAGCACTTTGTCTTAGCTCATATAGCCGGATCTTTTGTTATAATCCAGAAAACTTCTGTGGAAGATGGGGAAGGTGATAAATAACATGTGAATCTTACATTTGACACTGTATATGGGAGGCTTTCATTTTATTTGCGGTACAACGTCGTTACAACGTCGCTGCAACGTCACGTTGTTGCAGCGACGTTGAAGCGACGTTGATACGACGTTGTGTGTTTGCTGGGTTACTTCATTCAACAACTAGCCCGGCCCGGTCTGCCCTAGGGCACGATTAAGGAACTTATAATTTGGCATGTCCTCTGGTGTATGTACCCACTGGTATCAGCAATGATGCTGCCTGGTTTACGATCCTTTACAACATGATGGCATTAGCTTGCAATTGTTCCCAGCCCTAGATCTTCCATCATAGCTTTAACACTGCTCGTAACCTACATCTGTAGTCGTTGTGGCAGACTCTTCATGCTCTTGCTGCACGACGTTGGACAGCTTCTGGATCCAGTCATAGGGACACGGGTCATGGACGTTTTTTGGTCAATCATATAAGTACCCTGAAGGTACTATTCGTATAAATTATTTCTGTTTTAATCGGGGGTGGGTCGGGGGGGGGGGGTGGGGGGGGGAACACGTCCATGACCCGTATCCCTATGGATCCAGTCTGTTACTGTTGGACTTAATTGGTAGTATGATCCCAAACAGAGGCTGAATACTCTAGCTGGGGTCCACACACCACTATAGTCTTGTAGCAGGTAGCTTTGACGTCCTTTGGGCATGCATATGTCGACATGTTCCTTTGCAAGATAGCCGTCGTGTTGTTGGACTAAAAAATCCTTCACAAAAGCTACTAGCATTTTCAAAGCAGTAAGGTAGCCTACCCTGAATTACAGGGGAAAAAGTGCTCAAAACTGAAATAATCACAGCCAAAGAGATTTTTTTTTATTTAGTTTTTTAGGAAAAATTCTCCAAAGTAGAAAATCTGAAGAAAAATCAACAACAACAGAACAAAATTTCTGAAAAGTAAAATTAATTACATTTAAAAAAGTATTTTGGTTTGCTAGCTATTTAAAGATATTTAAACGAATCTAGATCTAATAGGTTATACACCAGTCATTTGTAGTCCCGGTCCCTACGGACCGGGGAATAGCGGGGCTTTTGACTTTTCGATTTAAAGCCCTGCTATAAACGTCCTGCACTGCGGGGACAAATTTATGGTAAAATCCATGTTAAAAGCCTCTCCACTCCGAGGCCAGTTTTTGTTTCCTGGAACGGTCTGCTTTCTGTTGAAAAAAATCAGCCTGTATCTTTTTCGTAGTAAAAGATCTGTTTTACTCGATACAGCTAAATCAAATGCAAAGTAGGCCTATCTTTGACAGTATGAGGCAGGTTACAAATATTAGAAAACTAAAGTATCAGGTTGATGTGGCTCTAATTTATGTAGCAAAGCATTCTGGTGGGAAATTAATACCCTGGCACATCTACGGCACTGCCAGGACTCTTCGGAGGTTAAATCAAGGCACTTAAGCCCTGCTATGTTCCCGCTATCCCCGGTCCCGTAGGACCGGAGTTTCAAAGAATCGAGGTCCAATGAAGGTGTGCAAGTTTTGCAAGCTCTTGTTCAAATGATATTAAAAGAGTTACTTCCCCTGATCACTAATGACGTGGCTAATGGAAGCCGCCATCTTAACGTCTAAGACAAGATAGCAGGAAATATATCTGTTGTCATCAGCTTTGACAAGATTGTTTTGCATACGTAGAGTGTTTCAAAATGAAGTTTATTATCTTACAAGGATTTTTAATTGTATTCCTTTGTGCATCCTTCGTAAATAGCGATGAACACAACCATGTTGTAAGTAAACCCGATCAGTCTCTAGCAACGTCAACAAAAATGTCAAAACAAAACATAGTTTTTTTGATTTATTAATTGTAAAATGCCCATTGATACTTATATGAATAGTATCAGTATATATTTTGTTTTGTCTCCTGCGTTTGTTTGTCATTTATTGATTAGTTTAAGGAAAATTGTTTACTTTTCCCTTTGAAAAAAGTGGGTGGAGTGTTCTGTCAAACTGTTTACTGCATTGTTTTTATTCACTTACCAGTATTGATAACATAGAGGACATATGTAACATGGCAGTCTTTCACACATGATGCACAAAGAGCATCGTTACAATCTATCCAAAATATAATTCTACCCCAGACATAGGTGTTTTGACAACTTTTTGAACCCAGGCCCATGGATAACCCATAAATCTGCCTGTTACACATACATGTTCCTGATGAAATTTGTCAAGTTTGCCCCCAGTAATAAAATAGAGATGAGGTGTGGATACATGCCTTATTACAGTTCCTATGCGATAACCTGCTTATACAGAATCTTTCATCTTTTAGCTTTCTATCACACTACATAAATGAAAGTATATCCTTCATTCTCATACTATCATCTATTCTCATGTTAGCCTCCACCCTTCAATACAAAAAGCGAGCACAATTGAGGTCGAAGGTAGAGATTATGATCAAGGAAAAGTAACATACAATGATATATACTTTCAGCAGAAATCGCTCTAACCAATTTTCTTCCCAGAAGTTGTCACCGAAGTTGGCAGACTTGATTATGAGTCTCACTAATAAGCATCACAAAGTGACCAGAAACGTGTCAATAATTGTCACGAACGTATTTTGCTGATTATTTTGATTTACATAATATTTTTATATACTGATATTCATTCTTTAATGATGCTGTGAAGGACTTTTGAAGAGGGCGCTGCCTCTATGTGACTCCATTGCCTGGTAGCGTTAAAAATCTAGATAGATAGATAGACTTTTGAAGAATGCAGATATAGGTCTGTGCTGTGCTCGCATTTAGGCTAAGCCTATTTTCGTATTACAGGAAGGTAACACACTTCAAATTAGGTTTACAAATGCTGAGATATAGTAGTCCGAGTTTGAATTCTCAGTGACATTTAATTGGTAGTACTGTAAAAAGTTAGGTGGATGATAACTGAAGAAAACTGCATAGTATCTCCTTAAGCTCGACAACCAGGGCTCCGGAAAGCTGGAAAAATAGCTCGTCTGGACCGAAATTAAGAATTCTGGACCGATTTCAAACACCCCAAAACGCTAATAATTCGGTCCAACAGGTTTGTGCCTTGAACCCCATTTATCCCCAGCCAGCCAATGTTCACAAATCAATGATGTCTATGTTGACTATGTTATATACGTATCAATGATGACAACTTCCGCGCAGCTTTTAAATGCGATATTAGGTAGTTAAAAGGCTCTAAACGGTCATTTGACATGTATATTGGAGAGACAGATGAATAACGGCAACCTACCGCAGCACAAATTAATTACGTCATTATCCAAACATTGTCAAAAAATCAACACTTCACTGACCTTTGTATGGTAAACAAGCAATTAACACGAATCATCAGTAACTGTAGTCTGATAATTAATCCGTTTGTGTGACACGAGTGAATACACTGAGACTGCAAAACATCAGGTGCAGTCGGCGTGTCCAAAAGATCAAAGGTTGTTTTAACTGAGAGTGCTAAAAGAATGCATGGCTTGAACGCACCCATTTTCTTCCTCTTCTTTTTTGTTTTGATCAACATGGTTTGTCGGTCCCAGATTTGATAAATTTATTCCCAAACTGTGTACGTCCTGATCAGATGTCGCATACGTCGTCTGATCTGGGTATTATTGATTGCTTTTTTTTTTTTTTTTGTTGACGGCCCTAACACATGAGTATAATTCAAGGTAGATTTCACGGTAAAAATAAGTAATGCACCACTTGCGCTAGACAAGTTTGGTCAGTGCTAAAAATTTAAGCAGTCTGGTCAAATCTTGAAACATTGAAAACTGCAAAACCGCCCGTGGCGCAGGCCTTTTTTATTAGACTTAATTAAGTTCATGAAAGTCGTTTCGTTCCGTCTCTCCTGTTTCCCGCCGTCTTCACGCTTACACAAGACGGGAATCAGTTGTTTATAAATAGTTAACTAGGAAAACCATGCAGAGGTGGAAATAACAACAAAATTGTCTTTTTTTTTTTCTTTCTTTTTACATACCTGACTTTTTATTGATGACGCCAGCTTTGATCATGCTCGTTATACCCGGACTTCTGTCATATAATGGAGTTGAGGTGTATTATTTAAAAGGAGTTATAGGACTGCCAATTGTCATTAGTTTTCGTGACGGGTGATATTATATATATATATTTTTTTTTTAGAAATGGGCTCATTGATGACTTCATGGTCATCGGCTGGACCGATTCAGATTTCAGAATTTCCAGAGCCCTGTCGACAACTCTCATGTTTTATAGCAGTCAACATGTTTTGTATAGCTCTCAGCATAGAAGGTGTTGGCCAGTCAGAATGCAGTTACAGAACAGTATACAAAAGAGGCTTCTTGCAGAGAAAAGTGTTTGTGGTCTTAAATATGTTTAAAATACCAGAGTTGATTCTAGGGCACGGGATTTCCATGCTTTCTTTTTTGTTGCTAAATCTGCATCCCAATGCATAGTATGATACTTGTTCTGGCGAAAATGTGGCACATTTCATCCGATATCCGCAGGGTTCCCACTGCATTTTGAAACGGGGGGTAAATCTGCTCTGTTTTCTTATTTTTGTACCCCCAATGTATAGCAGCATATAGAGACTCACTTCAATTTTAGGGGTACATGACAAATTTTGGGGGTAAAAAACCCTCTACAGAGGGTGAATGGGAATGCTGTTCCGGCTTTCAATATAATCTAAATTCTGATTTAAGAAGAATGCATTCAGGGGAGGCATAATTAAACTCCTCTCGGTCAGAAGGAAAATTTTTTAGTATACATTCTTATGAGGGTTTTTTTACTTGCAAAATTTTTCATGTGCCCTTAAAAATGAAGGGTTTCTCTGTATGATGCTATATATTGGGGGTATAAAAATTAAGAAAAAATAGAAAGTTACCCGTGGATATTTTCAAAAAGTAGTCAGGCCTCAGTGGCTCAGTTGGATGCACATCTGACTGGTGATCAGCAGGTTGCAGGTTAGACATCTGCCGAGTAGGCAACATTCTTTTGTGAAGATTGATCATGAAGATGTAGCAGTTAGGTATATGATACACTTCTGCCTTGCGGTAGAAGCCGGCTTTTATAGCGACGTGGTAGAGTGCAGGACTTTGAATCCGGCGGACCGGGTTCGATCCCAGTCAGGGAAAATGTGATTTGGATTTTTTCTCCTTTCCTATTACAAAATATTTTCTACGGTCATTCACTCCCTTACGCTGATTCAAGAAGGTCAATTGTCAATTTCTAGCGAAAGAATGTGTACAATACAAGTTAACTGCTTCGAGTAAAAACCCAGTAAAAGTGTGGTTAGGTAAACTGACCATGCTTGACATGACCCCATTGGATTGACTGGGTCGTAAACCTCAAAACAAATAAACAAAACGAAAAGTAGTAGGAACCCTGCTCGGTGTTTTAAAATACTTCAGCATCATTTTTGAAGCTGCCACTGGTCCGGGGCATGGCCAACAGCTGCTCAGCCCATTTAGATCCCCCTGTAGGGTTTTTCCCTGGTTTTGAAATCTTCGATTTTAAGAGTCCCAGGATAAAAAACTGGGGTCTTATTGTAGATTTTATTCTCTGAGGCATAGAAATTTAGAACCAGTCCAATTACTTTTATTCTTTGCAGCAGGGGAAAATTCACTTTCTGGAATATTTTCAGAGTTTGGCAAATCAACCTTATTTCCACTGCATGTTTCCATCAGTTGTGCTGGCTGTTTTTGGTTCAACCCCTAAAATTTTTGTAAGATTATATTGTTTTGACAAATTTGCATTTACATGTACACTGCAGAATTTGCTTTTTGATAAATCACAGATGCATGTGATGCTTAAAATAAATTTCCTGTGACCCACAGTTAGTAAGACGATGACTGTCCCTTCAATAATCACTGGATAATCAGGATGTTTAGTAGTCTGAGGTCTGCTGAAATGGTAAGTCCAACTGTGTCTCTTCTCAAGTGTATAGAGTTTGGGAAATGACTGATCGATAATGTTTGCTTGACATTTATTTGCTATTTTTATACTTGTTACGTTGTATAGTTAAAGCTAGAGTTTTTTTTGACAGCAGCTAAATTTCTGTGGGTCCCACCGGACACACGTGGTAAATGTTTGTAAATCCAAAGTTTGTTTTGAGGTGTATTTGACAGCATGTGTTGAGTCGAAATCCCTGCCCCTAGAGTTTAAGATTGATAGGCCAAAGGTGTCCATTTGCAGAATCATTGTATTAATGAACACATGGGATCCTAGGTTTCAGGACTGTTGACCTTTTCATGGAAAAATCAAGTTTGCTTCCCAATATATTTGTACCATGGGGAAAATGTTGAAAAATTATTTTCTCAAAATGTATTAAAAACTAGTGGTCTAAGCTTAGGATTGAAGTGGCAAAACCTTTCAGTTACAATCAAGAATTTATCCCACAGGGGTTATCTGCCCATGCTCCTGGCATTATTCTATTATCGGTTTTGTAAAACCGACTGATCATCGACTAATAATCAACTTATAGAAAATATATTCACTCTTAATTTAGCCCTCTTCTTGGTACTTATTTATAGCCCCAGATCAGTAAGATGGGGTATCCAGGTAATATTTTTCTTAATTCTCTGAGAAATGATGTTTTGGGTGTAACACTCGACCTACACGCTCGTCAGGATTATATTTAAGCATGTATGTGTGTGTGTATGTATGTATGTATGTATGTATCATCAGGATTTTAAAAGCCAATGAGTTATTGTTGGGAAGAGGGCTACAAGAGTCCGTCTGGTGCTGGATGGAAGTGATATCAGGACTTGGAAATACAAAGAACATCTTGGTAAACGTTAATAACTTTACCCAGTTCAACTCAACAATTCAAACATCAGTGCACGGACGGAAGAGACAAACACAGGCAGTGACGGTCTTACAATTCTAATCTACAGTGGAGTCACCTCGTATCGTCCTTTCATTTCACCACAGAAAGTATAATAGTGGTACTGTAGATTCTCACATGAGCCTCTACAATAACATTATTAAGTAAGTAATAAACAGCGCCACATATTACGGGACTATACAGAGAAATGTAGGTGAACTACCCCAATAATTTAACCCTTGTCCTGTTGAACCCGGGTATGCCCTACCTTTGCAAATGGTGTAGATCCAGATCAGTTGGCTTCTGAAGAAGCGAACTGATCTGGATCTGCACCCTTTGCCATTCAGAATGTAAATTTGTATCAACAACTTGATCAAGTAATCTGATTGGCTGAAAATTAGAAGTGGGCATGGCATCTTAATTTATTCAGCATGAGTTTGATTGTATTGGGGTTTAACCACACATTCAGCATGACAAGGGTTAAGTTTCATAAGTCGGTATGTGGGTCCAAGATACAACAGAGAGACTGAGAGCATTCACCATTGGTACCTCATCAAGCTGTCCAGACAGGTTGTAGCACTGAATGCTTGTAAGGTGCATAAATGGGAGGGGAAGGGTAAACAATGATTTATATAACTAAAGTTAAAATGTATTAACCACTCCAAAAGCACTATTGTATCTCTGACATTATCAGGGAATGTTAGTGTACAGCAGTCTTGAATAGTTAAACTGTTGTGAATGGGGTAGAATGTAGACTGTATAATGTAGATTAACAGCGTAGAATGTAGAGTAGCAGCTGAAATCATATCATAATCGGATTTTTGATTAAGGTGCAGGTACAGGGGCAACATCCACATCAGTGGGCCCCCTTCCAGATAGCTGGCTTGCTGCACGCATGGCAGATCTCACACCAGATCTCCAGGTATGTCTATCATGAGGGTTGATAGCCGAGAGCTTCCACTCTCTGCAATCCCTCTCTGTCAGCTGCTTCCATGTAATTTGGGCCTCCCAGGCCCACGCTTTCCATCAACCTGTATGTCAAAGGCTGTCTTGATCGCACCACTGGCAGATGAAGCTTTCCAGAATGGTCCGGGAAACAGTGTGGCACTGTTAGTGTTCTGGAATGGTTCAGGGAAACAGTCAAGAACAGTTAGTGTTCCAGAAAGGTTCCCCAGAACAATCAGGAATAATTAGTATTCCGGAATGTTTCAATCAGTCAGGAATAGTTTGTTGTTTACGGGGAAGCAACTTCACCGGGTCCGTATACTAAGATACATCATCCCAAACAAGATCAGCAGATTGCTGTTCCTTATATAGGCTCTGATGCATGTCAACCATGATGTCATAAATGGCATATGACAACACGAAAATAAGCATGTGATTGTCACGTGATCCATGTGGAACATTCGGTATCATAATGCTGAATGGTGAGAACCTAGTGATCCCGAGTGGATCAAAATGGAAGACACCATTGCTGAAAACACAATCCATCGATTCAGAAAAATAAATGGTCACCTATGCTGCAAAATGATATTTAAGAAAAAGTTATCTGTGGAAGGTTGTGCAGATACAATCAGGATGATAAGCGGTAAAGGTAACTTAGCATTCATAAATAATGAGGGTGAATTGGGTTGAGACGTTAACCTATTTACGAGGTCAATATATACATGAAGGTAAACGTGGGAGAGAACGGAAAAATGAAATGAGCTGTACAAGGTCAAAAATGGGGTCAGGACTGAAATTATCGCTACTTGTAGATATACAAGGAAGTCTATCAAAGAACCAGAATAATATCTTTGACAGAAAAAAAGGAGATGTTGAATCTCATGCCCGTCTCTAGTTGACCTAAATTTAGACAGATTGTACATGTTTGTAAACAAACATTCATACATGCGGAACACACATACCAGAACAGGCCAGGCTGGGGAGGGTTGCTACAGTGGGTACTCATTAGAAGTGCCTCGCATGAGTACTCACATGTTTTCATGGAGAAATATCAGTGCTTTTGGGTTGATTTATTTACCGCTATTTTATCAATTTTCTTCACTTTTATTGGCTACAAATCTAGAATGACCCAAATAGACAGCTTTGCATTTCATTTCTTTATAACTTGCCTATAAAAATAAAATGAGAAAAATCAGAGATCTCATTAACTCCAGATTTGGAGTAAGTTACTCCAACTTTTCATTTCTGACTCCAATTTTTTGGAAAGTCTCAATAGATAAGTATGGTAAAACTCCAACTTTTTCTGGAGGACAGCATTTTACTCCAATTTTCAAAATCCTAGTGAGAACCCTGAAAAATATGTTTCAAAAAATAGAATTTTTCAATAAGTTGACTATAAAAAATCTGTCTGATCATCAGTCACAAGAGACAAAAGTGACTGATGATCGATTATAATTGATCATCAGTGGCAACACTACAGGTATACAATTGTGAAATCTTTAAACACATTTTATTCTGAAACCACTGGGCAAGTTTTCACAGATTTCATGTGGAGCTTTTTGTCAAAGGGAAATTGAAATTTTGTTTAACCCTAGTCCTGCTGGACCTGAAGAAGCCAACTGATCTGGATCTGCACTGTTTGCCATTCAGTATATGAATTTATATCAACAATCTGGATCGAGTAATTGATTGGCAGAAAATTTGAAAAGGGTGTGGCATCTTAATTTATTCAGCAGGACAAGGGTTAAATGGCCATGCTTTATTGACCAAGATGGCCTCCATACCCATTTAAAACCATTTAAGTCTCCTTTGTCAGAACATAAAAGCTTTGACACTGAATCTTGGTATACAGAGCATCAAGGATGGGAGAATTACCAGTTTTGTTCTTATGGTAATCCTAGGTTGATCTTTGACCTTTTTATGGTATGTTTAAATTTGCTTCCTTATACAGTTGTATAATGTTATATGTGTTTTTTCAGTATGAAGATGCAGAAGAAGTGGTGCTATGGATGAACACTGTAGGGCCCTACCATAATAGACAAGAAACTTACTCATATTTCTCACTACCTTTCTGTGCTGGCCCTAAGGAAAGTATTGGGCATTACCATGAGACTTTGGGAGAGGCACTGCAGGGCACAGAGTTGGAGTTCAGTGGTCTTGATATTGACTATAAGAGTAAGTTGTTCAAGATCTGTGATGCAAACACTGTTAGAAATTAACAGTTGCCCCCTTGCTGGACATGGGCTAAATTTGATGGAGGCAAGTTGATCTTGGGAGGTTGCCACAAGGACAACTTGAAATTCCAGTAGATGAATTTTTAATTCATTTTTAGCTCACCTGGATGAAGTCTAGGAAGATCTGTTGCACTACCCCCGGCATCGGCGTCTGTGTCCACATTTACGTTACAGTTTTTAAGAGCTTATATTTTCCAGACCATTTGATAGATTTGGTTCATATTTGGTATGATGATAGATCTAGTTCTAAAGTTTTATTCAGCAATACCCCAGCCCATCACCTCAAGTTAAGGTTGGGTCATGGTCATGAACTTAGAAATTTTTAATATTAAAGATTTTTAAGAGCTCATATTTTCCAAACTATACGATGGATTTTGTTCATATGTGGTGTGATGATAGATACAGTTCCAAAGTTTCATTCAACAATACCCTGCCCATGCCTATGACCTCAAGGTCAAGGTCACAGACTTAAACGTTTTATATTAAATTTTTTTTTAAGAGCTCATATTAATTATCAAACCATATGATGGATTTTATTCATATTTGACATGATGATAGATACAGGTCCCAAGTTTTATTCAGTAATACTCACTGCCCTTGCCCATGGCTTTATGGTCAAAGTTAAGAACTTTTATATTAAAGTGTTTTAAGAGCTCATATTTTCCAAACCATATGATAGATTTGGTTCATATTTGGAATGATAATAGATACAGATCCAAAGCTTTATTCATCATCACCCCTACCCATGCCTATAACCTCAAGGTCAAGTCACAGACTTAGAAATTTTATAATTGATCCCTGATAATGTCAAATTCATGGCAACAAATGACCAAACCATAGCGCAAGAAGCCTGTCAAGAGCTAAAATGCCATAACGTTTCTTCTTACCGTAATGATTCTAAGTATTGGGACGGATAGGCTTAAGCAGACCCAGATCAGACTGGTCCTGCAGAGCACCTGGACACTCCAGTATCACCCCAATTCCAGGCGAGCTATGCTGACTGCTGATAGCTCTTGTCATTCATTCAGTGAACTTTTTGTGTCAAGTGAATTCCTCCTACAGTTTACATTTGATCAAACTGAAACATAGTTAGACCATCATGTGCAGCAGAGCATATTGTATCAAGGTTACAGTCCACCAAATATTAGCATAGTTATGCCCCTTTGAAAATTTCTGTAAATTTTTAGTTTCCGGCTAACTCCTCCTACAGTTTAACTGTTTACATCCGATCAAGCTGAAACTTGCTTTAAAGTTAGACCATGATGTGGAGCATTGCATATTATTTCAAAGTTACAATCTACCAAATGATAGCAGAGCTGTACCCCTTTGAAAATTCAGTAAACATTTTGTTTCCAGCTAATTCCTGCTACATCTGATCATGCTGAAACTTCATAAATAGTTCCACTATGATGTGGAGCAGTGCATATTATTTCGAGGTTACAGTACACCAAATATGAGTAGAGTTATGCCCCTTTGAAAGTTTCCATAAACTTTTCGTTTCCTAACACCTACAGTTTACATCCAATCAAGCTGAAACTTGATTTATTGTTAGACCACGATGTGGAGCAGCGTATATTATTTTTAGGTTACAGTATACCAAATATTAGCAACGTTATGCCCCTTTGAAAATTTCTGTAAACTTTTCATTTTGGCTTACTCCTGTTGTTTACACCCAATCAAGCTGAAACTTTGTAAATAGTTACACCATGGTGTGGAGCAGTGCATATTGTTTGGAGGATACAGTTCACCAAATGTTAGCATAATTATGCCCCTTTGAAAATTTTGGTAATTATTTGGTTTCCAACTAACCACTTGCTGTTTACATCTGGAGCACTGAATAATACAGGAGTCAGTATATGTGGTACATCTTACTACTTGCCATGTGTGTATAATGTCTCCGCTTGCAGAGCTCATGTTGTCTACTTTGGTCATTATATGACAGTCATAGCTTTAGATTAAAGGGGTATTCAGATAAAAAGATCAGAGGACTTGTTAAGGAGGAGTATCAGGTGGTAATTCTGGGATAATTTTTCTTATTTCTTCATAAAAATGTATGTTGTGGGTATTCATTAGAAGCACCTCGCCGAGGCGCTTCTAATGAGTACCCACAACATATGTTTTTATGGAGGATTGGAGAAAATTATCCCAGAATTATCATCAAATATGCCTCCTTATCAAGTCCTCTGAAGATAATCTTATTTCTCTACAAATCATATGTTGTGGGTACTGATTGTCGAGGCCATTCTGAGTACTGCAGTGTGTGTTTTTATTGTAGAGAAATAAGAAAAAAATAAACACTTTTAGTATTTCAGTTGAAAAGTCATACTTGGACACATGTAGAACACTATGCCATAAAGCAGATTTAAGTCATGTCAGACTACACAAGCAAAGATTCTTTGCCACATAAAATATGACAAAGAAACTTTAACAAATATTTTGGGTTCACATGGTATGATTGTATCATATCTTGATAAAGTGGCACTGCCAGATTTTCTTTGACAAGTATAACATTCATTGATAAATTATCTGTAACGAAATATTGGTTTACACCAAGCACATGTTATAGTTGAATAAACTTTACCACATAAACAGGACAACAAAAACATGCCATAATTCAATTCACAAGGGAATAGTTTACTTTAACATTCTTCAGTAAGAAAAAACACTTTGCCAGTTTTATTTGTGCTTGTATACTGGTAATTGCAGGTGATTACCAGAAAACAATCTACTGTGAGGTGTCCCTGTCAGAAGAAAAGTACCAGGCATTTGTTTATGCTGTAAAGAACCACTATTGGTATCAAATGTATATAGATGATCTGCCTATATGGGGTAAGTCTTATTCAAGATCACAGACTCTAAAGGATCACATTCATGAATTACCAAACAGGTAGTTATTTATCTAGTCAGTATTGTACCGTCAAATTAAAGGCCAGTCAGTGATGGTGAAAACAGTGATTCTGGAATCAGTATCTATGCTGCGGACTATCTTAGTTATATTGTTTGGCCCCGGGGCTGGTGTGGAGGGGGTACGCTGTGGTTTACATAATGTGCTTTAAAGTATGTCTGTGATTTTTGTTTATGTCTCCTATTCATCTCCATTAAATTTTTGTGCAGTAGAATATGGCTGATCATTTTTCTGTATTCATCTCTTTCATAACTAAACAATAAAAGTTCTGAAATAGATGCTATCTGCCACATCCCCTTCTTCTGGGAACCCCTTTATAATAACAGAACCAGTCATTTTACCTAGTATTTGGGTGATCTTCTTTGGATTTTTGCTTTGTTCATCTGCTCTACAACAATCAATCAAAGTTACTGAGCTTTCGAGTACTGAAGTCTTATCAGTGACTTTTAAACCTACATGTTGCTAGCTACTTTTACTTCCAACGCTGCTTACACAGATCGGTCTTGACTCTGTATGCGATTCTGTATGCATTCATGGCATGCATTGATGACTTCATCAGTTATGTTGCACACTAAATAAAGACACTGGATCAAATGACGATGACAGGCTAAAATACCCCATTATTTTATTTGATGCAGTTCTGCAATCTCATTCCTCATTCCCCTTTTTCTGGCGGCCATGTTTCTGCAATCTTGGAAAACCCCAATTCGGAATGGTTACCTGTGATTCTTTGTAGTTTAAACTTATCCAAACAATGACGCAGAAAACCAGTCGCTCTTATGCATAGAAATAATGCGCAGGCATTTAGGGCGGGGAAAATAGTCACACTGTGTATCAGGGTGAAAATTTTGCGGTGAATAAAGCGGGAATATGCATACAAAAACTCTCGTTTTGCATACCACAGACTTTGTTTACGTTTTGATATGCTACAAATTGATTTTAATTGTTTTCTTTATGAAATATATTTGGGTATTTATGGAAAATACGCTGCTTATCTAAGGCACCGAACCTCTTCTTAATCACTCTTATGGGATACTGGAAAAGTCACACAGTATCAGTAAAAATACGTCCATTTTCGGTACTGGCTATTTTTCAAATTGATCCGTGTTTGGTGCAAAAGTATCCATAATTATACCCCCGACATACGAAGTATGTGGGGGTATATAGTTTTCGCTTTTCCGTTCGTCCGTTCGTTCGTACGTACGTTCGTTCGTTCGTACGTTCGTTCGTTCGTCTTTCCGTCACAGGGTCAAAGTTTTTGCGTTAAAGTTTATAAGACCTCATATTTTGAAGACCCTTTGATGGATTTTGTTCATATATGGCATGATGGTAGATATAGGTCTAAAGTTTTTATCAGCACCATCCCCAACTCGGGGTGACCTTGAGAACAAGGTCACGGACTTTGAATTTTCGTAAAAAAGTCACAGGGTCAAAGTTTTTGTGTTAAAGTTTATAAGACCTCATATTTTGAAGACCCTTTGATGGATTTCATTCATATGTGGCATATAGGTCTAAAGTTTTTATCAGCACCATCCCCATCCAGGGCGTGACCTTGGGTCAAGGTCACGGACTTAGAATTTTCATTAAAAAAGTTAAAGTTTTTTGTGTTTAAGTTTAAATAGCTATATCATCAAGACCCTTGAGGAATTTCATTTATATTTGACATGTTGGTAGATGTCGGCCTAGCTTCTTACTCAGCATGCACCCTGGATGTGACCGAGGTCAAGGTCACGAACTTAGAATTTTCATATAAAAGTAAAAATTTTTGCGTTTAAGTTTATATTGCCATATCATCAAGACCTTTTATTAAATTTCATTATCCCCTAACTGAAAGGTTGAGCTGATATAGCTATCAGCAAGGAATCTGTTCGTCTGTCCGTCAGTCCGTTGAAGTATTATTCGTTCATACTTTATTTTTGTCTTAGGGTCAAAGTTTTTGCGTTAAATGTTATAAGAACTCATATTTTGAAGACCCTTTGATAGTTTTCATTCATATTTGGCATGATGGTATATATAGGTCTTAGGTTTTTATCAGCACCATCCCCTCCCTGGGGGTGACCTTGGGGTCAAGGTCACAGACTTAGAATTTTCATAAAAAAGTCGAAGCTTTTTGTGTTTAAGTTTATATAGCTGTATCATCAAGACCTTGAGGAATTTCATTTATATTTTACATGTTGGTAGATATCGGCCTAGCGTCTTACTCCGCATGATCCCCACCCCGGGTGTGACCGAGGTCAAGGTCAAGAACTTAGAATTTTCATATAAAAGTAAAAATTTTTGCGTTTAAGTTTATATAGCCATATCATCAAGATCTTTTATTAAATTTCATTATCCCTTAACTGAAAGGTTGAGCGGATATAGCTGTCAGAAAGAAATCTTTTTGTCTGTCCGTCTGTCCTTTGAAGCATTATTTGTTCATACTTTGTTCATATTTTGAAGACCTTTTGATGGAATTCATTCATATTTGGCATGATGGTAGATATAGGTCTAAAGTTTTTATTAGCACCATCCCCACCCCAGGGGTGACCTTGGGGTCAAGGTCATAGAATTTTCATAAAAAAGTCAAAGTTTTTGTGTTTAAGTTTATATAGCTATACCATCAAGAACCTTTGAGGAATTTCATTTATATTTGACATGTTGGTAGATATAGGGTATGACCTTCAGGTCAAGGTCACAGACTTAGAAATTTCATATAAAAGTAAAAAAAAATTGCATCTAAGTTTATATAGCTATACCATAAGAACTTTTGTTGAATTTTATTATCCTCCTACAGAGAGGTTTAGGGGATATAGCTATCAGCATGGAATTCATCCATCCTGCCATCTCCAGAGTCAAAGCTACATATTTTGAGCTCGTTAAAAACTGGCGGTAGCGCTCTTCGGGGGTATACGTGCCCCACTGGGCACTTTGTCTAGTTTATGGCTGTACGGATGCTATCTGGAACTCTGTAGTACTGTACTAAACATTCTTAATGTCTGTGGCATCCAAAATTTGGCAGTTTGCCCGGAAGGGCTTGTTTGCACATTTAAATTTTGGCACATTCATTCTTTCAGATGCAGATGCCCCCCATCCCCCACCACCTCCACCCACTGTGTGGGTGGCTGGGCTATACTGTTTTCATGTCTGTCAGTGCATTACATTATGGTTTCTGAGGGGGTTGGGGGTGTTAGGGGATGGGTATCTAAATTAGCACTACTTATTGACATTTCTTGTTTTGTCAGTCTATGCTAGATCATCAGTAGTGCCAAAATAAAGTGGCTGCCAAATCAGTATGTGAAGATAAATGTGGTAAAGTTGATGATTGGAAATTGAAAGGCCCCATGGCCTTGATGATTTCAGATGAAGAAATTTTGTTGCAGCCTTCACTTCTTCCTTATGTCTCCCACCATTCCCTGTTCAGACTGGAGGGAGGCCAATTCTCCCTGTTTTCAGAGCCAAGGCTGGACCCTGATTGTTTGGTAGTGGTTGAAGTCGGCTTAATTTTTGTGGTCGGTCATCAGCTTAAGCAAGTGACCAATGATTTATTAAACATTGATCAATAAAATTACTAGAATTATTTACAGTGTTGTTCGATATTACATGGTTTTGGATATAATAGAACTAAGCTTTTTGGCAAACTGTATAGATTATACAGGAAAATGACCGTAACTGGTAATTTTTCTATATAATTTTTACAATTTGAATTGGCTATAATTACAGGTTGTTCAGTAAAAACTTTTCTCTGGATCCTAACCATAGTTTAAAAGAAACTTATTACTTATATCAAGACAAAAGTTTAATCGATTGTGTAAAATCATAATTATGTTCTCATTTCACTTTCCTTAAACAAGTAATCATCCAGTAAATTGATTAATCAGCAAATTTCTATTGTTTGGTAAGGAATTGTAAGAATTCTAGATTCTAACAGTGATTCTGTGTTACAGGCATTGTTGGAGAGATAGCTGATGAAGGAAATGGTTATTTCATCTGGACTCATAAGAAATTTGATATCGGTTACAATGGTAAACAAATTGTGGATGTGAATCTCACTAGTGATGCTAAAGTTAAATTAGAACCAGGAGCAAAGTTATCATTTTCCTACGAGGTATGTTTTTTGTCTGCTTTCCATGTCTTAACAAATTTTAGACTCAATATTACTTCCCCACACTGTGTATTGGAAGAGTCCAATTTCAATTTTAGATATATCAGGCTATGTGATTTAGATATTCCTAGAGAAAAATGGCTTAAGTATTTGCAAACAGTAGCGACAGATCAGACACTCAGTTCTGGGGCGTCTGATCTGGGTCTCACCGTCTCCACTGTTTGCCAGTTTCGCTTTTGGGGGTCAATCTGCTGGTTTTAAACAGCAGCAGATAGCATTTTAAAATAATTTTCTGATTATTCTTAAAAATAAGGCTGCAAAATTTCATGCAGTTTTTCTCTTCATTTGTCTCAGAAAATAGGGTTTGACATTTCATGCAAATGGTCACTGAGGAGACCATTTGCAGGACTTGTTAACTCCTATTTGTTGAGGAAAATAAGAAAAAATATTATCAATTTGTAAGTGTGCCAGTTTTGGTAAGAGAGTACTAATGGTTAACAAATTTGGTTCATATCAGTAGTATGTATACCGTATTCGACCTAATTACCCCATTGTGCGCTTTGAATTTTTAGAATTACTGAACAGACTTGTAGTAAAATATCAACCTAATAAGGGCACTCTTTAAAGAAAGATCAGCAGAGGACTTCATGAGGAGCATATTGAATGATGCTTTTGCAATATTATTTTCTGATTTTCTTTATAAGTGCGTCCAACGGGAACTGCGAAGCAGTTACCTGAACTGCAGAGCGGTTCGGCGTGCAGAAGCACTACTGTAGACTACCTATGTGACCATTGATGTGTGTGACCAAAAATGTGATGGTCCAACAAACGCTTGGATGGTTCGGTGCTTATCCTGAAAAACAATAAGCGTTCCGTGATTTGGCAGAGACTATTGACACGGCAGCCGTGATGATAATAGCATCAAAACAGCCAATAACGCCAAGTATTCCAATTGCAAGGGGTTGAATCACGAGACTTATGATGTCAGCCTACAAAATTTGCAAAAGCGGCCAATTTGAACTTTGTCTCCACTTCGAAGCAATCAGACTGTCTGATCAGTTCTGAACTGTTTGCCATTCCGTTATTAAGTATGTAGAAACGACTGCATAGAAAAGCAAAATTTGGAAGTGTTGTTCGATTGTAGGATTTTTCATAATCGATCATGGAAAAAAATTAGACAGGAAGTTTTGATTGATTATCGAATATATTATATTCGAAAGCTATTGAAAGAAAGGAAAACCCAGGGTTTACCCCATAAAGGTTGGGCACTATCACTGAACTCTGTAAAAACTTGTAAAAAAAAAACATACATGCTTACCATTTACATGCATAATTTGAGTTCAGATACCTTTATCACAACAGGTTCAGACATTAATTACATTCATTTTTGCAGTTATTGAAATATCTAAGTTGTGCTGATGGTTTCCAATTGTTGCAGAAACATACTTATTAAAGTTGATGTAGTAGGTATACATTTTGTTCAACACATACAGAAAGTATTTTTACCAACTGATTGACAGGAAAGTTGATTGTTCTTTTATTGAACCAGAATGAAGGAAACTAAATTCAGTAATCGGATATGAAGGTTGGCATAGCTCCAAATAAGAGTGGGTATCCACAAAATATTTTTCTTATTTTTCCACAAAAACCTATGTTGTTGGTACTCATTAGAAGCACCTTGCTGAGGCACTTCTAATGGGTACCCACAACATAGGTTTTTTGCAGAATAATCAGAAAAATACCAGTACTTTTTAGAGATTAAAAGTGCTTTATCTGGAGCTAGGGGCTGGCTTACATATTCTTCAGTAAATAAAGTTGTGACTAGTCTTAGCGCTTTTTTTTTCAACCCATAATGATATTTGTCTGTTTCTCCACTAAAACAACAACAATAACAGCAGAAGTGGGTATCATTAGAATTGCGCAGCAAGGTGCTTCTAAGCTTCTAATAGCACTCACAACCTATTTTCCTATTGAGAAATGACATAGGTTTTCTTAGAGAAATGAAAAAAAAAAAAAAAAAATCAGTAGCTTTGGTTCAAATGAATAAAAATATAAAACAAAACAACAAAAGACAACAATGCTTCATTTAGAGCTACAAATTCCTTGAGTTTATGTGGAAATACATCAGACTGCTATCAATGATATTATTTTTCCTACAAAATAGGAGTTTATGTTTCCTTCAGATGATCTTAAACACAAGGGAGAAGAAAAAAAAAAAAAAAAGAAAAAATGCTAAATTTATAATTGACAAGCAGAAAAGGTTGGTGCTTTATGATTTCTTGGTGATCTATTTTTAGGTGAAGTGGCATTTATCAAAGGTATTGTTTGACAACAGGTTTGACAAATACTTGGATCCCAACTTCTTCCAACATAGGGTATGTATATTTACTGTTGCTCAGAAATTACAGTTCAACTGCTAAAATCCGGAATTGTAAAGGAGGAGTGTTTGGTGATAATTTGTGGATATTTTTTCTTTTTTCTCCATAAAACATTTTGTGGGTACTCATTATAAGTGCCTCAATGAGGCGCTTCTAATGAGTACCCACAACATATGAATTTATGGAGAACTGAAGAAAATTATCCCAGAATTATTCCTTTACATCACGAAAACTTGCCTATATAATTCTGACCCCCTTAAACCCCACTTTTATATAGCAAAACTGGGGTTTACAGGGGTAAACATTATTTTTCTTATGTCTGCTTAAAACATAGATTGTGGGTACTCGTTAGAACCGCCTCATTGAGGCGGTCTAACGAGTACCCATAATCTATGTTTTGAGGAGAAATTTGAAAAATATCAGAATTTTTTATCTGAAAATTTTCATCTTTTGGTGATAAAATTTTCAGTATATTTGAATAGGTGGGTTTTCGTTATGATAACAAGTCTTAGTACAACAGCTAAAATTGATTGTTATTGATTCAGTTCATTGTAGTTGTCCCAACAGCTGTGAAGGCTATAAATTCAATAATATCTTTCTATGACAGCTTATCAGATAGTGATTTTTATATGGGCTCTATCACATAGAAAGGCACCTTAGCACAAACACGAAAAAACAGAGGTGTAAAAATCCACTCGCTTGCATATGCGAGTACAGTATGAACTCTGGCGAGTAGAACTTGCAGTGAGCTCGCCCTCTTGGGCGAGTGCATTTTTAGCCAGCAATGCCCACAAATTCGAACATTTATTGCCGGAAATGGGATCAATGATCTTTTTCTACCGCAACCGGATGTTTATATGCGTGTTTCTAGACTGGTTCTGTGCCGATTTTGCTAAGCCGCGGAGCACCTGGTATGTCGTATGACTGGGATACCGCAGAGTTGTAACGCCGGCTGTTATCACCAATAGTTGTCACAGGTAGTTGTTTATATTATCACTGCTGTATCCAAAGATGGCTCAGCATGATATACAATTACTTTTTGGGAAAATGGTTGGTGGAGACATTTAAAAAACTGAATCTGTGACTTTCTCATCTAGCAGAGAAAAGAATGCAATAGCAACGCGACTATCACGCACACACACGCATGCACGCAAGCATGCACACACACACACACACACACACACACCAGGGCCTGACAAATCCAAATTTCAGCCACTTGCCCGGCATTCCACAGCATCTTGAAAATGGCTCGAAATTACAATATTCCCTATATATTCTATACATTTTTCTGGGCAAGTGAAATTAAAAATCACTTGCCCAGCCAAAATTTGGACTTGTCCTGGGCAATGGATTTGTCAGGCCCTGCACACACACACACACACACACACACACACACACACACACACACACACACACATGAGAGAAGTTCTAGACAAATGGTTGTAATGGTTGTTTTGTCTAGACAGACTTCTGGAGCTCAGCTACATCATGAAAAAATTTGAATCATATCATGATATGGTACTTCTGTTTTCACCTTTCAATAATTTTACATGTAGGGAACTGCGAGTTCAATTAAACAATACAGTGAAGTTCTTTAGCTTCTTTTATTGTTTCTAGTTAACAGCATGAGATAACTAACAATTTAATGACTCCTAACTGAAATTTCAACAATCATCCTTTTGATAAGATGATAAGGGCATGTGAAAAGCCCTGTAGGGCGAGCATAGCTCTAGATAAGGTGCTTTTTCAGTTCAAAAGTATTAATATTTTTCTTATTTCTCCACAAAAATATATGTTGTGGGTACTCATTAGAAGCACCTCGACAGGGCCCTTCTAATGAGTACCCACAACATATATTATCATGGAGAAATAAGAAAAATATTTACCTAATACCCACTCTTATCTAGACCTATGGGCGAGTACCTTTTTTTAGGGCGAGTGGGCGAAAAAACAGTTTTTCACCCCTGAAAAAGAAGGCTGACGTAGCTCAGTAAGACCATTGCGTCCGGTAAGATGCTTTTTTCAGCCAAAATATATTGCTATGTTCCTTTTTTTATACCCCGCCATACAATAGTGGCGGGGTATTATGGTTTCACGTTGGACGTCCGTGTGTCGGTCTGTCTGTCCATCGTCCGTCCGTCCGTTTTTCATTTCCGGATGATAATTTGAGTAAACATCAATGGATTTTCACCAAACTTGGTATGTGCATTGATATTGTGGAGATCTGGATTGGGATTGCTAATGGGCAAATTTCATCAAATTTTTACAGAGTTATCTGCCCGAGACAAGCCCATATTTTCCTTTCCGGACAATAACTTGAGTAAATAACAAGGGATTTTAACCAAACTTGCTATATGCATTGACCTAAAAGAGATCGGTTTGGAATTGCTAATGGGCAGATTTCGTCAAATTTTAACGGAGTTATCTGCCCGAGACACGCCCATATGTTCGTTTCCGGACGATAACTTGAGTAAATATTTTTGTTTCCGGGTGATAACTTCAATAAATAACAAGGCCTTTTAACCAAACTTGCTGTATTATCAAGATCTGGTTTAGGATTGTTATCTGTCCATTGATATTATCAAGATCTGGTTTAGGATTGTTATCTGTCCCTCCGTCATTTTCTTTCCAGACATTTTCGCAATGATAACTTTAATACATAAACAAATAATTGCTATGATGGGGTATTATGCTTGCGGTGCTTTTATTTTCTTCATGAATATGTAGTGGACACTTGTTAGAAGCACTTAGCCATGGCATGTCTAATGAGTACAAACAAAATTTGTTTTTGTGGAGAAACCAGGCTCTGTTGCACAGTTGGTAGTATATCGGACTGCAGATCCAGGGGTCACAAGTTCAAATCCCAGCTAGGCCACATAATTTCCAAGGACATTACTTAGACGCTATATGCCCTTTTAGGGTTGAGCGTCTATAAACAAAATATCCATCCATCCAAGGACATTACATAATTTCCAAGGACATTGATCTTGAAATAATTTCTAAAGTCATTCTCTTCCTTCTGCTGATTCAAGAAGGGCAGTTGTCAGCTTCTGGCAATCCTGCGTGCACAGAATACTGGTTAATTGCTTAGAGGGTTAAGCCTTCCCAAGAAAAGTGTAGGTTGATTGACAGACTGGGCTGCAAAACTCGAAGTCAAATCAAAATCTGTCTTTTTGAAGAAATAAGGAAAATATTTTTATTTTATCTGGATGCTTCTCTTATCTGGCACAATATTTAGTGATAGGTCTAGCTATACCCGGCATGCTTGTTTAGATTTCTCTTTTCCATTCATATGTAGGTACAGACAAATCTTTTTATACCGACACTCGATACAAGGATAAAATTACTTATAATGACAATTTGAATGTCACGAAACCTTCGCTCAAGAGGTTACAGTTAATGAGAAATTGTGCAAGAATATTGCCTTGAAACTTCAAGCAACATATGTTTTGGATATTTGTTACAATTGCCTCAGTGAGGCGATTTTAACTAATATCCAAAACATTATGTTCAATAAGGAAATAAGAATAAAGCAAAGCATTTCTTACATATCATTCTGTCCACTAAGGATTCTTTACAACAGCAAATTCATTTTAATGGCAACATCTTTGGGAATAAATGCTGTTGTTGTAATGAGGGTTCACTTTATGTAATTTCATTTGTACTTCAATAGGGTAAGTGGACATCTGTTCCAAAGTTTTTAAGACGTTATATTAATAAGGCCTGTTGATTGATTTAGTTTGTTTTGCCAATTGCTACTTGCAGTTCCCAAATTTTATTAGGGTATATAGCTGTAAGTGTTACCTGAAATGATAGATCAAGATCATGGGCAGAAAAACTGATACTGTTAGTGATGGATCATAGGTCTAGATAAGGGAGGGTATCCGGTAAATATTTTTCTTATATCTCCACAAAAACATATGTTGTGGGTACTCATTAGAAGTGCCTCAGTGAGGCAGTTCTAGTGAGTACCCACAACATATGTTTTTGTGGAGAAATAAGAAAAATATCAATACTTTTGGATTAAAAAAAGCGCCTTAACTAGTGCTATGATGGATTCTGTTGGGGGTATACATGACCCATTAGTCATATTGTCTAGTTCAAGTAATAATGGTAACCTGTGATTATTTTTCAGATTCACTGGTTCAGTATTTTCAACTCGTTTATGATGGTGATATTCTTGGTTGGTCTGGTCAGTATGATCTTGATGAGAACGTTGAGGAAAGACTATGCTAGATATAGTAAAGAAGATGATATCGATGACATGGTAAGTCTTGTTCAAGCAGTTACTTATTTACACCAAGAATTCAGACACCTTAGCTCTTTTCTATACTTTCCTAAAATTTTGACAAATCCATTTTACCACCTGTTGGTGTGTCTAAAAGACTGCTGGATGAGTGGCAAATAGTGTAGATCCAATCAGATGCCAAGTTCTATAGCATCTGATCTGGGTGATTCACTGTCTTTTCATGCATGCATAGCCAAATACTTAGGGTGTAATTGGTACATCCAGTTATTTTTTTTTTCAGTTTGCCTGTACTAAAGTGTAGTAAGACCTGTAACTACACATGCCCAGCCTTAACCCATTGTAGACTGAATGAACTCCCCCTACCCTATATATTGGAAGATTCTAATTTTGATTTTAGGTATGTCAGGCTATGTGATTTAGACATTCCTAGAGAAAAATGGTTGAACTATCTGCAAACAGTGGAGACCCTGTGTCTGCACTGTTTGCCAATTACCCTTTTAGGAGTTTCCAGACTACAAAACAGTTTTGGGTTAATCTTGCCATTCATATCCTCAGATGTTTAAAGTTATAAAATGTGCCCATATCCAAATTGTTCGATTGATTTAGTTGCTGTTTTGTGTGATGGTAGATACTACAGAATTTTATTCATTATTGCTCTTAACCTTTGCCAATGACTCAGGTCATGATTAAGGATGGATAACTTTGTGCTTTATATGTCTCTTTCACATTATTTCATTTCTATAATGCAGGCTGGCCTCGGTGGCTCAGTTGGATGCGCCGTCCGACTGGAGACCAGGAGGTCGCGGGTTCAACCCCCGCCGAGGTCGGCAACATTCTTTCGTGGAGATTGATCATGAAATATTTTCTACGGTCATTCTCACCCTTCCGCTGATTCAAGAAGGGCAGTTGCCAGTTTCTGGCGAAAGAATGTGCACAATACTGGTTAACCGCTTAGAGGACTAAGCCTGCCCAGTAAACGTGTGGTTAGGTAAACTGACCGCGCTTGACATGACCTCATTGGGTTGACTGGGCTGTAAAACCTCAACACAAAAAAACAACAAAATTTCTATAATGCTGATGGAAAGGTAACTTAGGGTCTGCAATAAAGTGCTGTATATGAAAGATGTTTGGAAGACATCTTGTTGCAAACAAGCTGTGAAATAATATCCACTCAGAACATTTGTTCTGGATAATCCACTTTGTTTGGATATTCTTCTATCCTTAAATAGGAGCAGTTTGACCAGGGTCTGAAAAGGAGCAGTTTGACTAGGGTCTGCACTTTTTGCCATTTAGCTAATACTTGGTCACATAACATGTAGTCAACTGGACTTCTTCAGGTTTTTGAATTAGTATTTGAGGAGTTAGTGTCTGAATATTTAGGGTAATATTGGTACTGCTAGTATGTGCTGTCAGTGAGACACGATATGTAACAAAAGACACTATCAGTGATGGTTGAGAGTAACTTCTGATTTTATTGACATGATCTGGATAAAATATATATCAAATTAGCTGCTAATGGTAGTCATAAGTGTTCCCAAAATAGAACCCAGTTTCTGTATAGTCCGTAATAGAAGCCTAACAAGTTTGATATAAACAATAAAAAAGAAGACAATTAACTAACATGTTAATGTTTGAAGTCATGTGCCATAGACCTTGACATTTGAAGTTTCTGGTAGTCTTCCACTTTGAACTGATAAGAATTTGTGTTGAAAGCGATATTATTATTTCAGGAAAAAGACCTAGGAGATGAGTATGGGTGGAAACAAGTACATGGTGATGTTTTTAGGCCAGCATCAAACCCAATGTTATTCTCAGCCCTCATAGGTTCAGGATACCATATAGCTGTTGTTGCCCTCTGTGTGATAACATTTTCTATGGTGGGAGAATTATATACAGAGTAAGTATTCTTACATTTATGAGAATATTTACTTTAATAAATGAGCTAGGGACAGCTTTTCCTTCAAAATTGCATGTGCATCCAGCAGACAGATCAGCATGCATGTCTCTGCAGTCTGATCAGTCTACACAGTGGGTACTGTGGGTAGCAAAGGCTTCAGAGCGTCTTCAGGCAGACAGCCAAGACTGATCAGCTTGAGCCAGCCTCGGTGTCTCGGATGCAGCGTCCGACTGGAGACCAGGAGGTCACGGGTTCAACCCCCGCCGAGGTCGGCAACATTCTTTCGTGGAGATTGATCATGAAATATTTTCTACGGTCATTCTCTCCCTTCAGCTGATCCAAGAAGGGCATTTGTCAGTTTCTGGCGAAAGAATGTGCACAATACTGGTTAACCGCTTAGAGGACTAAGCCTGCCCAGTAAACGTGTAGTTAGCTAAACTGTCCACACTCAACATGACCCCATTAGGTTGACTGGGCCGTAAAACCTCAACACAAACAAATATGCGCAGAGTGCAGTTTGGTAAGTTGGAATATGACCTGCAGTCAATCTTTGGAAGGTTTGACTATGACCTGTGGTCCATACTTAAAAAGTCCAAACATAATCATGTCTGACGCATGCTAAAATAAGCTTCTAGGTAAGATCTGGTAACTTATTTAAGTTATGGCATGCTTTTTTTTTTTTTGCTTTTTTTTTTAAAATAATAATGTACAAACTAAATCTCATGGAGATCCCAAAATGACTAAGATTCGCATATTGCTTGATATTCATAAAGTTTAATAAAAACATACACTAAAGAATCACATTGTTGCTCTTTTTTAACTATTACATTGAAAATTTATTAAACTTTTGTATACCCTTATCCCATATTTCTAAGTAAACATGAACAAAATTTGCGCCAGTACTTAGACGTTTACATCTAAATATTTTGTCATGTTTTTGTTTATACACAGTTCTAAATTTATGTACATACATATTTTGTTACAAGGTTATATTTTGGTGATACACAGCCTTGTTTTCCATTTTGGGAGGGTATGTAAGAGGCTGTTCTCTACCTTTCATCAGAACTAGTAAGCATTGGGCTGATGTTTTTAGACCAACATCAAACCCAGTGTTATTGACAGCCTTAAAAGGTACCTTATCAAATTCTCAGTGAAACAAACACATCACTTTGCTATTCTGTTGGAAGTATTCTAAAAAGAACATATGTATTGGAGAACTTGGTGCACTTATTTGCACATTTAGAAACTGTGAGAGACTTCTGTTCATTTAAATATTACAGAAGTTTGCAGTTAAATCACCATCTTGTGTAATTGTAAAATATAATTGTACATATAAAATAAAATTGTAATGTTGGAATAGAATTCAATTTCTTGTGGGGTTCGGTACTGTGGGCCATAAGTGTTTAATACATTCTGCTCAGAATTGTTACTTTTAGGTCACTTTCCCAGGATTTTCTTATGAGAGTCAGACAACATTTGATATAAAAAGTGACATTACAGGGGAAAATATACTGACCTGGTTCGCCTTCTCCAAAGCCAGCCTTGGTGGCTTAGTTGGATGCACCTTAGTCGGATGTACATTCGACTGGTGATCAGGAAGTTACGGGTTTGATCCCCTCCTGGTCCGGCAACATTCTTCTGTGGAGATTGATCATGAAATGTTTTCTACAGTTATTTTCTCCCTTCCACTGATTCAAGAAGGGCAGTTGTTAGTTTCTGGTGAAAGAATGTGCACAAATATGGTTTAACCACTTAGAGGACTAAGTCTGCCCAGGAAAAGTTACGTAAACTGACCAGCTGTGGCCGTAAAACCCCAACTCAATCAGTTGCCTCCACAGCGCATTGGGTAGCGTATCTGACTGCACGTCCAGAGGTCATAGCTCGAATCCCAGCTTCACTGTTACGTCCTCTTTATACACAACATGACTCATGACTGAAAAAAAAAAGTGAAACATATCTTATCATGCATGAACAAACAAGCCCCAGACTTGCAGTTTCGTCAGGGACTTCGTTGTTTTCTGTGAAAGTCAGCAGTATCAATATTGTTTCAGAAATCAGAAGTCCTGACCAGTCAGAAAGATTATAAAAATACAGGTTCTTTTTTTTCATAGATCTGGCAGATATGATAAAAACAGTTTGAGCGATGTCATGAAAGATTTGCAGACCTTTGGTAAAGGGAGTCAGATTTTTGCACACAGGAAGTTGCCTCCCTATTATTAACCCTTGTCATGTTGTATAAAAAGATGCCATGCCCACTTCCAATTTCAGCTAATCAGATTACTTGATCTAGGTCTTTGATACAAATTCACATACTTAATAGCAAACAGTGCAGATCCAGATCAGTTGGCTTCTTCAGAAGCCAACTGATCTGGATCTGCACTGTTTGCTAAGACAGGGCATGTCGTGTTCAAAGAGAATGGTTAAAAACTTCAAAAATTGAGGTTTCTCTTACAGGAAAGAATAATATATTTATCATTTCAGGCGAGGTTCCTTATTAAGCACTGCAATATTTGTTTATGCAGCAACATCACCAGTTAATGGTTACTTTGGTGGTAGTCTGTATGCAAGAATGGGAGGTAAATACGTTTTATATTCATTGGTTTAAGGATTCCACATTCCACAGTAGTGAGTGTGGCATCATTTAGTGAGAAAAAAAAATAATGCAGTGCATGGCAGCACTATGTGAATGTGAGAGAAAAAAATTCTCTGTGCTATTTGATAACAGGTTGAAGAGTTGTGAATGCAAAACCTGTTGCACTGTCTACACTCAGATTTGAGCTTTATCACGAGACATGGCATATGAAAACAGTAGAACATAGCTCCAGATGAGAGGGGTATCCATAGGTCTAGATAAGAGTGAGTATCAGGTAAATAGTTTTCTTATTGCTCGACGAAAACATATGTTGTGGGTACTCATTAGAAGTGCCTCGACGAGGCATTTCTAATGAGTACCCACAACATATGTTTTTGTCAAGAAATAAGAAAAATATAGATACTTTTTGGTGGAAAAAGGCGCCTTACCAAGAGTTATGGTATCTTGATAAATAGTTTTCTTACTTCTCCAAGAGAGCATGCGGGGGTACTCATTAGAAGCAGCTTGTCTCAGTGAGGTACTTCTAATGAGTACCCACAACATGTTTTAGTGGAGAAATAAGAAAAAATATATCAACATGTTAGGGTTGGAAAAAAGGTCTTACCTGAGCTGTAGTGGAGATTCCACTGTCCCTTTCTCACCCTACTAATAAGGAGGATGAATCCCTGTGATGCCGTCTTAATGAACAAAGAAGCTGGATTGATTAGTAGTCTGTACAGAATTAGACTGATTCACTAGAACCAATCTATGCATAAAAAATTGTCTGTGAGGGGAATTTTAGTACAATATTTAAAAAAAAAATTGGTGAAAAGCAGACGATAATACAAAGTTGCAGTATGCATAATGGCAGGTTTTCTAATGATGTGGCGGAATACAAGCAGTGCAGCATTTGTCCATCTCTTGGACCTAGTGTGGAACATTTCAGTCAGAGCATGAGCAAATTTACCACATCATTTGCATGGTACGATCAAAACCATGCACTGTTTGATCTTCTGACCATACAGTTAAATTAGTATGGACATGAAGAGTTCTAAATATAATCAAGTTGCACAATTTGGATGCGCATCCGACTAGAGACCCCTGCTGAGGTTGTCAACATTCTTTGATAGAGATTGATCATGAAATATTTTCTATGGCCATTCTCTCCTTTCCACTTATTCAAGAAGGGCAGTTGACAGATTTTAGAATAATTTCACAGAAATGTTCCTTGAATGATCCTCTACCTAAATTGTTCAAACCATACCGGTCCATTGCACATCTATATCACAGGAGCTAAAAATATTTTTTTTTTAACTGAATTCTTAAAAAATCTTCTTGTCTGAAACCAGAAGGCCCAGGTTTTTGATATTTGGTATGTAGCTTATCTTGTGGACCTCTACCAAAATTGTTCAAATTATAGCCCTAGGGTCAAAAATGGCCCCGCACCAGGGGTCACTTGTTTTACATGTCTGAAAGCAGAAGGCCCAGGCCTTTGGTATTTGATACATAGCTTCACCTAGTGGACGTCTACCAAGATTGTTCAGATTATAGCCCTAGGGTCAAAAATGGCCCTGCCCAAGAGCTGACATGTTTTACATACACTTATATAGGAAAAAAAAACCCCTAAAAATCTTATTGTCTGAAAGTGCAAGGCCTAGGCCTTTGATATTTGGTATGTAACATTGCCTAGAGGTCCTTTGACATCAGTGTTCAAATTATGCCCCTGGGGTGAAAAGAGGCCCCACCCACAGGGGTGTGGGGGAGGTGTGGTTACTTGTTTTATATAGAGCAAAAAACCATTAACAATGATTAGGCTTAGGACTATCAAACTAATAGGGAGGATGGACCTGAAGAGTAGTTGACCTTTGTCAAAGGTCAAGGTCATCATGACCTTTAGTACCAGAAAAGCTTATAATTCTGCAATTCTTATGGTTAGGACCCTCAAACATAGTAGAGATGTTATTCCTTACCAGTAGATGATCCTGAGCAATGCTTGGGGATAGGACCCTCTAACTTAGAAGGGATGTTGGTCCTCACCAGAAGATGACACCGGGGGCAAAGGTCATGGTCAAGGTCACCATGACCTTTAGTACTAAAAAGCTTATATAATTCGGCAGTGCTTGAGGCTAGAACACTTGAACTTAGATGGGATATTGGTCTTGACCAGTAGGTGACCATAATGGCAAAGGTCAAGGTCACAGTGACCTCTAGTACAAAACAAGCTTATAACTCAGCAATGCTTGAGGCTAGGACCCTCAAACATGGTAGGGATGTTTCTTTTTTGACCAGAAGATGACCCTGAGGGCAAAGGTCATGGTCAAGGTCACCATGACCTTTAGAACTGCATCTCTGTTAGCAACACTATGTATAACATGATTCAGGTGAGCGATATAGGGCCATCATGGCCCTCTTGTTAGGAATTGCTAGTTTGTTTTACCCATACCGTAACTCCTTGCCATACTTGCACTTAAGTTTTAAAGAGGCAAACTGACTACCTTTGATGGATTTAAAATTTTGTGAAGAATGGGTAACAGTGTATTGGTTTGAACTGCATCTGGACTATTTGCTCAGGTCTGTCCAAATATTTAGGGTTAGTATGATAATGCATATGTGAACAGCAAAGGAAGGCCATACTTTCCTAGGCATCTGCACATTCTGATCAGGGCATTTGTCGATCATACACAATATCACACATGTTCCTTAGATGAAAAGCAGAGATTATGCTGTGACTGCAGATACCGCTCTGGGCTAATTCAGCAGATGACAAATTGGTGATATTTTTCTTAGTTTTCCCAGATACGGAATTTGACATTTCATGCAAATTGTCTCCATGGAGACAATTTGCATGAAATGTCAAATCATGTTTTCTGAGACAAATAAGAATAATTCAGTATGTTGTCTGCTGAAAATTTTATCCAGAGTGCTAAGCGTTAAGCAACCATTTTGAGTGACAACTCCTGTAAAGATTTCCCTATTGTAGGTAAAGTATGGATTAAACAGATGTTACTGAGTGCCTTCTTTCTACCCACGTGTGTTTGTGGCACAGCATTCTTTATCAACTTTATAGCTATCTACTACCATGCTTCCAGAGCGATTCCATTTGGAACAATGGTAAGTCTGGGAATTTTGCTGAAGAAATGTCAGTTGTTTTGTCTTGAAAATGCTTGAATTTCATTTGTGAATGTTTCCTATAATTTGTATGTTGAAAAGTATTCATATATAATTTTACACCATATGCAATATTTCCGAGTTTGAAAAAATTCTGTAACTCAAGACTTTAAAAGGTAATAAAAGGGATATTCTGAATATACAGATTTCTGAATGCTGATTTTGCTGGGTGAGATATTTGCTTTGATATTTGCTACCATATTTACCTAAAATATACAGACAACAACAATCCTAACTATACTTGTCCTTAAGTTTGAACAAGTCACTACCTATTGATGAACCTAAAAAATGCTGAATCAGTGGATGAAATTGTAGAGCCTGATCAGATTCCATATTTTGCAGGGTCTGAATAGAATCGACACTGTTTACATATGTCCCAATACTCAAAGTTAATAGGGTTATTGTTATATTAGCACCAAAACAAATGTTGTGGCTACTCAAAGGAATTGCTATCACCATAGGATTCTTTATAAAGGGTACCAACAACATATTTTGATGCCAGAAAAACAAAACTAACAGCAAAAAAGATTATCCTTAACTATCACCAGCTTGTTATCATAAATGTATTATACAGTTTTGACTTGAGTAAATTCAGGCACCAAACACACCTTGACAATCAAAGTAACATATTACACCAGCTTCTTATTATTATTGGAAAGTCACTGACAAACTGAATAAAGCATAAAGGGATTTATGTTAAGTTTGTGAATAATTTGCCAGAATTTACACATCAATAAATCCATAAAAGTAATAATTTATTCCTTATAATTCCAACTTTGTCATCAAAATGTTACAAATGTTGCCAAAACTATCAATCTTTTGATATGGTGGAAGGAAAATAAATCTGACAGATTCCTGCTCTGGACTTTTTTTTTGAAGTGTAAAACTTTTCCTTCAACCAACCAGATTGTGTGGTATGTGCTATGAAGACTAGAAGTTGGAATTATATGGATACAAAAGTCTGGAATCACTAACCAAGATGACACACAATATAATGTGTTAACGGATTAGGTAGATGACACAACATCAAAAATAAATGATAACACTTGAGAATTCTGTTGGTTGTAGTCTTATTGATTTGGAGTCTACAGCTATATCATTGATATTTCTGTGTTGTCCAGTGGAGTGTATGTGTGCTTGCATGTGCATGCAAGCATGGATTTACACAAGTTTTCACCTGTGCCTGCTTATTTAGCCAAGCCTGCCCAGATCTCTGCACATTCCAGGGTGTGATGGGTCTAATATTTATTATAAGACTTGACATTTCATATGAATTGTGTCCCAGGCAGACAGTTCTCATGAAATATTAAGCCTTGTTTTATTGAAAAAAAAAAAAAAAAAGCTATAGAATTTCTCCTCCAGCAAAGTTGAATGATGCTTTTAAAATTAATTTACAATGTAGCGTTAAGGATAAAAATAAAATTATCCAGGGCCCAGTTGTTCAAAGCGTAGTTAGCTTAACAAGCTCGTTAAGGGTCATTTCTTTAACTATTTTAGTGGATTCAACATACAATATTCTGATATTTTTTGCTGAAAAAATGTGAGTAGCTTTTGCAAAGCTACTCACATTTTTTCAGCAAAAAATTTCAGCATATTTGCGTATCACTTGATGTAAATTTTAACGAATCGTTAACTAACGACATCGTTAGCTTTGAACAACTGGGCCCAGATAAATATTTCTTTCTGATTTCTCCATGAAAACATGCATTGTAGGTTCTTTGCTAAAAAGAATCCTCATAGACATCTCAGCTCTAGATAAAAGGACTGTCCAGAGAATTATTTATCTTAATCAACAGGGAAACATATCCTGAATACTCATTTGAAGTACCTTGCTGAGATGTTTCATATTAATACCCACAACATATGTTTTCATGAAGAAATAGAAACTAGAAACATAGAAATAAAACAAACTTTTTTGGTTGAAAAACAATTACCTGATCTAGACACATGATCAATTTTGATGTGCGCCATTGTGTGTATGTTTGTTGTATATGTGGAGGGATGGTGGGAAGGGGTGGGGGAAGGTTCTGTCTGTAGCACTGATTGACCTGATGTAAGGTATGTGGCTGAATTATTTTGTTCTATACAATTTCAGGTAGCAGTTACATGTATTTGTATTTTTGTGATATTGCCGTTAAACCTAGTTGGTACAGTACTGGGTAGAAACTTGGCGGGGCAACCAGACTACCCCTGCAGAATAAATGCTGTACCGAGGCCCATACCAGAGAAAAAATGGTAAGCCTGTTTACTGATACATAGCTCCAGAAGAGGTGTTTTTTTTTTTTCAATAAAAACTTGTTGATATTTTTCTGATATGGCCATAAAAACATGTGGGTATATAAATATTAAAACAAAAAATTACAATTTGCAAGTATACTAATGAGTACCCACAACATATGTTTTCATGGACAAATAAGAAAAATATTTTCCTGATACCCCCTCTTATCAGCAGCTGTGTGATATACATCAAAGCTCTGATCATGAAATATTTTCTATGGTCATTCTCTCCCTTCCGCTAATTCAAGAAGGGCAGTTGTCAGTTTCTGGCAAAAGAATGTGCACAATACTGGTTAACCGCTTAGAGGACTAAGCCTGCCCAGTAAATGTGTGGTTAGGTAAACTGACCGCGCTCGACATGACCCCATTGGGTTGACTGGGCGGTAAAACCTCAACAAAAACAAAAACAAAAATACATCAAAGCTCCAGGTAGATGGTATGTCAGTGCTCCAGCTAGCCCTATATGGAGGGGTGGGCCACCCCTCTTGCCCTTCTCCTGCCACCCCTCTACTCTTCTTAAGCTGCCCTCTGTCCTGTTTCAACTCCAGACATAAAATGCTACATTTTGGTGAAAATTTCATGAAAATCAGACCGAAATTAAAAAAAAAATATCAAATTTTAAAGGTCAGTTTTGTGTTACCTATTTTTGAGGTATTTATAGTGGAATGGGATATTTTGTAGCAGGTCTTGATACTAAGCACATCACATGGCATATGGTGCCTTCATTCTTGTATGACCACACAAAAAGTGCCCTACCTGGCACCCCTCTGCCCTCAAATCCTAGCTGGAGCACTGTATGTTAGATACAAAAATATTTATATAGTTTTCTTATTTCTCTGCAACTGTATTGTTGTGGTATAGCATTATATAAATGACCTTGTGGATTCTAATGAACTAGCACACCGCCCAATTTTATGGTGAAATGTGTTCATACTGGACTCGGCTGGTATATTTTTCCGGCCTAGGTGGCTCAGTTGGATGCGCCGTCCGACTGGAGACCAGGAGGTCGCGGGTTCAACACCCGCTGAGGTCGGCAACATTCTTTCGTGGAGATTGATCATGAAATATTTTCTACGGTCATTCTCTCCCTTCCGCTGATTCAAGAAGGGCAGTTGTCAGTTTCTGGCGAAAGAATGTGCACAATACCGGTTAACCGCTTAGAGGACTAAGCCTGCCCAGTAAACGTGTGGTTAGGTAAACTGACCGCGCTCGACATGACCCCATTGGGTTGACTGGGCCGTAAAACCTCAACACAAACAAACGGATCTGTTTTGTTCCAGATGAGCTACAGTCATCATCATTTGAGGCCAGAATGTGCTCTTTTGAGATTTAATAGCTAGACTAGCCATTTTAAATGAATGTTTAACTACATTATTTGAGTAAACTGCATCTATTCCTTGGTAGGAAAAAATGTCTTCTCTTGAGAGCTTGGACCTGAATATATATTTCTGCAAGAGGTTGAACTTGGCAAAAATTTTATTGTCGATCATCAGTTTTAATATGTAAATAACTAATGATAGATTAAACATTGATCAGTAAAACTGCTAGAAATATTTACTGTGTTGTACAATATTACATGGTTTTGGGTACAATAGAACTGGAAGCTTTTTGGCAAATTGTGTACAATATTACATTGCTTTGGGTACAACAGAACTGGAAGCTTTTTGGCAAATTGTTCAGATTATATAGAAAAATGACCATAATTGGTCATTTTTCTATATAATCTATACATTTTGAATTGACTATAATTACAGGTCTAGGCAGTGAACACAACTTTCCTCTAAATCATAACCATAGTTTAAGAAGGAACTTATTATATATATATATAGGGATAAAAGTCAGTTAAGGAAAATCATGATTAATTATGTACTCATTTGCCTTAAAGGAGTGACCATCAAGTGAATCGATTAATCGGCAAACCACTAATTTCTGCTAAATTTAGATGTTATGGCTGCCCACATTGAAGCTCCAGAATAGAGAAATACTTATATGAAATGGTCACATTTTGTACTATGTATGTTACTATGTGGGAATATGAAATTTAGATCTGCTGTATTCAGCCATCAATTGCTTTTCATCAGATTGTTATCTTAGTGCTTGGATTCTTGTGTCCCTTAAAAATGTGTAGCTTGTTTACATGTACAAAAAATCATCTCACACAAATTCTGATTAATGGAGTCTAAAAGGAATGAGCCTTGAGAGCAATAAACATTCAAACAAAATATTGAAAATATCTGAAATGTCAAGTTTTCTGGTCAGATTAGCAAGTTCAGAAAAATGAAGCTGGTCAGACAGTTGTACAAATATTTTTAATTTCTACATGTATTATATTCAGAAATGCAACATGATTTTTGATTGCAGGTTTATGGAGCCCAGTGTAATAGTTGTATTGGGAGGAGTTCTGCCATTTGGTTCCATTTTCATTGAAATGTAAGTAACATTTGCGTAACCGTACAGTTTGTTTAATAATATAAACTATATAGAAAGCCCATGAGAGTCAGGGCACTTAGTTAAATGTAAGTGTAGAACAGTTCAAGTATTATTTATTTTGATGTTATTTAAAAATAAGCTGAAATTCTTTTGCTTGATAATTTTCAAAGTGTCTAGTCTTATTTTCTCTGAAAAATACAAACAAAAAATCTAAAAGTCATCTACTGCAGTTGTGATTAGCACTTAAGGGTTAATGTTTATATTAAAGCCAACTTTTAAACAGGTTCTCGAAGGCCCGGATGTTGGTGTTGTGTGGGCATAAGTGATGGAGGAAACAAGAGTACGATCTTGGATTGGTGACCACTACCCTGCCACATGCCAATGCCAGGAATCCAGCCGCAGCAGTGTCAAGCGTGAGACATACCTCTGCGCTGTCCAGATCCCTAGGTTAAAGTCAGATGCTGAATTCTATTTTCATAATTTTGATATTGGTACATTATTAGATTTTATTTGCAGGTATTTCATCTTCACATCATTCTGGGCATACAAGATCTACTATGTGTATGGATTTATGCTGCTGGTATTCCTTATTCTTGCTGTTGTAACTGTCTGTGTCACCATTGTCTGTACATACTTCCTCTTAAATGCTGAAGACTATAGATGGTAGGTTCCGCATGTTGCTTAACACTTATTTAAAACAAAATACAAACTTGAAATATCCACACAATACTTTTTCTTATTTTTCCATAGGTTGTAAGTACTCATTAGAAGTACCTTGGCAAGGTGCTTCTAATGAGTACCCACAACATGTTTATATGGAGAAATAACAAAAATATTGGCACTTTCCAGTTGAAAAAGTGTCTTATCTGAAGCAAAGGTCCATGTTAGTACTCCTAACTTGGCTCACAAGGTGCCAGGTTTGAATCCCGCTAGAGAGGCTTCATTGCATAGAGGGGCTCATTATCACCTTTCATTGTCTCCATATGATTTAAATAATATTGAAGGAGAGACTTAAAACACCAAATCATCATCATCAAATTGCTAACACCATGACATGAAAGAAATTCAGTAACATTCAGTTGTAGAACTAGCTTCAAAATCCATGAGAATATTTTGTGGGACATAAAAAATGTTATTTATATAATGAAATTCAGTAACTACGGGGAATGTATTTGTGAAACTGGTAACCTTTTGCAAAAAAAGGGTCATGATACATAATCAACAAATCTGTGACCATCAGACAAGCGTGCTTGAAGTTAGTGTGCACATAAAAAATAAAGCGAATACTTGGGACCCTAAATGCTATATTTTATCCCTTTTATAAAATGCATTCAGACAGCTCAACTATAAGATGGGCAAAAGAAAAACTTGAGATGATGCCAGGGGCATATAGTTTTTCGGTTATCTGTACATGGGTAAGTGCATATGAATGTACATCCTGTACGAATGTGTGTACGTACATAGGTACGTGATCCTGTTAGACTCAGGTTAAGGCATTTGTACCAGGTAGAATTTTGCAGTTTTATATAGGGTGGTTGGGTGGTGCGAAGGTGTCATGTATCTTTTGTCACCGGGGCGTCCAGCTGATATTGGCTTATAGTTGGGCAAGGCCTGCTATACTTGTAGCAGGTAAGGGTAGGGAGGTGATGTTTTTATTTCTTCTGTTTCTTCACTTTCATTCCTGTTCCTCTTTCTTCCCTGTCCCTCTCTTTCATCTCTTTTGCTATCTCTTCTGTCTCTTTTCTCCCTTTCTCTGGGAGACGACACAAAATGACCCACAAGGGTTGACGTGTCGTTAAACCCCAACTCAATCAAAAATTTGCAGTTTTATAGTCAGGTAGCCCACAGTAGGGGCATCCGTGTACTGTGGACACATTTCTAGTTATTAATATATTGAACCCTAATCTGAAACGGCTAATTGGTAGGGATTAATGCCATCACGGTATTCACTGTCCAGAACTTAATAGGATAATAGCATTATGTATCTACTGAGAGTGTAATATTGCTTTACATAATGTTATGTAACCCTTCTCATGCTGAATGAATTGATGTCACACCCACTTCTAATTGTCAGCCAATCAGATTGTTTGATCCAGAATGTTGATACAAATTCACATAATTAATGACAAAACAGTGTAGATCCAGATCAGTTGGCTTCTAGAAGCCAACTGATGTGGATCTACAGTGTTTGCAAAGGCAGGATATATCCGGGTTCAGCAGGACAAGGGTTAAGATGCTACATCTTGTTACTAGTGAAGTTAATGTCCGACTTAATTGATTTTTCTGTAATGTTTCCTTGTATGTGTGATGTTTATTTGTGAATCTGTATATATACATTTTCAAGTACATACTTGGATGCGCACACACACACACAGACACACCACACACACCACACACACCACACACACACACACACAGGAAAAGCAAAAAGTCACAAAAGTTGTCTGCCTTTTGAAAAGTAGTGCACAAATCTACCATGTGTAGTCCCGTTAATGTGATTGTTTTCTTCCAGGCAGTGGACGAGTTTCCTGGCGGCAGCTTCCACAGCTGGTTATGTGTACCTCTATTCATTCTACTACTTTTTCTTTAAAACAAAGTAAGTATTCATACTGAAAATGTATATCGATTATTGCAAAATGAGGTTGATGTTTGTGCTTTAAAAAGTGACATTAATATGTATACCCCTGCAAACTTTTTGTGGGCGGGGGTGTGTGTGTGGGGAGGTATACTATTTTTATGTTGTCCATCTGTTAGTTTTGGTCCTTGCATGGGATATCTGATAGCCGAGGTCGGCAACATTCTTTCGTGGAGATTGATCATGAAATATTTTCTACAGTCATTCTCTCTCTTCCGCTGATTCAAGAAGCGCAGTTGTCAGTTTCTGGCGAAAGAATGTGCACAATACTGTTTAACCACATAGAGGACTAAGCCTGCCCAGTAAAGCTGACCGTGCTCGACATGACCCCATTGGGTGGACTGGGCCGTAAAACCTCAAAACAAACAAATGGGGTATCCAGTAAGCACTATAATAAAGAAATAAGAAAAATATTTACTTGATACCCCCTCTTATCAAGATTAACTATGTTGATGGCTCTAATGGCAGTAGTGCATCTGACTGCATATCAAGAGTTCACAAGTGCAATTGGACAGTTTGGGCAGTTAACTTTAATTGAGATTGATCAGGAAATAATTTCAGTGGTATTCTCCCTCTTCAAATGATTCAAGACGGGCAAATTTATTGTTATAGTATACCTTTCATTTCAGGTGGACTAGGATGTAAATAAACTTTTTATTTTAGAAATCTAGATTTATTGGATTTGTCTCCCTTATACTGTTCTAAACTCGAAAAGTTGCAGCTTATGCATGCAAAACAAGTATGGTTATCATTTCATTTAAAGGTTCAGCAGATATTGATTTAGAAAGTGAAAAAGAAATTGTAGTTATAAATTATCTAGTTCCATCTAATTTTGAATGGATTGGTCTTACTTTATATGTGGAACATCTGCCTTCAGATAGGGAGGTTGTAGGTTCAGTCTCCTGCTGGATCATACCTAATAATTTCTAAAATTGGTTATACCATAATAACCCTAAGTATTTGGACAAACAGGTCTGGGCAAACAGTGTAGCCCCAGATCAAATGCTACAGAATGTGATATCTGATCAGGGTGTACACTGTTTGCCACTTACACAACATCAGCTGTTAAAAAGACTTGTTGAAGATATGTTAAAAGGTTAAGGTGTCCCAATATTTAGGATAAATACTGTAGTTGTACTTTAATGTGGCACTCAGCATAAGGAAGTAATGTGATTGGTCTCAGTATCGTATCAATGTATCTGGGTGTGATACTGCAGTGAAGTGGCATTATAAAAGGACATCAGTTCCCACTGTGACTGTCACCTTGGGACAGCATTGAGATAAGACTGAAAGGTTATTGACAGCGATATCAAACCTCAGGTCAAATGGGTTGTACTCAAGGATTTCATTATTGCATGCAGGAGCACAGAAATGACAATAACAAAGGAATGTCAAGACTATTTTATGGTGATTAGAAATCCAGCTTAGCATAGAATATGCAGCTATATCTGGTTCCAGAGTGGACTAAAAAGTGATAATTACTCTGGCATTGAAAGGATCAAAACTATTGTTATCTATCTGTACACATGTACATTGATCTGGAATGAATATCACACAATTTCTGGTCTGATGGTGTCGCAGAAAAGTTTAAGTAAAAAAAGGTGTTCAGTTATCTTTTTAGATGGGAATAAAATAACCTATCAGCCAGTAGTTCTGTATATTGTTTCTTAATCAGTGCTTCAGGGCATCATTTGAATAAGCAAAAGGTATTGATAATTTCTATTTCTCCATTAACGATGTTTTGGGTACTTGTTAGAAGCACCTTGCGGAAGTAGAAGTTGTTAGCTCTCCTGACTTTGGATTACAAGGTTCTAAGTTCAGATCCCAGTAGAATTATTCAACTCATTAACCTTCACCACTCTCTGGGCATTTTCAGCAGACGACAGATTGATGATATTTTTCTTATTTTTCCCAGAAAACAGGATTTGACATTTCATGCAAATTGTCTCCTTAGGAGACAATTTGCATGAAATGTCATATCCTGTTTTCTGAGAAAAAAAAGAAAAATATTTCAAAATGTCGTCTGCTGAAAATTTTACCCAGAGTGCTAAGCGTTAAGGAATGTTGCTTTATTGCACAGTGCCTTTCATGATCATCCATTCATTGTCTGGATATTATTCAAACTGATTGGTAAATAGCTATATATAGTTATTGTTTGACACCTCTCTTAAATAAAATTTGTCTTTTATTTAGATGAGTGCCTTAGATAAGCTGCTTTTTGGGGTATTTACCCAGTTAAAATTTCTGAAAAAGCAATTGAGATTAAATTTATGGGGTAAATACCCCAAAAAGAGTGTATCAGTAATTCTTGCACCCATTGACAAAACGGTACCCATAAGAAAATCGAGATACCCAAATTCAATGAGAAATGGGTGGGTTAAAATAGCCCAAAATACCCAGTTGCTTAAAACCTTATCTAAGGTAACATGTCTAATGTCTTAAATAATGTGTAAAACACCAGGGCCCAGTTGTTTGAAACTAATGATGTCGTTAGTTAACATATCGTTAAAACTTTGATCATTAAATATATGGCATATATGCTAATATTTCTGGCAAAAAAATGTGAGTAGCTTTTGCAAAAATACCTGTGAATTAGATTTTGTACTTTCTAGAACAGTTAACATTTTGACCACTAACAAGCTCGTTAAGCTAACAGTGCTTTGAACAACTAGGCCCAGATCACCATCATCACCTCGCAAAGGCTCTTCTGACCAGTACCCACAACATGTTTTTATACAAAAATAAAAGGAAAATGATTCATCCTGATACCACTCTTATTGAGAGCTCTGTTAACCTTTATCCTGAATAAATTAAGCTGCCACTCCCACTTCTAATTTTCAGCCAATCAGATTACTTGATCCAGATTGTTGCTATAAATTCATATACTTAATGGCAAACAGTGCAGATCTAGATCAGTTGGCTTCTTCAGAAGCCAACTGATCTGGATCTACACTGTTTGCAAAGGCAGGGAATATCCGTTTCAGCAGGACTAGGCCAAACTTAGTTACAATCCTAACTGCCAACCAATATATTTTGTTTTGATTTTCTTTTCAGAATGTATGGTTTATTTCAAACGGTGTTCTACTTTGGCTACATGGCCTTATTTAGTTTAGCACTAGGAATAATGTGTGGTAAGTGATTATTATTTTTTTTTTATAACTCCAGAAAAGTGTTGATATTCATAACTCCAGAAAAGTATTGATGTTCTTATTTCCCCATGAAAAGGCTTTTTGTTTTCATAGAGAAATAAGAAAAACTTTATCTAAATCTCTTTTGTATAGCTATGTAGGATATTAACCCTAGTCCTGCTAAACCCAGATATGTCCTGCTTTTGCAAACAGTGTAGATCCAGATCAGATGGCAACTGATCTGGATCTGCACTGTTTACCATTATATCAACAGTCTGGATCAAGTAATCCAGGGTTCAAGCTGGCTCAGAAATTTAGGGAGAAGTGACTTCTCCCTCCAGACAAAACAGGGAGAAATTTTATAGGATGAGGGAGAAGTCGAGACTCGGTTTACCTACTGAAAGCATGATATTAAGGACTCTCAACTCACTTTACCACATTGTCTTCGGGAATTAACAAAGAAGGAAACAAATTTTACTGTAGACCTGTTCATTCTTACTTCTAAACCAATTAAATGATGCAAAGTAACACAGATATGAGTAGTGCAAATGCATTATATCTGGACACAAAGCTATTCATATTTTTTTGGAAACTGACAATTCTTTTCAGTAGATCCAGTCAAAACACCAAGATCTGTGGCTTGATAAGTAAGCTATAAACACAATGATAAAAAAGAAATTTGTTAACTAAAGTGTCTGTCAACTTCTAAAGTTAGTTTTTAGCACCTTTAATGCTGTTTCTGACCAATTTTCTGCATGTAAATGGTTCATCTGTGAAAAAAACGGATACCCACGAAAACCAATGACATTGATGAAAACGATCTTTTGGTCACTTAATAGGCAAACAATTTTCCTCCAAAACTTGTAACACCACATCAGACTTTTATTCAGGAGCATTTCTGATACATCTAACAACTTTTTTCAACAGAATTTTACCTTTGCATGTTTGCTCATTTTTTACCGATTTCTCCTAACAAAAAGTTTGTTTTGCACAAGTACTAGCTTTTTCAAAAGTTGCAAAAATGGAGGGCGAAGTTTTTGCCCCCAATTGGGCTTCCCAGGGCAACTTGGAGCCCTCTAGGGCGACTATTTCGCCCCAGTCGCCCTGTAGCCTCTGATTGGCTGAAAATTTGAAATCAGCTTGGCATCTTAATTTATTTAGCAGGACAAGGATTAAAATGTTTGGCCACAGATACTGTTACACTCTCCACATTTGTGTTTCTTGAGCTGATTTAAGGGGGAATGGATACACTTTAACCCATTTATGTCTAGCATCCCATAAAAGGGACATTAGCAAACACTGAAGACTCAGATCAGACGCCGCAAAATGTGGCGTCTGATCAGGGTCTGTGTTGTTTGCATTAAGTTAAGAAATTCCTACAAAAATGGTAATAATTAAAACTAACACCCCATGTATAGAAAATGTACCTGTCCAAAGGTTTCAGGTAGAAGAATCCACTCGGTATAAATGGGTTATGGGGAGGCAACAAAAGTACAGGTAGTGCTATAGCAGTCACCATGGTGTGGTTGTCGGCATCTGCATTGGTTAAAGTTTTTTGGTTAAAGTATTTAAAATGCTATATCTCCTGAACCTCTGACTGAAAATAATTCATACTTGCCCTGATGTTAGATACTGGTCTGAAGTATGCTGTACCATCCCAACCCACATGAGTGACCTTGAGGTCATGGTCACGGACTTAGAAAATATTTCTGTTAAAGTTTTTGGTCACTGTTAATGTTTTTCGTTAAAGTTATTTAGAAGCAAAGTGTGATTCAGGAGAGCTACACTGTCCTGCAGTGACAGCTCTTATTGCCCCCCCCCCCCCCCCCCCCCCCCCCCCCCCCCCCCTTTTCGAAGAAAAGCGACGGGACATAATATTCAGCTTTCCGTGGTGTGTGGTGCATGATTTGTGATTCGTGGTGCATGGTTCCGAGTTTATAGTAGGTACCTTGTGAGCGCAACTCCTACAGTTTTTAGCCAATCCTTCTGAAATTTTACAGATGTCTTCATCATGGTCTGAAGATGTGCATGTGCTTTTTACAGAATCCTTAAATTATTTTTTGTCACTTTTTTCACATTTTTAACTTAGACATTTTTTGCATGGTTCCAAGTCAGTAGTAGGTACCATGTGAGCACAACTCCTCATACAGTTTTATACGGATCCTTTTGAAACTTTACAGGTGTTTTAATCATGGTTTGAAGATGTGCATGTCTTTTTTTACAGAATCCTTAAATCATTTTTTCACTTTTTACACATTTTTAACTTAGACATGTTTTGCATGATTCCGAGTCAGAAGCAAGTACCTTGTGAGCACAACTCCGCTTACAGTTTTATACTGATCCTTCTGAAACTTCACAGGTGTCTTAATCATGGTCTGAAGATATGCATGTACTTTTTACAGAATCTTGAAATAACTTTTATACTTTTTTTTTTCACATTTTTAACTTAAACCTTTTCATTCTTCAATACTATGAATGTGTATATAAAGTAGGTACCTTGTGAGCGTAACTCCTCCAACAGTTTTAAACCGATCTTTCTGAAATTTTACATGTGATTTTATTATGATCCAGAGATATGCACATGCTTTTAACAGAACCCTTCAACTATTTTTTTTTCACTTTTTCACATTTGCTCATTAATAAAAATAAGGCGGGGGACATAAATTCCTGATGGAATTTGCTTGTTTTTAATGTTTTTGTCCACTCTGAAAATGGGTCGATTTCAAATGGAAATATTTTGCTACGCTTCTAATTTTTTTTCCTTCTCATTATGTCTTAAATCATAGCTCTTGATAAGATGCTTTTTAATCCCCTGCCACGAAGTGGATGGGGGATTATAGAAATGGCCTTCGTCTGTGCATCTGTCCATCCGTCTGTCCTTCAGTAACACTTTCTTGACCGCTCCATATCTCCTGAACCCTTTGAAAGATTTTCATTAAACTTTGGTCAAATGTTCGCCTCAGTGAGTCGATGTGCAGAACCCATAAGTCAACCATGCCAACTCAAGGTCAAGGTCACAGGTCAAGGTCATGGGTTTGAGCCTTGAATTTTGTGTCCGCTCCATATCTCCTATACCCCTGGAAGGATTTTCTTTAAACTTTGGTCATATGTTTGCCTCAGTGAGACGATGTGCAGAACTCATAACTCAACCATGCCGACACAAGGTCAAGGTCACAGTTCAACGTCTCGGGTTTGAACCTTGAATTTCGTGTCCGCTCTGATCTCCTATACCAGTGGAAGGATTTTCTTTAAACTTTGGTCAAATGGTCACCTTAGTAAGACTATGTGCAGAATCAATAAGTCAACCATGCCGACTCAAGGTCAAGGTCACAGTTCAAGGTCATGGCTTTGAGCCTTCAATTTTGTGTCTGCTCTGTATCTTCTTTACCTCTGGGAGGATTTTATCTAAACTTTGGTCAAATGTTCACCTCAGTGAGACAATGTGCAGAACCCATAACTCAGCCCTGTGTACTTAAGGTCAAGGTCACAGTTGAAGGTCACGAGTTTGAGCCTTGAATTTGGTGTCGGCTCTATATCTCCTTTACCCCTGGAAGGATTTTCTTTAAACTTTGGTCAAATGTTTGCCTCAGTGAGATAATATGCAGAACACATAACTCAGCTATGCCGACTCAAGGTCAAGGTCACAATTAAAGGTCATCAGTTTGAGCCTTGAATTTTGAGGCCGCTCCATTGCCATTCAGGCTGCCTTGTTAAATTTGGGTCAGATGTTTGCCATCGTGAGATGATGTGTAGAACCTATAACTCAGCAATGCAGACTCAAAGTCAAGGTCACAATTGAAGGTCATCCGTCTCTCTCTTGTTCGCTCCATATCTCCTGAACCCTTTGAAAGTTTTTCATGAAACTTTGGTCAAATGTTTGCCTTAGTGAGGCGATGTGTAGGACCCATAACTCAAGCATGCCGACATAAGGTCAAGGTCACAGTAAAAGGTCATGAGTTTGAGCCTTGAATTTCATGTTTACTCCATATCTCCTGAATCCTTTGAAAGATATTTATTAAATTTAGGTCAAATGTTTGCCTTAGTGAGGTGATGTGAAGAACCCGTAACTCAACAATGCAGACTCAAGATCAAGGTCACAATTTAAGGCCACCAGTTTGAGCCTTGAATTTTGAGGCCGCTCCATTGTCATTCTGCAGTGGGGGATATAGCTGTCCTTCAGAGTGCCTTGTTTCAATCCAAAAATATTGATATTTTTTCTTATTTCTCCATGAAAACATGTTGTGGGTATTCATTAGATGCACATCAGAGAGGTGCTTCTAATAACATATGTTTTGGTGGAGAAATAAGAAAAATATTTACCTTATACCCACTCTTATCTAGACCTATGTTAAATGATGTTGAAACAATGTAAAACACCAAATCACCATCTTCTGAAAGTGTATCCGTTTTCCTCAAGCTAAACTGTCACTATAACTGTAGGTTATATTTCTTGATCATTCATGGGGAGTGGATACAAGGGAGACAGCTCTGTCAAAATTGCAAAGTATCTTTTCCTATTAAGGACTTGTTTGTACTTTTTGTACCCCACCGTTAAGTAGGAGGGGGCATATAGTTTTGACTTGTATATCTGTGACACTTAATATTACAGTTGGCATTTCTGCAACTCTCCACAGCTTTCAAGGCAGTGGTCTACAGCAAGGACCGGCTATACATTTGCCTAAAGGTTACAGAATTTTGACCAACTATTTTTTGCAAGAGTTACATGCCCTTTACTGGCCTTGGTGCTCAGTCAGATGTTTGTCCCGGTGATCAGGTCGCGTGTTAGATCCCCGCTGGGTCCGGCAACATTCTTGCATGAAAATTGATCCTGAAATATTTTCTACAGTCATTCTCTCCCATCTGCCGATTCAAAAAGGGCTGTTGTCAGTTTCTGTTAAAAGAATGTGCACAAGTACTGGTTAACCACTTTTAGGACAGCCTGCCCAGGAAAAATGTGGTTAGGTAAACTGACTGGCTCGACATGATCTTAATAGTGCTGACTGGGCCATTGAACACCAAAGCAACTATTCCTTCTTTGACTTCTATAAATGTTTACACATACTACATAATGAGGGCATTCATTACCATTAGTGATTGTCTAGTTTTCTATTTATTTTACAGGGACCTTTGGTTTTCAAGGGACAAGTTCATTTGTTCGGAAAATATATTCCACTGTGAAAATAGATTAACATCTGCAGGTATGGCAGTGTTGTTATAAAAATGTTGGCTACCAGAAGAGACAGATGTGATAAGAACCATGAACTATCACTGAGTAAAGTGGACATTATAACATGTGATAAAACTGGTGTTGGGGAAATATATCACCAGCTATTTATGTAATTGAACAACACTCAGTTTTTAGATTATGCATTAGAAATACAAAACTATACCAAAACAGCTGTCTGCTCGGTAGAAAAGTATTAGTGAAATATGATTACGATGAAAGTGAACATGCCCTTATGGAGTAGATTTTTGAGCAGATTTTTTGTTGTTGCTCAGTGCACAAGAAGTAAACAATGACAGTCTATGACACGCAGACAATTGATAGAGTTTGAGATACCCTGGTGGAAAACCACCCAAATGTAAACAACGAAGACACTGTCCAGCTGAGCATTCTAGGTCTGAGTCTTTGCTCAGTGTACACATACTAGATGATCCAGCCATTATGTAAACCAAAAGAAATTCAAAAACTCTAGATAAAAAAAATAGCTTTATCTAGACTTATGCCTCTCATAGAGGCATAAGTCTAGATAAAGCTATTTTTTTTATCCGAAAAATATTGATATTTTCCAGTTTCTACATAAAAAAACAACAACATATATTGTGGGTACTAATTGGGACCACCTACGAACCAGTAAGAACCTACAGTATAAGTTTTTGTGGAAATAAATTGTCTTGATATTCTTGTCTGGAGCTATGAATAGAATAATAAGAAATAATTATTATTTTTACATGTTTCTCCACAAGCTCATTAATTTGTCTCTTGAGTTAAGGGAGACGACACAAAATGACCTTCATTGCCTCATGAGTTATTTTTTCTGAGTACACATAGGGTATGTATTGTTGGAAAAGTAAGACAAAAATCCTAAAATTATCTTCTATATTATCCTCTGGAAGCTCTGCCTAACTGGATAGCATGGATGTGTATGCTGGTTTGGGGTTTTTGCTGTTGAGTATGTTGTATTATAGTTTGGAGTTTTCCACCAGGAAGCCTTTGTATTAAAACTAGATAGGGTTACTGCTTCAGGCGTATGAGGAATTCGATTATGAGGAATTTGTTAATCATCTTATTTGGGCAGAAAAGATCTTGTGACTCATGTGAGATAGAGAGCTGGACAGTCCAGTGAGCTATAGGTGGTGGTCTGCTTTGTTAAGTTTGATTTAAGTTGGCATGCATGACAGAAATACCTGAGCTGCAAGGTGAGAAAACATACCTACGGATGTGTGTGCATAACAAAGACTTAAATCAGCCTGGGCATCTGTGCCATCTGATCAGAATCTTTGTTGGCATTTTCATATTTATTAGCAGAGAAAATTTCATGCTCAGCTGAGTTGTGCATGAAAAATAAATTATAACCTCGGGGCCTTATCAGGCTGCGAATGTGCAGGCTGGTCTGAATCTTTGCTGGGCAAACATGTGAAAAGGTACATTTTTTGATGTTGTGGTTCACATAATAATAAAGCTCCAGTTTGATGGCTGTGTGAGCTATACTGTATTTATTGCCTTTAGTATTCAGACAGACTGGCGTTAGCAAACAGTGTAGACCCTGATCAGATGCCACAGAATGTGGCATCTGATCAGGGTCTACACTGTTTGCCACTCTTCCCACAATTTTTTGACACGTCAGCTGGTGAAATGGACTTGTTCTAATTTTAAGACAAGTATGGTAAGTGGGTAAGTGTATAAAATATCTGAAAGGTTAATTATGGTAAAAGCAAATGGCCATGATTTAGCAAAGAGCACAATTTTCACAGTGCTAATTGATGAATATTGCATTCCAAATTAGAGGGTTTTACCAATAAATAGTTTTTATTTTCAAAACTATGAGCTGCAGAATGAGGAAATGTATCCTTGGCTGTGTGCCCCCACCAAGTATCTAATTGGTACACACAACATTTTTGCAGAGAAATAGATAAATATTAATCTGGGCCCGGTTGTTCAAAGCGTCGTTAGCTTAATGAGCTCGTTAAGGGCCATTTTGTTAACTATTTTAGCAGATTCAATATACAATTTTCTGAAATTTTTTGCTGAAAAAATGTGAGTAGCTTTTGCAATGCAAAAGCTACTCACATTTTTTCAGCAAAACATTTCAGCATATTTCCGTATCACTCGATGTAAATTTTAACGAATCGTTAACTAACGATGTCGTTAGTTTTGAACAACTGGGCCCAGCACACCCCTCTTTTCTAGAGCTATATATAAGGAGCACTAATGTAACTTCTGAAATGTCCCGGTGGCTGAGTAGTTAGTGCTCCCGACTTTGGATAACAAGATCCTGGGTTTTAATGCCCCTGGAGGCAGAATTCTGCTCATGACTGTACAGCACTTCATTGTATATTCATTATCACACTTCCATTGTCTCAGTATCAAATCATCATCATCTAATATAACATGTCTTGCTACATCTCATTTGTTTAATGTCTTGGGCGTTAGTTTTTCAGTATAATCAAGTTCTGCAGAGATCCAGATTAAATGAGTTAAGATGAATAGCTTTTATTTAATTTCATGAAAAATATGGAATAAAAATAAGAAAAGTAATATTTTTATTTCCAAGTAATAACTTGAACCTTAGAGCCAATAACAACTCCAGCAGATAATGTTTTTGGCATAGAAAATAAGTCAACATTTCTGGTGACTTGTCTGCCAAGCAGATGATTCATGTGAAATGTCAACTTTTTTTTGTATGGAAAAAAAAATCAATAGAATATCCTCTGTTACAAATATTGTTTAGTGCTTTAAGAGTTAACTGGAACGCTCTATCATTATCACAGGACTCATTGGCAGTTACAGAAACTATTCTATAAATACCGTAGTTGTAAAATGTACATAGTGGCAGTAAACATTTACCTGTTTGTATCATTTAAATTATACAATCTCTAGCAGGATGTGGAAAATCTGATTATTTCCATGTGTATAAGCCCTACTTACATCCATAGCTTGAGATAAGATGGGTATCCAGATAGCTCTGTATAAGGTGCTTTTTATTTTTTTCAGCCAATAAGTACTGGTGTTTGCCAGCCTTGGTGTCTCAGTTGGATGTTCGTCCTACTTATTATTGGATGGCAACATTCTTTCATGGAGATTGATCATGAAATATTTTCTGAGGTCATTCTTTCCCTTCCACTGAACAATGCTGATTCAAGAAGGGCAGTTGTCAGTTTCTGGTGAAAGAATGAACACAGTACTGTATAACTGCTTTAAGAAGACTAAACTTTCCCAGGAAAAATTTAGTAAAGTAAACTGACTGGCTATACATGACTTTAAAAGTGTTGACTTGGCTGTTAAACTCCAAACCAACCAAGTACTCATGTTTTTCTTATTTCTCCACAAACAAAACATAATTTGAGTACTTGTTAGGAGATGCTTTTAATGAGTACCCACAACATGTATTGTGTGGAGAAGGAACAAAAATGATGTTTAGGGTACCCCTCTTATCTGGAGCTATTGATATAACTTTTTTTTTCTCATTATTCAAAAAAAACTTATTGTGGGTATTACTGTATAGCTATGACTGATAAGCAGGGTGGGGTGTTTTCACACAGTGCATTCATAGTATATCATCATGGATTTCGTTTACATGGAAGAAGCCTGGAATGCTTGAATATACCATGAAAGTGTGACAGATGTTATCAGACTGTGAAAGCCCAGGCTGATCTGAGGTTCCCTAAAGCCCATTTGTTGGGATGCTTGCTCAGGGTCACTTTTGTATACTTTTGCTGCACAATTTCATCAGCTTGTAGTATTACTGTATTACGCCAAGTATTGAGACAGACATGTCTGGACAAACAGCGTAGTCCCAGATCAGATGCTGCAGAATGTGATGTCTTAGGTTTACACTGGGTCTACACTGTGTGCCACTCATCCAGTAGATTGTAGACACATAACCGGTAGTAAATGAACATGTTCAAATTTAAGACAAGTATGGTTCGGGGTTAAGGTGTCCCAATATTAACCCTTGCCATGCTGAATAAATTAAGATGCCATGCCCACTTCTAATTTTCAGCCAATCAGATTACTTGAACCAGATGGTTGATATAAATATGCATACTTAATGGCAAACAGTGTAGATCCAGATCAGTTGGCTTCTGAAGAAGCCAACTGATCTGGATCTACACTGTTTGCAAAGGCAAGGTATATCTGGGTTCAGCAGGACCAGGTTTAAAGGTAAATATGCTAGATATAAAAACTGGATATCTTTTCTTCTATATACACTTGTAGTATTTTCTCAAACATTAATATGAAATCCACTGTTATTTGATTTTTTTTTCTTTTTTTTGCTTCACTTATTTGTAATGAAGAGGGCTGTATGTTGCGTTTTTGAGTTGATTATTCTTCTTTGTTTTACATCCAAGGAAAAGATTCTACTTGGCCAATTTTCAGTTGAGATTCAGTTTTAAAAAAAAGAATGTAAAGAGTTGGTTTTCAAAGCTCATGTACGAGGTGAATTTAAATAAGGAGTTTGTTTATCTGACAAATGTACACAAAACAGTTTCATAATCTTGTGGGAATAAATTTAATAGGATGCCTTATTAACTTTGAATAATGAATTTATCTCCCTTTATTTCCAGAGAAACAAAAATCAATTTGACACAATGAAATAAGTCTCCCTTGATATTAATATGGGAAATTTCAGGTCTAAATCAAAATAATCTTTCCTGTAGAATCTTTGCATAGGGGCCAAAACTGCCACATTTGTCTTTTGAAACATTATGCCAATATTTTCTTCCAGAATTTTGAGACCCAGTCCAAAACTTAAGCTCACTGGTGACAGGGTCCTGAGCGCCAAATAAGGCTCTTTTTGCAATAAAAAAAACCCTTATATTTTTCTTATTTCTCTACAAAAACATGTTGTGGGTACTCATTAGAAGCACCTTGCCAAGGCACTTATAATGAGTAGCCTCATGATTTTGTGGAGAAATAAGAAAAACATCATATGGATTTCCCCTCTTATGTAGGTCTGTATTAGTTTTCTTTGGAAGCATTTATTTATTTGGGATGTATTCATGTTCCTTTATTAAGATCTTCAATTCATGTTCTTAGGCTTGTTACATTTGGGCTGTGCCATGTGAAAACATTGTCTTCGGGCATATACCGACAGGGAAAGCCCAGGTCAGCCTGCGCAGTCTGATCAGCACCTCCATTATCCATGAACAGAATCATTGGATGCTATAGAATATATCAGTGGAGAGTTAATGCCCAGGTAAGATTTTGCACATGCATGGGATGAATGTGAAGCTGTGCATTTTGCACATGCTCGAAGACATTTTTGCTTGGTGCAGCCCTTTTTTTTTTGTTTTGTTACAACCTTAATATTTATGTTCTTTGTTGCATTATAGAAAGCGCAGATCAGTTATTTGTGAATTTTTACGAGTCTAAATGTGTGTGTTGGGCCAAGAATATGCTTTCCTTATCTATGAACCTGAGAGTTTGAGATTTAGTTATTAGCAGGGGACATTTAAAAATATCTATTTTAAGAGAAAATAGGTCAACGTGATATATTCAGAAAAATATGGAAAACTTTGACAACTTTTTCTCTGCTTATTTCTTGATAAATGACTAAAGATTATTAGATGTACTTTATAAAAATAATTCAACATTCAGGCTCATTTTATCAAAACTATATAAACACATTCCTTTAAGTGCAAATCACAACGTCAACAGGTGACATTTTTACTTTTCAGAGATAATAAGGTTTGGCATTTCATGTGAATCGTCAGCCTCATCAGAATCTATAATGTTGCCATTCTGTTAATTATTTTTGACTGAAACCCTTATTTGCAACAGTGGATGTGTCAAAACTCAGAGATGGAAGAGTCCATGTCAGAAACTTGGGGATGAAAGGATCAAAATTTTTTTTTTTTTTTTTTTCTTTTTCTGATTCTGTCATCATTTCCTGTATAAGTATTCTTAGGAAATGATGGGTGTGCCACAGCCATTGATGGGGATTTCTCAGTCCTTATGCAAAGAATATATCCACAGTCCTGTTTTCATGGTCATGTAGAAAGAAAAAAATACAAATACATCTTCTTTAAGGTACACTTAGTGTAAAACCAGCATCTCGTGTAAAACCAGATTGAGGAAGGTTTAACCTTTAACTCTTTCACCCCAGATTCCTGAAGTGGACTCTTCCATCTTTGACTTTTGCCCATCCATAGTTACAAAGAGAGGTGGAAATCAAAAGTCAAGAACAGAATAACAACAGTGTAGATCCTGATTAGACTGCTTCTTATGAGCCATCTCATCTGGATCTACACTGTTGCAAAGGTTTCTACTTTGGTCTACAGGGCTGAAAAGGTTAATGGAGCTTGGTTTCATTTCTGTAAAATGTAAATATTTGTACAAATTTAGAAATCTGACACTATATAGAAGGATATTGTACAGTCTATCACTATTGAGGCTTTCATAGGGAAATCAGCATTTTTTCATCTGCCAACAGCAACTATCTAGATCAGCCTGCATACCAACACAATCCAGTCAGGGTCTTTTATTGATCACTATACACCACAACCTCTTTATAACACTTTTGTTGGGGTCCAAGGCATAAACCATGTTAGTTATACAACCGTGTTATATCCAAACAAAAATGTATAGATTATATAGAAAAATGACCTTTTATAGTAATTTTTCTATATAATCTATACATTTTTGGGATCCATCTTTGAATCCTGTTGTATCCAAAACTGTGTTATAACGAACCGTGATATAAAGAGGTTAATGTGTATTAGGTGTGAAAGTCTTGTCTTTTATGTGCAGATAGCAAAGGCCCAGACTAGACTGCAGGCTTACCTGGATGTTTTCAATGTGGTAAATATGTTTTCCCACAACGGGCTTCAAATTGTCTCTTTTGTTTGCAAAACAAACTTGGCATAGTTAGATCGATTATATTAATATATAATAAAAAATTAGCCTAAGCATATAAAAATGTACCTTTTGATGTGCACATACAGTGAAGACTGATCAGCTTCTGCATCTGCTTGAAGAAGCTGTAGATCCTTGCTGTACACACAATGACCAGGAAAGACTGAGTGTGCAGGCTGATTGGAGTTTTTGTGGATGCACATTTCAGTAGGTATGGTAAATGTCCTAAAATTTTGAACACTTTATTCCATTCTTTTTTGGCCTAATTTTTGCTTTTTGTGCTGTTGTTTCTTTAAATACTTAGTGGAATGGCAAACAGTGTAGACCCAGATCAGACTGCTCCTTAGGAGCAGTCTGATCTGGGTCTACACTGTTTGCATTTGGCATTTTGTCAGAGACTTTGGTAATTAAAATTTTAAGATATTTACCGCACATTTCGTTAGGTAGGAGCTCATATTTGTGTGATATGGTAGTTGTAAGTTTCAGAGGAGCTTCTTACACTGGAATAATGGGGGGAAACTGATACACTTCCAGGGGAGGCAACTTTATGAAAATTGTTTTTCCTCCCTTCTGAAAAAGGGTTTAATCTAAAAGTAAAGGGGAGCATTTTTGTTTTCTTTTAGAGAAGACCCCATTTTCAGAAGGGGCTTAGAATGCAGGAAAACAAGACACTGAAGTTGTCTTTCTTTTAAAACATGACAAAATTGACAAGTGTAACCAGTCCCTTTAAATAATTTGTGATATTGGAGCATGTCTTACTTCATTTATGAGATCTGTGCAGTCCAGTCTGAATAGCTGCAAACAACAGCTGTAAAACTGACCATGGATGCAAATGACTGATAGGGTGTTTGTTCATTGTTTATGCACCATTACCAGACAAGGTCTTACGAAGGCCAGATGTGCTATGCATTCCCGAACCTAACCGGGCATGACTTGTAGACATGTCCAGCATGAACAATTTGCCTTTTAAAATCTATACGATGGAAATACTCTTTGTATCAAATTCTCCTGCTCTGTTTAGGTGAAAATTTTGGCAGTAATTTCGTGTAAAGTTTTGGAAAGTTTTTCATGGAAAAATTCCGTCCTTTAAAATAGAAATGTTCGGGCAGGCAGGAGTCGGGCCTCATCTGGGCTTTACATTTTGGTTAACCTGGGCATCTGGCATAGGGCATCTTCTAAGGTTTACCTTTTGGTTAACCTTTTTCAACTGATATGTTACTTTATTCTTCAGTGGAAAAACCCGTCCATAAAGCCGTAAGGCATTTTTCTTGTGTTAGTTTGCCTCAAGGATACTGATGAGTACCCACTGCATGTTGTGGTGTAAAAATAACAAAACAAGTATGTGCATTCCCTTTTTTATGGAACCATGATTAGCACAATCTGGTTTTGGCATATTCTGTTTGCACAGGACAGTTTTGTCATTGAATGGTATTTGAAAAGGGATCTCTTGGGCTAAGATGCATAGCTATCTAATCAGGGCCCAATTGTTCAAAGCATCATTAGCTTAATGAGCTCGTTATTATTATTTTAATAAGTACAATATCTAATTCACAGGTATTTTTGCTGAAAAAATGTGAGTTGCTTTTGCTACTCACATTTTTTCAGCAAAAATATTAGAGTATATGCCATATTTAATGCTCAAAGTTTTAACGATATGTTTACTAACAACATCGTTAGTTTAGAACAACTCACGGTGGCTCATTTGGATGCGCCGTCCGACTGGAGACCAGGTCGCGGGTTCAAATCCCGCTGAGGTCGGCAACATTCTTTCATGGAGATTGATCATGAAATATTTTCTACAGTCATTCTCTCCCTTCCGCTGATTCAAGAAGGGCAGTTGTCAGTTTCTGGCGAAAGAATGTGCACAATACTGGTTAACCGCTTAGAGGACTAAGCCTGCCCAGTAAACGTGTGGTTAGGAAAACTGACCACGCTCGACATGACCCCATTGGATTGACTGGGCCGTAAAACCTCAACACAAAGAAAGTTTTGAACAACTGGGCCCAGGTTTTTGCATTTGATGGCTGTATTTTATAGTATTGTTAGCATGCAGCAGAAGCAAACCTTAACTGTCTACAGATGCCTGAAGCACCCTTTTTCTCATTGGGAGGCTTAGTTATGTGATAAGGTAGGATTTACCAAGACATGTCTCATATGAGTTATCATCATCACGAAAACACGCCTATATAATGTTGACCCCTTAAACCCCATTTTTATATAGTAAAACTAGGGTTTACAGGTATATACATTATCCCACAATCTATGTTTTGAGCAGAAATAAAAAAAAAAAAAAAAATACAGAATTTTTATCTGAAAATTTTCATTTTTTGGTGGTAAAATTTTCAGTATATTTTAAATAGGCGTGTTTTTGTAATGTAGATCCAGAAAAGAAGGATCTCCAGATAAATATTTTACTTCTCCAAGAAAAAACGTGGGTACTCATTAGAAGTGACTCAAAGAGACTTTTCTAATGAGCACCGACCACATGTTTTTGTGGACAGTAAGAAAATATTATTGTGCATGAAAAAGCAACTTATCTGGATCTATGGAGTTGTGTGGAAAGTGTGACTGATGTAAATGTGAACATTATTTATAAAACTATTGTATATATGTACAGGTTCATTTTCTCACATGGAATATTGTGTTGTTGTAATGATACAAGTGGGGGTAATATTTCTGGTGTATTCTGGGTATATATATTCGTTTTTTGTTGTTTTTTTTTCGTTTTAAAAGAGCCACGGCGCAGGAAAACTTACATTGTGCCATGTGCAAGCTGCAAAGATGGAGTTCAACTGTAAACACTTAATCCACTTGCCTTATACCATAGTGGAAGGTAGAAAACATCATAATGTGGTGGAAGGTTCCAGATGACAGAGTGGCTAGCCCTCCCAACCTTGGATCACAAGGTCGAGGGTTTGAATCCTGCTGGAGATGGAATTCAGCTCATGACTATTGAGCTCATAGTGCATAGCCTTTCATTATCATTCTTCCTTCATCTCGATATGACTTAAATAATGTTGAAATCATCATAGCGGGGCTAGAGCCTTAGTTGCTTGATATACAGATTTTGCAATGCAAACTGGAGTAGGAATAGTGAAGACCTGGGCCCACTTGTTCAAAATTAATGTTGTCGTTAGTTAACGTATCGTTAAAACTTTGATCATTAAATATGGCATATATGTTAATATTTTTGCTGAAAAAAATGTGAGTGGTGCTCACATTTTTTCAGCAAAAATACCTGTGAATTAGATATTGTACTTAGCAAAAGCTACTCACATTTTTTCAGCAAAAATACCTGTGAATTAGATATTGTACGTACTAGAACAGTTAACATTTTGACCTCGTTCAGCTAACAATGCTTTGAACAACTGGGCCCTGATCTGACCACATGTAAGCATTTATTGTACACACATAGCTTTAGATAATGTCAATATTCAGAATATTTTGTTACTGTTGAATTCCAAGTGTCCTTGTGGTTAATTGGTTAGCGCTTCCGACTGGTTCATGAGATCTTGGATATGAATCCTGCGGGAGGTGGAATTCAGCTCATGACGGTACCTTTTATTTTAACCCTTCCATAGAGTTGATATGACTCAAATATATTTATGATGAAAGTCCCGTTGAACTTCAAACCATCATCATCATCATCATGTTGAACTCAAGCATATCTTGCCACTAATCATTGGCATTGCTTCAGCATATTGGGTTCAGTGAATACCCACAAGGAAAAATCGGTACAAAAACAAAAAAGTATACGAACATATCACTTAAGTTATCACTTTATTAGAAACTCTGACCCAAAATAATATAACAGCTGGTTTTCTCACAAAGCAGTTTGTAATAACAATGTAAGTTTTCCTGTCCTGAATTTCAATTGTATTTACATTGTTCTGAAACAGTCAGGCCTTGCAAAAATGGATCTTAATGCATTAGATAGCTGTGCCTAGGTCAGCCAGTGCAGTTACAAAGCTCCAGATAAGGTTGTATCCAAATAATATTTTTCTTATTTCTCCATGAAAACATGAGCCAGCACATGACAAAACCAACAAAATGAAGTGCGCCCAGGGAAGACTTGGATTAGCCCGGGCATCTGCCCAATCTGATCAGATTCTTTGCAGTCCGAGTATGAGTACCCACAACATATGTTTTTCTGGAGAAATAGAAAAATATCAATACTTTCCAGGTGAAAAAAAAAAAAAAGCCTTACCTGGAGCTATGCATTAGCATGCAGTCTGATAGGTTTGCCAGTGTTTAGTCTTTTCATCTAGTGGCTGGATGGATGAGTATTTTATAGCTCTTCAGCAGTATTTCGTTTAATTTGAGACAATGAAAAGAAATGAAATGGAAAGGTGATAGTGAAAGGCTACCTGTAGTGTAGCTTCATACAGTCATGGGTTGAATTTCACCTCTCTTGGATTTAGACAAAAGTCTTCATAATTTGATGTGAAAAGGACCAGTTGCGGAGCTTTTCAAATGCCATCACAATAACTTCAGATCTTACTGTGAGTGAAGGGTCCAGGTGGCGAGTGGTTAGCTTGCCCGACTATGGATCAGAAGGTTTTGGGTTTGAATCCCACTGGATGCGGAATTCAACTAGTGACTGTACAGTTCTTCATTGCACAGAGCCTTCCATCTTCACTGTCTTGATACGACTTAAATAATGCTGAAAGGGATGTAAAACACCAAGTTATCATCAACTGCAAGTGAGCAAAGTTGATCTTGTCCATTTACATATGCATCAAGACTGTTTTTTTGCTGGGCTTAGAGAATTTAATGCAGGCCATTAGTCATCAGTTCCCATGATCAGCCATTCATGTGATTTATGGTTTATTTGTCTTGTGTGTGTAAAAGAATGTCTGTTAAATTGTGGAGAATTCTTGTTGTTAAAAATGAAAAGTTTTGATGAATCAGTGTTGAATAAATGGAGTCATATTCATGTTAACCCTTAAACTGCCAGTCACAACAGTTGTCGTCTGCTTTTTCATCTGCTTGTGATTTTAAAAATTATTTTTGCAAACAGTGTGGACCCAGATCAGACTGCTCGGAGCAGTCTGATCAGGATCCACACTGTTTGCCTTTATGCAAAAATAGATTTTGAAAAGTTCGCAAGAAGATTCAGCAGACGACATAAACAGACGACATTTTCAGATGCAGGTTTTCTTGGAATTTTAAGGGTTAAGTTCTGGGGAAGAATCTGCTGTATTTACTCTAAATGGGCTGAGCCATGAGAAAACATCTTCAGACATATGCAGACAGCAAAGGACCACATCAGCCTGCACTTCCATTCAGTCTGATTAGGGCTTTCACTGTTTGCTAACAGAATCATTGGATACAAGAGATTGTATGAATGGAGAGCAAAGGCCCAAATTCTACTTTGCACATGTGCAGGATGATCTGAATCAGCACATTTTGTGCATGTTTGAAGGCATTTTTTCACTTGACACAGCCAAAATAGGCAGTACTGTCTGAGCAAACACTTAACAGTGTAGACTTGGATCAAACATCTAAAGGAACAGGTTAATCAGGTTCTGCTGTGTTATAGCTCTTGATAATATGGATCTGGTTATATATTTTTCTTATTTCTGCATGAAAAGGTTGATACACCTCAGTGACATGTTTCAAATGAGTACCCATAACATGTTTGGGTTGAGAAATAAGAAAAATATCAATATTCATTGGTCAGAAAAAATCTTATTTGGAGCTATACTTTATTTGCTATTTATCCCACTCCTGGTAGTCACATCACCAGGCAGTCAGATGAATCTTGTTCAGATTTTAGTATAGTATCCTGTCTCTTAAAAAATGTAGGGCCCTAATTGCCTAAAATGTATTTTTCTTATTTCTCTGTGAAAACATCTGGACTCAAACATTAGTACTCACTGGAAGCATATCTGAAGAACTTCTAATGAGTATTGTATTTATCATAAGTACTGGGACAGACAGGCCTGAGCAAACACCAGACCAGATCAGATGTCACAGAATGCAGCATCAGGTCAGGGTGTACACTGTTTGCCCATTCATCCAATAGTTAAACATCGACAGGTTGTAGAATAAGTTTTTTATGCCCCTGCATCGGATGATGCCGGGGCAGATAGTTTTTCGGTTTTCCGTATGTGTGTACAAATGTATGTCCTTCTGTACGAATATGATCCTGTTAGACTCAGTTTAAGGCATTTGTACCAGGTAGAATTTTGCAGTTTTATAGTCAGGTACCCCACAGCAGGGGCATCCGTGTACTGTGGACACATTTCTAGTTTTTTTTTTTTGTCTAAGGATAAGCATAGCTTCAGGTAAGAAGGGCATCTGCATGATGTTTTTCTTATTTATCCACAAAAACATATACTGTGGGTATTCATTAGAATCACCTTGATGAGGCACTTCTAATGAGTACCACAACATGTTTTTTTGTGGAGAAATATGAAAAATATCAGTATTTTTTTTTTTTTTTCTTTGATGGAAAAAACACTGTATCTAGAACAGAGATGATTATTAAGTTTGGCAGGAATTGTATGGTGTCCAAATATTTAGGGTAAATACTGTACTTATACATTATGTTCCATGGAGGCAAGCATTCATCTAGACAATGTTCTTATCTACTGTAATAACTCTGTATTGGGACACCTGATATGCTTACCCATACTTAGTCTAAAATATTGCTGTATGTATGGCAAACAGTGTTGACCCTGATCAGATGCCGCATTCTATGGCATCTGATCTGGGTCTACACTGTTTGCAAAGGCCTGTCTGTCCCATTACTTAGATTATTATGGTTTTGTTTGTGGAGGTCAGACATGTTTGGTACACCGGCTGTACAGGTCTGCAGTTTGTGTATGCAGTAATGTTCAATTTATATATATGGCTTACGGTTTCAAGCACAGCCATCTACCATATTAACCCTGAATATTGGGACACCTAAATATCTTACCAGATATGTTCCAAAATTTGAATAATTCCATTTTACTACCTGTAGATAGCCTGCCTTGGTGGCTTAAGTCCTGTTTGATCCCAGCTGGTCCAGCAACATTCTTTAGTGGAGATTGATCATGAAGTATTTTCTACAGTCATTCTTTCCCTTCTGTTGACTCAAGAAGGGCAGTGAAAGAATGTGCACAAGTACTTCAGAGTACTAAGCCTGCCCAGGAAAGGTGTGGTTGGGTAAACTGACTGGCTCGACATGACCTTAATAGTGCTGACTGGGTTGTTTAACTCAAACCCAACCAACTATTGTACATTTTACTGCCTGTTGAAATACTGAAGGGAGTGGCAAACCATAGACTCTGGTCAGACCACACATTGTACGATGTTTGATCTGAGTCTAGACTGTTTGCTGAGCCCTGTTTATCCCAATACTTAGGGTTATTAATGTGTAGCATGCTAGATAAAAAAATTAGCAGATGACATTTGGAAATATTTTTTCTTATTTTTCCTTAGAAAGTAGTATTTGACATTTCATGCAGATTGTCCCCAGGAAACAATTTGCATGAAATGTCAGCGTTTTTTTTTGGAAAAACAAGAAAAACAAAAAAAATATTTCTGCTTAATTTGCCCATAAGAGCAGTAAAGGTTCAGCTACTTTCAACGTTTTTGCATAATCATAAAGTGAGGTATTCTGGGGTGTGACCATATCTGATATGTAAACAGCATAAACCTAGGCCTGCCTGTATTATCTGGGCAGTCTTGCTTGGTTTTACTAGATACACCACAACCACTTTATAACACTATTGTTGGGGTCCATAGCATAAACCGTGTTAGTTAAACAACCGTGTTATATCAGAACAAAAATGTATAGATTATATTGAAAAATGACCATTTATGGTCATTTTTCAATATAATCTATACATTTTTGGGATCCATCTTTGAACTGTCTTATATCCAAAACCATGTTATAACGAACCATGTTATAAAGAGGTTGTAGTGTAGTTTGCAAATTCAACCAAGGACTGTGTCACAGAAAATGGCATCTTTCATCACCTACTGAATGCTTTGCACTGTACTTATCCTAAATATTTGGATAGGCAGGCCTGGGTAAAGATGGTATTCTGCTCAACATTCCATCATTTGTTTTTGCTTTTGGCACGGTTTTAGGTCGTGATATGTCTGTAGTTAATGAGTGTAGCCCCTGATTAGACTGCACAGCTGCACTGGTCATGCTACTTCTACACTGTTTGCATGTATTTGAAGATAACTTCTCTTGACATAATACAGATAGAATATGGACCATATACCCTCCAGATGCCTCATGTAATATTGTAATCTCAAATTATACTACATTTTCATGGTGTTTTACATAGTGGGAGTTGTTACTGAATAAAATATTGTACATGCATAGTCACATAGTGCAGTCATGGGTCAATGGTACATCTGCAAATGTAATTTCTCCATTAACATAACCCTTAAAGCACCAATCACAACTGCAGTGGACCGCATTTTGATTTTTTATTTTGCATTTTTCAAAGAAGATAAATCTTGATAGTTCATGCAAATCGTCTGCCAAGTAGATGATTCACATGAAAGCCAATACTTATTTTCTTTGAAAAAAATGCCCCAAAAAAAAACAACAAGAAAAAAAACAACTTAAGACTGTTGTCTGCTACAAATTTTGCTTGGTGCTTAAGGGTTTAGATTATTTTGTGTGTGCAAGAATCAAGATGAAACTGTCATGATGAATTTGATATAAATTGGAAAGTAAATAGTAGATGCAATATACAAAATTTTCTGATTCCATTTTAGTCTGGAGATCCCCAAAAGGATAATTGGCAAACAGTGCAGAACCAGATCGGAGGCTGCAGAATGTTTGCAAATATCAGCCATTTTTCTCTAGGAATATCTAAATCACTTAGCTTGATATACAATGTACCTAAAATTGACTTCCAATATATAGTGGGTGGTAGGGGGGAGGAGTTTATTCAGTTTAAAATAGGTTATTTATTTATTTATTTATTTTAGTCAATCAGTTAGATTTTTAATGTAGCAGGGCAACAGGGTCACATAGGGCTACGCCATTTATTTATTTACTTATTGCAGAAATCAAAAATTAAAAGTGGTCTGGATTTGGCGAAAAGCAGGTTTTTCTTTGATGTTAATGGTGATATTTTCAAATAGTGGTCAGAAAAAAAAATGCAGTATCTCTTTTTAAATTTCTTTCCTTAAAAGTTTGATGTAACAGATGCCAAAAACCACTGTATTTTTTATTTCCCAGTTCATTAACTTTAACAAGCACTTAAACAAACTCTAACAATACCAAGATAAATTTATTTGGATGGGAGAAAGCATTACAATTAATTTTCTTGGTTTTAAGAAAATACATTGATGTCCATGGAGAAATTACATTTGTGGAAATACTTATGAACCTTGGGTGTAGAGCCTTCTTTCAAAGGTGCAGTGTCATTTCTTATCATTCCCGGTGCTGCCTCTATGTGACTCAGTTGCTTGGTAGCATTAAAAATCTGAATAGATAGATAGATAGATTATCATTCCATGGTCATTCTGCTTCATTCTAACAATAGTAGAGGGCATTTTCAAATATTTTGTTATGTTTTGTTGAAAATAAAGCTTGGTAGTTTGGACTATAAATGTTGTTTTGGGAGATACTGTATTTACCCTAAATATTTGAACTCCTTAGCTCCTTTCTGTACTAGTTGTAAAGTTTGAACGACATTTTCACATATATATATATTTTTTTATTTATCAGAGAAAACAAGACTTGACATTTTGTGCAGATTGTCAGCCTGGCAGAAAATTTATATGAAATGCCAAGTCTTATTTTCTCTAAAAGATAACAAAAAAAAAAAAAAGAATAGAATAGAATAGAATGCATCTGCTACAATTTTACTTAGCTCTTCAAGGTTTAATATAAAATTTTTTCACTGGAAAAAACATACGACGCGCGGTGAGAAAAGAGCCTTTTTGTCATAAGCAAGCCGCTCAGTTCAGTCTGCTCATTTACACTGTCAGACTATGAGCTTTCATTACGAAAACACGACTATTCAAATATATTGAGAATTTTACCACCAAAAATGAAAACGTTCAGATGAAAAATTCTAGTAGTTTTCATATTTTTGATCCAAACATAGATTGTGAGTACTTAATACAGCCTCGGCCAGGTGGTTCTAACGAGTACCCACAATCTATATTTTTTGAGCAGAAATAAGAAAATGTATACCTCTGTAAACCCAGTTTTACTGTATAAAAGTGGGGTTTAAGGGGGTCAAAACTATATTGTCCTGTTTTTGTGATGTGCTATCTGCTTACAGAATCATAAATTACGACAGAATGTATCAGTGGACAATTGATATGCTGATCAGACTGCATAGATGCCTAGCCTGATCTGAGCCCTCCATGTTTGAATATTGGCCATGGCTCTTCTTGTATAGTGCACTGTATGATCTGGCAGAGATGTATATTGTCTGATCAGGTCTCTGGCTCACTGTTTGAAAATGTAACACACTCATGCTTCAGCAGTCTTCAGTTTGCTTCCATACAGAAGTTGTAGAATATGCATAGGTCTAGATAAGAGGGAGTATCGGGTAAATATTTTTCCTGTTTCTCCAAGAAAATATGTTGCGGGTACTCATTAGCAGTGCCTTGGTGTGGTGCTTCTAACGAGTACCTACTATATATGTTTTCATGGAGAAATAAGAAAAATGTTAATACTTTGTGTTGAAAAAGCGCCTTATCTAGAGCTATGATATGTGTGAGAATAATGATGACACAGTGCAGATGGATCTATGCTGCTTGAATATGGGAAAAATGTTTTTCTCACCCCAAGTACCACTTGAGCATATATGAGGAAGGAATCTTAGCATACTTAGTTAACCCACAAAGCACTAAGCAAAAGTGTAGAAGATGACATCCTTTGATTTTCTTATATTGCAGAGAAAATAACACTTGGCATTTCATGTGAATTGTCTGCATAGCAGACAGTTCACATGAAATGTCAAGCTTTATTTTCTCTGAAATGATATTTTAAATGTTGCCTGCTGCAATTTTGATTAGCACATTAGGGAATGAAATGAACCGCACCATGAAAAACAATCATGCAGTAAAGGCCACATCCACTCTGGCTGATCAGGGATTCATCTATCTGCTTTCTGGACAACTGGAAAATATAGACATACAGATGAATAACAAAAGCTCAGAGCTGATTGTAGATCCACCGGCTTATCTAGGTCTTATCTGTTCACATTATCCTTCCATCCCATTCACATCTCCCTCCCCCTCCCCCTCCCCACTCCCTCTCAATATTTTAAATAGCTTTTCTTATGGTTCGGCTCAAATTAGAATATCAGCTGTTTGACTTTGGATCTTCCATTATGGATTTTTAAGGGACGCTGATGCACTTGGTAGATTTTCTATTTTTACAAGGGAGACATTTTTTGTGGCTGCACTCCAGCACACCATGCCCCTTTTTGAAAATGTGTCTACTGTAAAAGGGAAGAATTTGCTTGGCTCCTCTGAGATAAAGGGAGGCAAAACAATTTTGATGCCTCCCTGAAAGTGTGTACATTCCCTTTAGTACACTGAATTTAACCCATTTATGCCTAGGGTCCTATAAATGGGACGTTGGCAAACAGTGTAGACCCAGATCAGACACAGCAGAATGCGGCATCTGATCAGGGTTCACACTGTTTGCATTAAGTACAATAATTTCTGTAAAATATGGTGATAATAGAAATTAGTCACACACCTTTTTCGTTGGAAATGGTCTAGTCCAAACAGTCAAGGTAGAAGAGTCCACTAGGCATAAATGGGTTAAGAATTAGCAGACAGGTTACAATATTATTCTCTAAAAAGGCAGTCTTGTCAACCCTGCAGATACTATGCAAACTGTGTGGAGCCAGATGAGATGGCTCATAAGTAGCCTTCTCATCCGCATCTACACTTCCTGCCATTTTATTTTTTATTTTAGACTGTAATGCTAATTTATATCAGTGGACATGTCCAAATTCAATGATAGAAGAGTCCACTTCAGAAACTAAGGGTTGAAAGGGTTAATGTAAAACCTTGTTTTCTGGGAAGCATTACATTGTTAGCTATGTTGACTGATTTGGCTATGATGTGCTGGGTCATTGTTCTCAACAGAATATTTCATTCCTTAACGCCATGAATAGTCACAGATTGGATGCAAAAATATTGAACAATTTTGAAGACTAGTATTGAATTAATTTGACTTTTTATATAAATGTATTGCGCTGGCAAGGAAAAACAGCTCTTTAAACATTAATCCAAAAGATAACCAAGCGCAGACACTGCCAGAAAGCAGCTAAACACAAACCTCTGAAAATTACTGTAACCAACTCAGATTCAGATTTTCTTGTCAGGAACACTTAAAATGAACTGCTGTTACCCAGGAAAGGAGACAGAACTCAGTAAAAAACAGAACTAAAATATATGTATATGTAAAATTGAAAATTTTAAACATAAATAGAAATACCATGTTTGTCTACACAACCCATACAAAGGACATAAAGTGGTTGCAAAATTCTGTCAGTGACTGCTGTATCCAATCTAGGACTAATCATTTCTTGATGTAATATTCTGATTCAGAAGGTCTGTAGACAAAAAAGAATCCATCATGTGTGGTTTAGAGTCAGACTAATTACATTGATAGTATGATTTAGTGAGATGTTAATGTATCTGTTGACTGTTGATAATGGTAAAAGAATAAAATTACTTTATTTAATTGTTGTCAGTGTATTTATATAACTTCCAGATAAGATGCTTTTCTCAACTAAAAAGTACTTATAGTTTTCTTATTTCTCTATGGAATCGTATGTTGTGTGTACTCATTAGTAGCACCTCACTGAGGCATCAATGAAGCATTTCTAATGAGTACACTCAACATGTTTTCGTGGAAGAATATCTTTCTTTACAGAGGTGCTTCTGATGAGTACCCATGTTTTCATGGAGAAATGAGAAAACTATTATGCTGCTACCCTTCAACTGCAGCTCTGAACTTACATACTAGATTCTTTTTATTCACTTTCTGGGATAAATGGAGCTAATGGTAGTTTTATGACCAGGTCCAGCCAACAGGATTCTAAATCTTTATATGTGATATATATATTCACTTTCTGGGATAAATGGAGCTAATGGTAGTTTTATGACCAGGTCCAGCCAACAGGATTCTAAATCTTTATATATATATATATATATATATATATATATATATATATATATATATTTATATATATATATATATTCTTCAACTTAATGTGACATCTGAACCTTGTTTTTCATCATTTGATATAACACTTTCTAAATAGCGTCTCCAACACCACTAAAACTATTTGGACCTAATATGAAGGAGATATTGCAGCCTTTTTGATTGGTTGCCATGACAACTGAAATAAAGACCCAAATGGAAGGATAGTGAAACGACAGCTTCAGCAAAATTAAGTCATTTGAACTGGACTTTACAATAGTTCTTTGGTAATTACAAATAAGTTTGTAATTTTAAGGCCACACACTGTTTTCATGGTAGTAGTATAGGGAATGAGGGTTCTGAGGATAAGCTAGTAACATGCCTTACTATAGCGCATTTTTGTCAGGGCTACCGATCTTTTGGCTACCAGCAGGAAGGGCGAATGGAGTAGCTATATCGGGGCCCAAAAAGGGCTCCCACGTAGACAAACAATTGCCAATTCTGTATCTACGTCGAGACGCTCCTGCGGCAGGGAGGGCGAATGCACCAGCTAGATCGGGCCCCAAAGGGGCTCCCACGTACACAATTGCCAATTCTGTATGTACGTCGAGACACCCCCATATAGACAAACAATTGCCAATTCTGTATCTACGTCGAGACGCTCCCGCGGCAGGTGGGGGGGGGGGGGTGGGGGGCCGAATGCACCAGCTAGATTGGGCCCCAAAGGGGCTCCCACGTACACAAACAATTGCCAGTTCTGTATGCACATCGGCTCCATGTAGACCAAGATGCTTCCGCGTACATACAGAATTGCTCGTCGGCTGGCCTCTTTGTGGTGGCGAATACCTTTGCGCTTTCGTGAGCAACAAGCCAGTCTGCATCGTCCAAGTAGAAACACCCGGCGCTCGACCTGCCTGTTCCTCCGGTTCTGGCGCAGGGCTACCGCTGTTTCGAAGGCGCACGCCGTCGTGCACGGCAAGGCAATGGAGACCGGTGGGGCATCCACAAGTTTGCACCAATAGGGACTCTATTCGAGCAACAGCTTGCCAAGGGTTCTAGGGCAATTCTGTCGTTCCTCCGGAACACCTGGAGACGTCTTCGCGAAGGCAGGCGCCAGCGCTGCATGTTCGTTCTGCGACAGCAACAGGATAGCAACCGCACGTGGGAGCAGATGGAAACATCAAATTAGACAATAGGAACAATGAGAACTTCCACAAGAAACATATCGATCCAAGGGAGAAACCATGCCAGCAAGAAGCAATATTCCACCCGAGGCCTTCGAGGAGATATGTTCGGGCAAGCTGGGATTCCGAGAGGCAAGGAGGATCTGTGGAATCGGCCACGCACGATACAAAAAGATCCAACAAAGGGTGGAAACTCCCCCTTCTGTCGTGCCTCCCTCCCACCGTCTTTCGGAAAAGGGGGCGGGACATTAGTGGCGAGATTCTCGAGGACTTGCATGCTCTATTCCAGGGTCGTCCATACCTCTTTCTATCCCACGAAGAATACAAGGTCTTGGTGGGGACGCCGAAAACGGCAGAGACATTCTACACCTTCGTCCATCTTCCCTCGACAGCTCCGCGAACTCTATAGACTCCAATACCACTACTTCTTTGCCTTCACTCCAATACCACTACTTCTTTGCCTTCGGATATGTACAAGACATCTCGGAGATGCGAGTGCACACAAGGGACAAGACTGGCTTTGTAGTATTCGAAGGGCTTCTGGTAGAAGACTACGAACTGTTTCCACCCGAATATAGAAAAAGCCGCAAACCGGCGCTCGCAGGAACTTGCCGATGTGGTTCCAAAACCCATGGCAAAGAGTGTATACTAGAAGGGACTGCAGGGGGTGTTTCTGGAGGTATTGGCCTTCCAACTTGCAGTGCAGAGCAAAAGACTGGAATGCCCACGCTACTGTTGTTCCGGAGGAACGGCAACATCCAGAGGCTGGCAGAACACAAGAGGGCCAAGAGACTGGAGATGCCATTGTTCCGGAGGAACGACAACAACCAGAGGCCGGTGGAACACAAGAGGGCCAAGAGACAGGAGAGGCCAATGTCCCTGAGGAACGGCAACATCCAGAGTCCGGTAAAACACAAGAGAAGCGCTGGGAGCTTCCAGAAAAGCTTCTGATCAACAAAGCGGTGTGGAACATCCAAAGCAAAGACGATATGTGTTTCTACTGGTCAATCCGACATGCAACAAAACTGCGAACACTCCAGGAAGAGTGCAGATGTGGCAGAGGAGAAGACTGTATTTGGCAGCGGATATAGGCACGCCAGCAACGCCCCACAACTACTGGACATAAAAAAGGCGCTCGACGAACGACACACCACCACGCCGACCCGCCGGCGGGACAACGGAGACATGGCAAGACATAGTTCCTCCGGAACGGCGGCATAGGGGTGCCATTTTTGGGGCACAGCCCGAGCTATCCGAGCCGGATACCGACGCAGGCGAATTCTGGTAGCCCAAAATATTATAGCGCACTTTTGTCAGGGCTACCGATGTTTCGGCTACCATTTTTGGAGGCACGCACACGAAAAACGCAAATCGTGAGACACGCAGCAAAAGGGAGAGCAGAGTACTCCGTATTTGGCAAAGCTCCTGCCTGGGCGGAGCCAAAAGCAGTTGGAAAAACAACACCTAGCCGGCCATGTAGAAGGGGTCCCCGGGTTTTGCGCGTTGCTCCGCAACTACTGGCGGCGGTGGAGGCGTGGCAGTATGCCCTTCTTTTTCCTGTTGCTGCACAACATCGCGCCCGACGGCAACTGGCGTGCATCGCTTCTAGGTTGCCCCGACGACTTTCCAGACGAGTATCGCAGCGAGGGAAATGTACGTCCATTTTTGGGCCGTTTCCACCATCTGTCCATCCTGGTCTCTGTCTGCTCGTGGCGGGCCTCCTCCAGCGTGTCTGCGCGTCTCGACGCTGTAGTGGCTAGTTCCTTCGCAATATCCTCCAGCTCGTCGAGAAAGGCGTCTTGGGCGTTGTTGCTTGCCAACTGGGCCAGCACCTCCGCCAGCAATCTCGTAGAGTGCTCTGCTTGGGACTCGAGTCCCTCCAGCCTTTTGTAGAAGTCTTCGACAGTCGGCCTCGGGGCTTGTTGTTGCTTTGCAACGTCTCCGTAGGGCAAGAGGTTTTGTGCACTGCGGCGCACTGGCGGAGCCAAAAGAGGAGGGTCAGCAGGCTGTTGCGGAGCAACACCAGACTCGTCGCGCCATATCTTGTAGAGTCTCGTGGACCCGATGCCAAAGCGCTTTTTTGCTTCGGCTGCGGACAGCTGGCCCCGAAGGGCCCGAATTTCATCTATCTGCCCCTGGGACAGTTCTCGCTTGGGAGGCATGGTCGTTTCCCGACACAGCGACTATATCCCATACTTCCCCATCTCTACACAGCACTTGCCAAGCACCTGTTGCGAAACAAAAACAAGCACTTTCCCATCTCTACACAGCACTTTCAGAGCAAAGACAAGCACTTTTCCATGTCTACATAGCACTGCCAAGCACTTGCCAAGCACCTGTTGCGAAACAAAGGCAAGCACTTTCCCATCTATACACAGCACTTGCAGAGCAAAGACAAGCACTTTCCCGTGTTTACATAGCACTTACCAAGCACTTTCCAGGATTTCCCATCTAGAGAGATGGGGAAGTATGGGACATAGTCGCTGTGTCGGGAAACGACCATGCCTCCCAAGTGAGAACTGTCCCAGGGGCAGATAGAGGAAATCCGGGCCCTTCGGGGCCAGCTGTCGGCAGCCGAAGCAAAAAAGCGCTTTGGCATCGGGTCCACGAGACTACATGGCGCGACGAGTCTGGTGTTGCTCCGCAACAGCCTGCGACCCTCCTCTTTTGGCTCCGCCAGTGCGCCGCAGTGCACAAAACCTCTTGCCCTACGGAGAAGTTGCAAAGCAACAACAACAAGCCCCGAGGCCGACTGTCGAAGACTTCTACAAAATGCTGGAAGGACTCGAGTCCCAACCAGAGCACTCTACGAGATTGCTGGCCCAGTTGGCAAGCAACAACGCCCAAGACGCCTTTCTCGACGAGCTGGAGGATATTGCGAAGGAACTAGCCACCACAGCGTCGAGACGCGCAGACACGCTGGAGGAGGCCCGCCACGAGCAGACAGAGACCAGGATGGACAGATGGTGGAAACGGCCCAAAAATGGACGTACATTTCCCTCGCTGCGATACTCGTCTGGAAAGTCGTCGGGGCTACCTGGAAGCGATGCACGCCAGTTGCCGTCGGGCGCGATGTTGTGCAGCAACAGGAAAAACAAGGGCATACTGCCGCGCCTCCACCGCCGCCAGTAGTTGCGGAGCAACGCGCAAAACCCGGGGACCCCTTCTATATGGCCGGCTAAGTGTTGTTTCCCCAACTGCATTTGGCTCCGCCAAGGCAGGAGCCTTGCCGAATACGGAGTACCCTGCTCTCCCGGAAATTTGCGTTTTTCGTGTGCGTGCCTCCAAAAATGGTAGCCGAAACATCGGTAGCCCTGACAAAATAGCGCTATAGTATTTTGGGCTACCAGAATTCGCCTGCGTCGGTATCCGGCTCGGATAGCTCGGGCTGTGCCCCAAAAATGGCACCCCTATGCCGCCGTTCCGGAGGAACTATGTCTTGCCATGTCTCCGTTGTCCCGCCGGCGGGTCGACGCGCTGGTGTGTCGTTCGTCGAGCGCCTTTTTGGTGTCCAGTAGTGTGGGGCGTTGCTGGCGTGCCTATATCCGCTGCCAAATAAGTCTTCTTCTCTGCCACATCTGCATTCTTCCTGGAGTATTCGCAGCTTTGTTGCATGTCGGATTGACCAGAAGAAACACATGTCGTCTTTGCTTTGGATGTTCCACACCGCTTTGTTGACCAGAAGCTTTGTTGGGAGCTCCCAGCGCTTCTCTTGTGTTCTATCGGCCTCTGGATGTTGCCGTTCCTCCGGGACATTGGCCTCTCCTGTCTCTTGGCCCTCTTGTGTTCCACCGGCCTCTGGTTGTTGTCGTTCCTCCGGAAAAATGGCATCTTCAGTCTCTTGGCCCTCTTGTGTTCCGCCAGCCTCCGGATGTTGCCGTTCCTCCGGAACAACAGTAGCGTGGGCCTCTCCAGTCTTTTGCTCTGCACTGCAAGTTGGAAGGTCCATACCTCCAGAAACACCCCCTGCAGTCCCTTCTAGTATACACTCTTTGCCATGAGTTTTGGAACCACATCGGCAAGTTCCTGCGAGCGCCGGTTTGCGGCTTTTTCTATATTCGGGTGGAAACGGTTCGTAGCCTTTCGAATACTACAAAGCCAGTCTTGTCCCTTGTGTGCACTCGCATCTCCGCGATGTCTTGTACATATCCGAAGGCAAGGAAGTAGTGGTATTGGAGTCTATAGAGTTTGCGGAGTTGTCGAGGGAAGTTCCGTAGATGGACGAAGGTGTAGAATGTCTTGCCGTTTTCGGCGTCCCCACCAAGACCTTGTATTCTTCGTGGGATAGAAAGAGGTCTGGGCGACCCTGGAATAGAGCATGCAAGTCCTCGAGAATCTCGCCACTGGTGTCCCGCCCCCTTTTCCGAAAGGCGATGGGGGAGGCACAACAGAAGGGGGAGTTTCCACCCTTTGTTGGATCTTTTTGTATCGTGCGTGGCCGATTCCATAGATCCTCCTTGCCTCTCGGAATCCCAGCTTGCCCGAACATATCTCCTCGAAGGCCTCGGGTGGAATATTGCTTCTTGCTGGCATGGTCTCTCCCTTGGATCGATATGTTTCTTGTGGATGTCCTCATTGTTCCTATTGTCTAATTGGATGTTTCCATCTGCTCCCACGTGCGGTTGCTACCCTGTTGCTGTCGCAGAACGAACATGCAGCGCTGGCGCCTGCCTTCGCGAGGACGTCTCCAGGTGTTCCGGAGGAACGACAGAATTGCCCTAGAACCCTTGGCAAGCTGTTGCTCGAATGGAGTCCCTATTGGTACAAACATGTGGACGCCCTATCGGTCTCCATTGCCTTGCCGTGCACGACGGCGTGCACCTTCGAAACAGCGGTAGCCCTGCGCCAGAACCGGAGGAACAGGCAGGAGCGCCGGGTGTTTCTACTTGGCCGATGCAGGCTGGCTTGTTGGTCGCGAAAGCGCAGAGGTATCCGCCGCCACAAAGAAGCCGGCCGACGAGCAATTCTGAATGTACGCGGAAGCGTCTTTGCCTTCATTGAGTCGACTTGCATACAGAATTGGCAATTGTTTGTGTACGTGGGAGCCCCTTTGGTGCCTGATCTAGCTGGTGCATTCGCCCTCCCTGCCGCGGGAGCGTCTCGACGTAGATACAGAATTGGCAATTGTTTGTCTACGTGGGAGCCCTTTTTGGGCCCCGATATAGCTACTCCATTCGCCCTCCCTGCTGGTAGCCGAAAGATCGGTAGCCCTGACAAAAATGCGCTATAGTAAGGCATGTTACTAGCTTATCCCCAGAACCACCATTCCCTATACTACTATGGTTGCCATGGAAACCTTATTTTAAGACAGGAAAATGGCATCTACGCATCCGCTGAAGTGTTTTGAGTGAAAATTGCAGTCCTGCTCCTTGGACAGATCTCTGCATTGCTTATACATGTTCTTGTTCCTCAGCCGTTTGTTTGCTTGACCATGGACCATAGAGTTAATAGGAAATGGTTAAATGACCAATGAAGTGTTGAAATAATTTTGGCACAAATGTTCGTTGGGTAGTCTTCTTCCAAGTGTTTTACGCCATTGTTGTTAGCTCATCCTGAGCAAAAGACCATATCGAACTGAAGTGGTCAATTTCCATCTGTTGTACGTTAACTTTTATTAAATAACCCTCGGAATCAATGGGCCAGTCGAATCAAATTTCACATGGAGATTTAATTAGCTTGGGGGAATATTTAGGTGGTCGGTCCTTGACCAAAATGGCCACCATGACTATATATCGGCATGCAAAAAAAAAAAAAAAAAAAAAAAAATCAGACCAATGAAAGGGTTGCTGTTGAACCTTTGCATATAGCATTGTGGATCTGGGGTCTACTAAATTCATTTAAATAGTGATCCTAGGTTGACCTTTCTACCTCACCTGAGCACGAAGTGCTCGTGATGTGCTATTGTGATCGCCTGGTGTCCGTCATCGGGCGTCCGTCGTCCGTCCACAATTTCATTTAAAGATGAAAAATCCTGTTTTTCATTCATTGCTAATATATAGGTATTTTTCAAGTAAAACCCTTCTAACAAGAAGATACTGTTATTTTGGCATCTTATTTGAGCCTGTTTAATTTTTTAGTGACCCGGTCAAAAATCAATACACACAGGAACATGTGTATTCTCTGTGTAGTTTAAAATGGTTTATACACTAAATGAGCAGTTTGTTAAATGATCCAAAGTGTGACAAATGTGAATGAGATAAAGTTTACTCTGTTTTTGAGCAAAAATACTTCGGGTCATTTTGAGATGCAGTGTGTTGTATGACACAACTTTAAATATCTCAGAAGCCTTTGTGCATCCTCTCAACACCCTCTCTCAAATTCCTTCAAAATTTTTAATCCATGTGGTTCTCGTGGCTACGGAAAGAAAAACAAAACTTAAAAAAAATCTCAGAATATTCTCAACTTATTTCAATGTTCTTTATGCGACTCGGATTCATTCAACTCGTTCAGATCCGTTGAAAAACATGGCCGCCAGTGGACGGGGCATTTTTGACTTATATGGCTATAGTGCAAATTTCGAAAATCTCAGAATTTGTATGAAGGATTTCAATGAAATTTATACAGGGATGCTCTTTAGACGACTCTATCAGATTCCTCCAAATTGTGTTGAACCGTTGAAAAACACGGCCACCAGTAGGCAAGGCATTTCTGCCTTATATGAAAATTTACATGGATGTTCTTTTGGTGACTCTCTATCAGATCCCTTCAACTCCTGTTGATCCATTGAAAAAACATGGAAACCAATAGGTGGGACCTTTTTATGGCTATAGTGCAAACTTAAAAAAAAATCTTCTCAGAATCTATTGAAATTTTACAGAGATGTTCTTTAGGTGACTATCTGATTTCTTCAGCTCATTTTGATCGGTTGAAAAATATGGCCGCCAATGGACCGGGCATTTTTGGTTTATTATATTATATGGCTTCGTGCGAACTTTAAAATATTCTCAGAATCTGCTCCATGGATTGCAATGAATTTTACAGTGATATTCTTTGGGTGATTCTCTATCAGGTTTCTTCAACTCATGTTGGGGAGCGTTTTGCCTTATATGTGGCTATGCAGCAAAAATATATTCCATAGAATGTGCTTGATAGATTTCAATAAAATCTTCCAAGAATGTTCCTTGTATGACCTTCAACTTATGTTGATTGGTCGCAAAACACGGCCGGTAGTGAGAGGAGCATTTTGGCAATATAGATTTTGTCCAAACTTCAAAAATCTTCTCCAAAGAATGTTCTTGATAGATTTTAATGATATTTACAGGGATGTTACTTGGGTATCTCTCTGTCAGACTTCTTCATGTCATCATCTTAGAAGGCACGTCCGACTGGTGATCAGGAGGTTGCGGGTTCGAACCCCGCCGGGTCGGCAACATTCTTTCGTGGAGATTGATCATGAAATATTTTCTACGGTCATTCTCTCCCTTCCGCTGATTCAAGAAAGGCAGTTGTCAGTTTCTGGCGAAAGAATGTGCACAATACTGGTTAACCGCTTAGAGGACTAAGCTTGCCCAGTTAAAGTGTGGTTAGGTAAACTGACCGCGCTCGACATGGCCCATTGGGTTGATTGGGCCGTAAAACCTCAACACAAACAATGTCATCATTGTAGAATGAACGGAAAACATGGCTGCCAGTAACTATTAAATCATTACATCAATCAAGCCAGAAGAGCATTTGATCGTGTCTGGCTGAACCCAGTTCATTCAATTAGTTGTGAAAGTTGTAAATGCAAGAGGACTGTAAAATCCGCAGCTCCACCAAACATTTGCTTGACAGTTGAGAAAAATTAATGAGACATAATCCACTGAAAAACAGCCAGTTGCTTAGACAGATGAAAACTACTGAAACAGAGCCAGGACAGGTGCATATGTTAACTTGCCATGAAATGGCTGAAATATTGTTGAAAAGAGCAGTTCTCTCCAATAAATACAAACAGGTGCAGAAAGGTCCAGGTGCGCGATACAGGGCCATCATGGCCCCCTTGTTATGGGAAATTCAAACCTGTTTCCTTATACTTTAATATTGTGGGAATGTACATGTAATTATTTTCTCTAAACGAGCCGCAGCCGTCAGGAAACGTAGAGTAGGCTATAGCAAAATGCCTACCTTGAGGAAACTTGCTGAAAACTATTTTGGAAGTTTTTTGATCTGACCGAGAATATTTCCCAGTAAGCATTCTTTAAAAATCTATAGCGGGCCGTTATCGGCCCGTCAGCTACCCTGACGGGCCGATAACGGCCCGCTATAGATTTATAAAGAATGCTGGCTGGATAGTGTTTGAGCAATGCGAACAATGTTGTCTTGAAATCTGACAAAAAAGGCTCATCTGAACCTTCGCTGGATGCGCATGTCCAAAGGTACGATTTCTGACGTTGCGACTCGTACCGCATTGCAATATAGAAAAGATGTCCAAAAAGAGCCACAATCACAGAACCAATGATTACAGCCTTGTAAGCATTCTACATAAATCTATAGCGGGCCGTTATCGGCCCGTCAGGGTAGCTGACGGGCCGATGACGGCCCGCTGTAGATTTACAAAGAATGCTAGCTCCGAGGGAGGAGGACACCAGGAAGAAAACTCAGCAAACTGCGATAGACAGCACATAGTTTACAAACCAACGAAAAGCAAACAACCAGCTCCCGCTTCCCCAACGAGGTGATCACAGTGCAGGACAGAACCCACCAAATTAGTTTTGCCACTGATGATCAATTACAATCGATCATCAGTCACTTTTGCCTCTTGCGACTGATGATCGGAAAGATTTTTATTGTCGACTAATCGGAAAGTTCTATTTTCAGAAACATACTTTTCTCACCTTCTATTTTTATAGGCAAGTTATAAAGAAATGAAATTCAAAGCTGTCTGTTTGGGTCATTCTAGATTTGAGGTCAATAAAAGTGAAAAAAAAAGAAGATAAAATAGCCTTAAATAAATCAACCCAAGAGTACTGATATTTTTCTTATTTCTCGGTGAAAACATATGTTGTGAGTACCTACAACATATATTTTCATGGAGAAATAAGAAAAAATATTCATACAATGAAATATTTTCTGTTTTCAGAATATCGAGGTTCAGAGTTGCAATTTTCGAATACCAGTAGCCACGTAAAATGATACCAATAGGAAAACGTCTGCCTACATGGTAAACCGCTTATGGCAATTTGTTCTTAATATTCATTCCGACATTCTTGTTTGTTTTTTTTTGTTTTTATTTTTTTTTTTTTTTTACATATTCCGGATATAGGAAATATTAATTTGACAAAGTAACACCTACCACCTACCCCGTGGTTTGTGTACTCTCCACCTTTGTTTTTGTCCGACGTTCTTGTAACAAATTTAAGTTGACGTTACTTACATCGACATAGGCAGTGAGTGAGCAATTGATTGTGAATACAGCTAAGAGAATACAATCTGTGGAGGTGTGCATTATTCGAAGGGTCCATGTTAGTTAAAAATTAGGTACTGGTCAAATTCATGGCTCTATATATGGCTGGTAGGCGTGGTGGGCGAAGCGTGCTTACCAAGTAATGCTTTCTTTCCATGGACGCTTGATTAACCCCTATTTATTTTGGTTCCATGTCTGTTTGTCTGAACTTTCCTTATTTTTGTGTCTATCGACTTTATGATTTGGAATGCGATTTTGGTATGTTGACCTAGACTTATTAAATCGTTTAATGTTATATAAGTTTAGCCGCGAAGTACAAAATAAGAATTTAAAAGGTTGCCTTGGAAACAAAGAATACACAAAGGAACGAAAACCGGAGACTCGGTTTTATTACGTCTCTTCATATAACCATCACGAAAACACACCTATATAATTTTGACCCCCGTTAAACCCCACTTTTATATAGTAAAACTGGGGTTATACAGGGATATATTTTATATAGTAAAACTGGGGTTATACAGGGATATACGTACATTATTTTTCTTATTTCTGCTCAAAAACATAGATTGTGGGTACTCGTTAGAACCGCCTCGTCGAGGCGGTTCTAAAGAGTAACCATAATCTATGTTTTGAGCAGAAATGTGAAAAATATCAGATTTTTTTTTATCTGGAAATTTTCAGTTTTTGGTGGTAAAATTTTCAGTATATTTGAATAGGCGTGTTTTCGTAATGCAGTGAAGTTTGCGGTACTGTATACGTCCCCTAGCACCAACTTAAGCGGTAGGCTTTAGCTTCAGCGCCATTTTTGCTCACTGTCCATATTATACAAGTTCAAAAACTGTCCACGGAAGGTTCACAAACTGTCCATGGACGGACAAGTCGGATATAGGACACTCTTCAAAAGTCAATTTTACAGTCAGTTAACTTTTCTGCGGGTCGTGCAATGATAATAATAATAAACACGTAAATGTTAGATCTAACTTTAATGACTTAATGTTATACATGAACATGGTATCAAAACAAATTACATTAGAAATATAAAAACACACATTCATGAGAATTGCACCAACTATTTTATAATATTTTGAATTTGTTAAAAGAGCTGTACACACAACAACTGCAAGGGAGCAAATGTTTCCTTTGAGAGTCGATCCCTTTTCAGAGGAGGACTGGCGTGCAGGAAAACAAATAACATTATGAAAACTTGCCTATTCAAATATACTGAAAATTTAACCACCAAAAAATGAAAATTTCCAGATAAAAAATTCTGATATTTTTCATGTTTCTGCTCAAAACATTGATTGTGGGTACTCGTTAGAACCGCCTCGACGAGGCGGTTTTAACAAGTACTCAAAATCTATGATTTGAGCAGAAATAAGAAAACTAATGTTTATCCCTGTAATCCTCAGTTTTACTATATAAAAGTGGGGTTTAAGGAGGTCAAAATTATATAGATATGTTTCCGTGATGGCTACAAAAGTTGTCTCCCTTATCAAAAGGGCGGAAAAAGTACCAAATGCAACAAGTCTCCTTTGTGTGAATAGTACAGTGCTACTCCATAAAAAGGAATGGAAAGTGAAAGTATGGAAGCTTTTGAAACATTATGGGACATTTATGTGGCTATAGTCTTTCTTAACCTATTGTAGGCTGAATGACCTCCCCCACTCTATATATTGGAAGAGTCTAATTTTGATTTTAGGTATGTCAGGCTATTTGATTTAGATATTCCTGGAGAAAAAAATGGTTGGACTTTTTGCAAACAGTGGAGACCCTGATCAGACGCCACGTTCTGTGGCGTCTGATCTGGCTCTGCACTGTTTGCTAATTACCATTTCAGGGGTCTCCAGATTACAATGGGTTAACGTATAGCATGCTGGGTGAAAAACTAACAGACAGTATTTGGTAATAGTTTACTTATTTTTTTTTCCAGAAAACAGGTATTGACATTCCTTGCAAATTGTCTCCTTAGGGGAAATTTGCATGAAGTGTCAAAATCCGTTTTCTGGGAGAAATAAGAAAAAAAATCTGAAAATCTTACCAAGCATGTTTAGCTGTGTCACGAGAAAATAGCATTTATTACATATGTAGGCAACGAAAACCCATATCAGCCTATAAATGTGTATACACACAGACTGCTGTCGGCATAACACAATGTCCGTTTCTCGCTGCTCAGATATTTCTATAACAGAAAAAAAATGCAGTTACAAATGAGTCACAGCTCATTTTGTCCTCCGATGTTATAACTATGCAAATGTACATGTACCTTTGATGACATCATTGTCATCCTTTCCTAAGTTCATGTATGAGCCTCATAACAAAACCAACAAAACGGCATGTGCGCCCAGCGAAGACTCAGATCAGACTGGGCATCCGCCCAGTCTGATCAGAGTCTTCGCTGTGCGTTTAATAGGTAGCTAAGGACCCAAGCTTTCTTTATGTGCTCAGTAAGGACTCTGATCAGACTGGGCGGATGCTCAGGCTGATCTGAGTCTTCACTGGACGCACATGTAATTTTGCTGGTTTTGTCGTGCACTGGCTCATATGTTTTAGTACCAACCTAATAAAATAATGCTTCAGGAGACTTGATGCACCCGGTAGATTTTTCTCCATTATTCATTAAGGCGGCAGCGTTTGTGACTTCCGGTTTGCTTTCTTGCACGCAACATCAATCCCCTTCCGAAAAGGGGTATACCCTAAAAGGAAAGAATTTGGTCCCAAGGGAACCAATATTTTTTTTCTTTTAGAAGAGATCTCATTTCAGAAGAGGTCATATAATTTAGACAGAGTTGCCTCCGCGCTGAAAGCTTACAAAAATGTGTCAAGTATAGATCACTTTCATGCTATTGTTTCATCCGGGTTACTGACCACGTGATTACAATGTTATGCCACATGATCAATTTTTGTGGATGGCACAATCATTTCCGGTTCCATTGATACCAGTTGAATAAAGCCAAATTTTACCCGAACAAATAATTCCTTTTGGTTAATATTCACTCTTATTTAATCTTGTATTTAAAAATAAGCTTTTAAAAGTAATTCAATTGCTTTTCCTAAAATAAATACAGCTGTTTCAATGATAGTTTCCGATATCAGCAGGCACGCTCGCAACCGTAGTATTGGCTTTATGGTAACGCCCAGTTTTAGCTAGTTGATATATTAAAAAAAGTGTATTAATATTTGTGGTTATGACATTTAAATGATCAGTCGATGAGAAACTCTTATGAAAATAAACTTCTGACGAATGAAAGCTGCTTAATTTTTCTGAAAAAAATATTGGCCATTTCAATGTCCGATAATTAAATTTGACATTCCTTTCCGTATATCTCTAACGGAAAAGGACGTAAATGACATCATAAAAAGATCCGCAACGCGAGAAAACGTTCATTCTGATATTGCGCTAACCATTACGAAAACACGCCTATTCAAATATATTGAAAATTTCACCACCCAAAACTGAAAGTTTTCAGATAAAAATTCTGGTATTTTTCATATTTCTGCTCAAAACATAGATTGTAGATACTCGCTAGAACCGCCTCACCGAGGCGGTTCTAATGAGTACCCACAATCTATGTTTTTGAGCAGAAATAAGAAAAATAGTGTATACCCCTGTAAACCCCAGTTTCACTATACAAAAATGGGGTTTAAGGGGGTCAAAATTATATAGGCATTTTTTTCCTGATGGAATACTCAAATGATCAGTCTTCGTTGTCCGCATGAAGAAACTTTGCCATCATGGAGATCCAAAATGCAACCAAAAAAGATTTTGATCAGACTGCGCACATGTCCGTAGGTATGTTTCTGACGTTGCGGCTCGTAATTTTATCGCAGTCACGTGACGCTACTTTTCTTGGTCTGGACATTTCTATGGTTTGCACTGCTAGAGTCAAATTAAATATTCTAACACAGCGCGCACCTATATAGGCAATGGCAACGAACTTTGTTCTATTCTGTGGTGGAAGAGCGCGACGCATGGAGTCACTTTTTTATGAAGTTCACAATGTTATTCGTCTTTTCACTGACGTTAGATGGTGTAAAGCCGTTTTCCCGCATCGGATACGTTATAGAAACTGGTAAATGAATGTGAGACAGTCAAAAGTCATGGTGCGATTCTTTCAAACAATGGCGGAAGGTCTGGAAAATCTTAAGGAATCAACAGTATTTTTGTCAACTTTTAGTGTGTTAGAATCAAAACAGATCAGCTTTAGTGCGCGATTGGTTGAGTATTCTAACATAGCACGCCTATCATAGACAAAGAAAGTGAACTGTGTCTTATTCTGCGACAAACCAGTGGGCGGAAGCGGCGTGTTTTTTTTTTTGTTTTTTTTTTAGATTTCTTTTCAGACATCATTTGCCATTCTCTAGATGTTGGACAGCGTAACGTCGTTTTTGCGCATCAGATAAGTTACAAACAGACATAAATGCATGTGTTATAGCCAAGGCAGTTGGCGGGGTTTCGTCCATGGAACAATGGCGGAAGGTTGGGAATATCTGAAGCAATCAACGGCATTTTTGTCGATTTTTAGTGCGATAGAATCGAAATAGAGCAGCTCTAGTGCGTGAATTGTTGAGTAATAAATCACAGTTTGTTGGTCAGTTGTAAGAAGATAAATCACTCGCGATACGCCCTTGTAATCTGACCCCCACTTTGTGTCAATAATTCACGGCTAGAGGTGTTCTATTTCTGAAAGTATGCACATCCCCTAATTTCACATTTGGTTGTTTTTACTTGTATGCTAAAAAGAAAGACACGTGGCTAGCGAGTCCAGTGGTTCCATCCCATTGAAATATTCCAAATACTTACAAAGTCATTGAGATTTTAAGTTTTTGCGCATGAGGAACCGATGACATCGCTGTTTCTTATGAATAATGTTAAAAAATGTTTTAAAATTTTAATTTGAAAATATTCAAGGAATGTATGGAGAGAGAAACAGGTCTTCTTCACATTTATATGTAGGGCTGCAGTGCTTATACATTTTCATAATCAGTTTGATTTTTAAACCTGGTCAGGCTGAATAAATTAAGATGTCACGCCCACTTCAAATTTTCAGCCAATCAGATTACTTGATTTGGATTGTTGCTATATATTCACATACTAAATGGCAAACAGTGCAGATCCAGATCAGATGGCTTCTTCAGAAGCCAACTGATCTGGATCTACAGTGTTTGCAAAGACAGGGTATATCCGGATTCAGCAGGACAAGGGTTAAATGAAATTTAACGTTACAAAATTAGACTTAAAAGACGTTTTAAAATCAATTTAAATTCCATTTTCTGAAATAATTTTATTGAAATTTTATATACATTTTGTAAAAATCTTTCGGAATGTAATTTTTAACAAATTATTCTTGGTAAGCTTTTTCCCAAGATAGTAATCTGTTTCTTGCATCTTTAATGTTTTAAATATGTTTTGTTTTAAAATTTAATAAAATTTGTTTCAGTTTTCCTCATTAAAAAGATGCTAGCTTGAAATATAAAATAAAACTATTCATAAGTAACAGAATATTCACTATATTTACCAAAATTAGTAGTCTGGAATAAAATAATGGGGATTTAAAAAAAATAAATTTCGAAGTAAAATTTAAAAAGAATTGGTGACATCATAAAACAGTGCATTGTGGGATAGCTTTTTACTAAACTATAAATAGCAACACAAGTTTCTAAAACTTTGAATGTATGTAATTTTTGAACCAAAAGGATTTTTTAAACACAGTTTTCAACATTATTTTCGTCATGACAATATCTTTAATTTGAAATAGTCTGAAATTAGGCGATTTGTCGCTTTTTCAACAAATCACTCCTGGAGCCGATCTATTTCTTAAATAATAATAATAATAATAAAACAATTACAACACAAAACAAAATACTGTTCATTGGCATTTTCATTTAAAATATCATCACAATTACACTATCTATCTGCAAAACAATAAAAGTAATAAAAGTTACTGAACGCAGTCTTTCTACTAAAGTCAGTTCAAACAAACCTTAAATGAGCCGGCACACAAAAAAAGTGACCTTATAGTTTTCGGTTTGTGGTTCTTCAAACGCATATGCGCAGTCCCTACTTTGGCTATAGACATGCGGTTTTCGCCTTCCTTCCTCAAGGTCTCTACTACATGAAGGCTCTGGCGAGACTGCCCTTATGCACAGGCTCGCCTGAGCATTTGCTGGTCGCCTATGTGATAAGTGCCCTTTTCTCATGTGCTGGCTCAAATGGCAAGATACGCACTTTGCTTCTTTCAATGCACTCAGATACACAGACTTTGTATGCATTTCTGTTTAAATGGAATATATGAAGTGTTATTCCACAGTTTGGTCTGTCTGTTCGTCTGTGTCTGTGCATTCTGTCCATAAAATTTTGGTATTGTTTTCTGAAACATTTCTTGAAACTCTGGGTTAAAAGAATGATTCCAACCAGCATGATGTTACTATTCTGTATGAACTTCAAACTATCTATCTTTCCTATTGTTGGATTCAACAATATGTCAAAATGAAAAACAATAATGTCCACAATTTCAGATTTCTCACTATTAACGGACGAACGGATACACATCAAAGTGAGAACACTCTTAAGTGAAAGATTTTGTCTCTTTTTATGAAGGGAAACCTCCCTACCAGAAAAAGAGTTTTCTTACCTATTACACGTTCTCCTAAAAATGGGGTTGGGTGGGTGGGATGATACTCTTAAGCACAGTGGATAATCACGTGACTTAAATAACACGGTTCACGATATATTTGTATAGAATTTAGAACGAGATAGGGAGGCATAAATAAGTCGTATATTTTGTAGTGAACTAGTTTGGATACAGAAAGTACATATAATAATTTCTCCTCTTTTCCATATTATTTTGTTACCTGTTGTCATAGTTTCTTGTTAAAACAGGGACCAGATTTTCACTTCGAGATAAGCGGTAATTCGAAATAAGCGAGTTCGAGATAACGAGAGTCGACTGTATTTGCAAAAACATATGATTTAGTATGCTGGGTTAAAAGAGTTAAAAGGAAAGGTTTTACCACTGCCCCCATTCGAGAAGGGGACAAATAAATTCAGAGTGCTCTCTTTGAAGGAGTTTCCATTTCCTAGCAAGTGGTTACAAGTAATAAATTATATTTACACGCATGTACAACCTAATATACAATGCACATGAACACACATAACTGGAGATAATTGCAAACTGACAAAATATTTTGTCGTGGTTTAATCCAATAAAAAATCGAAACTTTCAAGCAAATTTTATAAGTGATTGCTTTTTACTTGAATGAAAAATGCTGTGGTTTCAACAGTTATACATTCTTAACAAGTAAACAATCGTTCAAATAATAAGATTAAGGTAAATGGATACATTTTCAAACGGGTAGTTGTTGTTTTTCTACCATCCTGAAAAGGGGTCTACTCTAAAACGGAAAGAATTTACTCCAATCGGGACCAAATTCTTTCCTTTTAGAGCAGACACCTTTTCAGAAGGGACTTCGTGTGCTGGAACAAATATAGGAGGTCACAGAAATTTCCTGCCTTGTACAAATGGCCTTAAATGGAAACTCTGGTGATTTTTTATTGGGTGAACCGCAACAAATAATCTGTCTATTAGCACTATATCCCAAGTGATAATTTGAAAAATATAATCAGAAGTGAACCGGCCTCTTATGCTTTTCACCTATTTAGGGACTTTCTGACACAGGGACTTATTTTTGTGCGTAGTCAAAGTCTTCACAGCACAGAACACGTACATTGTATCAATACGCAGTTCGGAAACTGAGGTATACTGTGGTTTGATACGCATCTTAGGAAAATAACCCTTATCGCAAATACCAGATCAGTTTGCGCATTCATGTAGTCTGATCAGAGCCTTGGTTGCCCGCTTATTAGGGGACTGGATACACTTGTTACATTTTCCTTCATTTCTGACATGATAGATAACGCTTGTGCCTTCCTGTTTGCGTTTCTGTACACCAATCCGCTTCTGAAAAGGGACCTACACTAAAACGAAAGAATTTGCTCCCGCAGGAAGCAAATTATTTCTTTTTAGTGTAGATCATCTGTCAGAAGGGATGAGAAATAGTTTCTATAGAGTTTCTTCCCCTGAGAGTGTATCGATTCCCCTTAGGAATAGTTGGATACCGTAGGTGACGAACAGATTTCGCGCTGAACAGATTAAGCGAGTGCACAGGAAGATCAGGGCCTTCGCTGTTCGCAAATGACATAAAGGGCCTTTTCCTGCGTTGCGCATCACTTGACAACATATGTAAATAGCGAATACTTAAAATCACCCATTTGCTCTGATCAAGCTCTTCACTGTTCTGGGTGTCACTGTGTACATGATCTACAATGCCATTATTCTGTGAGATCAAAATCTCGACCAGACAGCGGATACACAGACCGATCAGGGACTTCGATCCTGGTTTATTCAGCACACCTCAACTATACTGTCATATTAACCCATTTTAATTTGGAGATCCCCACAAAAAATGGTAACTGGCAAACAGTGCAGATCCAGATCAGACGCCGCAGAATGCGGCGTCTGATCAGGGTCTCCACTATATGCAAATAGTTCAGCCATGTCTTTCTAGGAATATCTAAACTACACACCCTGACTACCTAAAATTGGAATTCTCCTCTTCCAATTTATAGTGTGGGGGTGTCTATTCAGTCTAAAATGGGTAAATGAAGAGATCATTATTATGGGAAAGGAAGAGTGAGTGTGTTAGCGTTTCCTATCGGTGGAAAGGCTCGTCCACCTTCCATGTAGACCGCTGAGAATCCTTTCCAATTAATGGTATCGTCCGACCGGAAACGTACCAGCAGATATGGTCCTGTCGATGAGATCTCTGGGGGAACCTGAAATAAACAATTAGTTATATGAGAAAAAAGTACAAAAAAGAACACACACACACACACACACACACACACACACACACACACACAAAGAAAAAAAAAAACAAAAAAAAAAAAAAAAAACACTAAAAAAAAAAAAAAAAAGGAAAAAAAACTCAGAGCTCAAATCTCTCTATGACTGCTCGCTTTGCTTTCTGTTGTGCTTTTGTATTTCAGATTTTATTGTACTGAAGCTAGCTTGCGGTCACCTCACTTCAGTATTTGCCTACTTGCTTTCTGTTTCTGTCTGTATGAGCTTTGTGCTTTGTTTGCCTATATGCGAGCAAGACTGTTTTTCTCTTTTTTTGCGATGATTTGGTGCCAGTAAAATGGATTTAACCGGTAAAAGCAGTGCCGATGGTGATTAACAGCCGTGCATTAACCGGCGAAAAGCCTTGTATTAACAAAGGCAATTCACGCGCTGTTAATGCACGCCTACACAACGTTCAGTATGCTCGTACCGGGGCCATAGAGTTGCTGCCGTTACGAGATGTGTACTGCCCGGCCCTAGAACAAGCATAGTCCGTGGAAATTGCGTTCGCGAGACATCGGTGAAAAGGCGAAACAAAATAGTGCAAGACATAAGCGAAATGTAGCAAATGTTTTCAAGTTTTTATGCAATAACAGCGATCGAACATGGTTTTTTATTGCATTAACATTCACCAGGTCCCTTGGGAGGTATTGAAAACCGTGGCCTTCGGCTTCGGTTTTCAACACCTCCCACGAGACCCGGCGAATGTTAATGCATGAAAAACCATGTATGATCCCTATAGTTTTTATTACTGACCGTTCTAAGGCGGTGGTTCTGGTGTCTGTGTTCTTTGTTTGGCCTTGTGGTTGCTTGCTGCCTTGTCATATTCTGTCCTGTTCTTTGTTTTGATTAACCCATTGTAGACTGAATGAACTCTCCCACACTTTATATTGGAAGATTTTAATTTGGTTTTAGGTATGTCAGGCTATATGATTAAGATATTCTGAGAGAAAAATGGTTGAACTATTTGCAAACAGTGGAGACCCTGATCAGACGCCGCGTTCTGCGGCGTCTGATCTGGGTCTGCACTGTTTGCCAAAAACTCTTTTGGGGGTCTCCAGACTACAATGGGTTAATGAATATTGTTTAGCACTGCGATCACCTCGATGGGGAAGAGGGAACCGTTTTCTTCGCTTTTCTTTGGTTTGTAGTTTGTGCACTGTCAGTCTTGCTTTGTTTGGTCTTCTCTTGGTGTCATTGGTAGGGTATATTGTGTGATTGTGGGTCTACCTGGACATTTTCTATACTAATTTAGAAAATGTTTTATGCATGTTATGATACCGGTACCCCCGCTTAAGGAGTTTAGCACTTGAAATTTTATTTAATTTTGAAAGTCACAGACTTCACTAAATGCTCTAATAAAACGAATCAAGTAAGAAAGGTAGACACAGGATGTAGTACGAGGCATATCGCCATCCAAAAAACGGAAAATTACGTAACAATATAAGTTTCAGTATATTTGGATAGGCATATTTTCGTAATGCAGTCATAAGGGACCAACATATGTCTTAGACTTACGTTGCTACCACAGTATCTTCCTATAAGAGTATCTGTATCATGAAGTCCATCAAATACTTCCACGTTGTCGTATCTGAATATAAAATTAAAACAATAAAATCATTGCATGATACTCCGCCACTGCAGGGTAACAAAAAATGTAGAGAAGATGGGTGTGTTTAATGTGTAATAGCTCTATCCCAGTCAGCATTCTACGTAAATCTATATCGGGCCGTCATCGGCCCGTCAGGGTAGCTGACGGGCCGATGACGGCCCGATGTAGATTTACGTAGAATGCCAGCTAGGATACCAAAAACTGGTGTACTGTGAACTCGTACAATAAGCGCTATATCATTTCATAGTCTCAACTGTACTGGTGAAAACTGTAAGTCTGAAAGCAAGTGAGAATGCTTTAATAAGTAATAATCTATATAAATTTGGTGTACTGTAACCTTGAAAGACTATGAAAATTTGGTATACTGTAACCTGGCTGTAATTCTCCACATCTTCTTTCTATCCAACAACATAAAAATAACAGACTGATAAGATGAAGACTACCGTATTTCTTCGGTTATGAAGGGCGGGGTGTGGGGAGGGAAGGTGGGGACGGACGGTATACCGGAGGGTATACCAAAATACCCCGTCGCTATCGTGTTGCGGGGGTATAGAAATGAGCTGCAACGTCAGAAAACGTACCTTCGGGCATTCGCACAGTCTGATTAGAATCTTCACTGGGCGCTTTTGAATAGCCAAGGATGCAAAGTTTCTTCATGCAGACCACGAAGACTCTGATCAGACTGCGCGGATGCGCAGGCTAATTTGAGTCTTCACTGGGCGTATATTTCAGTAGGTACGTTTTCTGAAGTTGCGGCTCAAATGAGTACGGACAGCTTGGCTTCGAAAATATATGATCCAAGACCAGCCTGCACAGTCCGGTCAGGATCTTTCCTGCTAGCATTTAGGTTCTACACATCTTGTACAGATTATAAAACAAGCACATGTTACACATCTGAAGCTAGTTTTAGTAATTTCTGCAGGAAATATACAGTCGAACCTCGTTATCTCGAACTCGCAGATTTCGAATTACCGCTTATCTCGAAGTGAAAATCTGGTCCCTGTTTTAACATGAAACTATGACAACAGGTAACAAAATAATGTGGAAAAAAGGAGAAATTGCTCCTAAGGAGCAATTTCTCCTCTTTTCCACAATATTTATAGTATATCTCTATTTTCAGGAATCAAATTACATATTCATTTGTGATATGTGGTTGTTTGATTTATTTTTTTTCCTCAATTCTGCAAATCTGATATGTCGAGATACGGATATCTCGAAGTATTTAAGAGAGTCCCTTGGACTTCGAGATAACGAGAGTCGACTGTAATTTATTATTCCGAGGTGGAAATATTTCCTTTAGAACTCTATCATGCTGCTCAACGAGTATAGCTGATGTAACGTCGCAGAACCTATTGACGTCATTTGAAAGGGCATAAAACAGAATCGGAAGAAAACAAAATCATTTTTATGATAAATAATATACAAGTTAATACACACTGAGTTTAATTACAGATTTTTTTCCCCTCGAGACTTGCAAAACTTATAAACAATCTCGTGCTGTGTACTCGTTTGTTTATCGGATTTGCAAATCTCTCAGGAAATATTTCCTGTATTTCAAACTTAGGGTGCATTAACCTCCATTTAGACACTGACCAAAATGCATAGCTTTAGAAGTTGTAAAGGATACTTATTGGCTGTTCAAGCTAACTTATAGCATTTAGAATGCAAATGCTTAGAGTCTTATTTAAGGCATTAGTTGAATTCCGTATCCTGAAATAAAATCTATCAAATGTACCACATTTCCAAATTACTTTTGTTTTTCATCACGAAAACATGCCTATATAATTTTGACCCCCTTAAACCCCACTTTTATATAGTAAAACTGGGGTTTACAGGGGTATACATTATTTTTCTTATTTTTGCTCAAAAACATAGATTGTGGTACTCGTTAGAACCGCCTCGCCGAGGCAACAATCTATGTTTTGAGCAGAAATATAAAAAATATCGGAGTTTTTTATCTGAAATTTTTCAATTTTTTGTAGGTGAATAGGCGTGTTTTCGTAATGATTTGTAGCTCTGAATAATTGCCAGACTAACATAGATGGAAGCATATGATGTTAATTCTCATTAGATTCCTCTCCCTTCGTTAAAAGATTCATATACCAAGTAGGCAAATTGTCTTCTGCTGGACTGGTCTCCTGTTGAAAACTAAACGATCATTTTCATCTCTCAATGACATTAACCCTAGTCCTGCTGAACCCGGATATGTCCTGACTTTGCAAACTGTGTAGATCCAGATCAGTTGAAGAAGCCAACTGATCTGGAGCTGCACTGTTTGCCATTAAGTATGTAAATTTATATCAACATATCCTATTTTGACAACGACATATACATTATATTTCTTTATTTGCATTTGTTATTCTCCTATTGTAGTAAGCTACAGATGTCCGAATTATTCATTCTTGATGCAACAATGAATTTCTATTTGAACTATGACATATATCTTTGAATCGGTTTAAGTTCAGTGAAAAATAAGACATACCCGCAGTCAGTTTCATCTTCTATTTCAAAAGCATTGAAATAGAAACTGATCTTATAGCCTTCTCTTGCCTCTATCACCCAGTCACATTCAAGTTTGTTTTCATAGTTTTGATCTCCATAGCGAGCGTGAGAATACAACATTGTTTGTTGTTCCGTGGCAAATAGATGTCCACCACATACTGAAATAGGCCACCATAATACATTTCATAAAAAAAAAAAAAAAATAAATAAATAAACCGCTGTGCAAAAACTGTAGCTGTGTGGGAAATACTAGTGATTTTCGATTTTATAATCATTACCAAAATGACATATGCTTTTCTTTACACAGTACACTTATGTATTCACTAAAGAAGAAATATACCAAATAGCGAAAGCAATGAGAAAATATTAAAAATCAGTCAGTGATCTCTACGTCATAATCAACATAATGAAACGAAAAAAAAAATCTGAAACTAATTCATGCAATATGTACAGTTTTTGCGTTATTTAAACGGACTTCCAGAGCATTTGTTTCCTTGCAACATTGAAACAATCTGATTTGCATGATAATATTGGTGCTACTTTCCAGTATTTCGTGTTTCTTTTGCTAATGAGTATAGTGTCTGAAACAAATATATATTTACTTATTCTATATAGTATAGGAGTAACATATTGGAATGAACATGTTATGTCAATAAAGGAAAGAAAAGGAAGAAATCAGAATAAAATCTAAATTATCTATTTTCAAAATAATTATCTTAAAGGAAATCGTCGCTGTTTGAATCTGACTGACCTGTGGTATGTGTTGCGTGGAATCCTTTTCTCTGGACCGAGGCATCCGAATAAAACACCATATAGAGAGTATTTCCTGTAGATATTACCGGATGGGGGACTTTGGCGCCACAGAACTGTCCTAGACTTCTTGCCTTTGTATTATCACCATCGAATATTTCTATATGATCATAAGTACACTCTTGATGTTGTTCCAATTCAAAGTTTTGGAAAATAATTTTAATTCGCTGCCCATTGACAGTGGTAAAATGCCAGACACAGTCCTTCCGACTAGGGTAAAAGTCGGGCCAGTTGGGACTACTTATCTCGCCAGAGGGCGCGTCGATCTCATGTTGACAGCCACCTGTTATACAGAAGGACTCACAAATAAATGAAAGAATTGAAAAATAAATAGTCTATAATTTCTGAGAGTTTACTAAATCTACCCCAGCGGGCGCGCAACATTCACACACAACGTTGCATTAAAGTCGATGCAATGTCCTGGCGTTGCATCGACGTTAACGCGACGATGTATAAACGTCATGTGCCCGCTGGGTCATGACTGATAATGACTTAAAGATGTTATATTTGCGATAAGCCGTATAACATGTTATTGTGCAATCTGTAACGATTCTGCTGACAGTTACGTATAGTTTACCGCAGAGTATTTATGTTGTAACGCATCGTGTTGTACATTGTAATGGTTGAAAATCTGGAGCGGTTTAGATAAAACCTACTTACCTTTCGACATCCTTTGGAAAGACGTTTTTTGCTTGGCGTTTTTATTTAAATGGAAATATTTTGTTCTGACTGACCATATCCTGTTAGAAACCATTTGTCGATTATGTTTCTATGCTTTGTTCTCAAATAGTTACCATAACATTAAATTTACGGCCACAAATTGGTCTGACCTGTGCTATTTCTATAGTAAACTGGATTGTCGGAAAAAAATTATTAGAAAACATTTTTTTCTTTTCTTCACTCATTTTGAATCATTGATGTTCCATAACAATATGATGAAAATTTCAGAAATTTGAAACAAAAAGAGTTTGTTGAAAACCTGTATCCAAACTACCTACCCTCATATCGATTTTACATAATTTGTAGTCAATTTGTCTATAAGAAAAAAAAAGTCGAAATTTTCATTTTTTTTTAAACCACTGAATAAAATGACTAAAACGTCACGCAAACAACGATTTTCCGAAAGATGTCCAAACCATAGTAGTCCATGATACCGATGCCCACCCCTCTCTCTCTTTAAAGTTAGCAGACTTAATTAGATGCTCAAGCAAAAGTAATAAGCAGAGACTATATAGATCATAGGATGTACTAAGCATGAGACATCACCATCCGAAGACGGAAAATATACAAATAGAAAGTCACTGATCCCGTTTGTTATAAAGATTTATAGAGATTATATCATTAAGTATTGATGAATGTAAATCCAGAGAATCTTCATCTCCGGCTCAGTTAATAATAGTTGCGACAAAGTAGATTTTAATACCTTCTTTACAGTCGTGCTTGTTCTCGTGTAAGGTAAATCCGTTGTGACATGCGCACTCATAACTTCCAACTGTGTTCTTACAGATATGTTGGCATCCTCCATTATTGACAGCGCACTCGTCTTTATCTGAAACATACATTGTCATTAACCCTTAAAGCGCCAGTCACAACTGCAGATGAGGACAGTTTTTTTTTAATATATTTTTTTTTATTTTTCAGAGAAAACAAATCTTGGCATTTCATGTGAATCGTCTGCTTGGCAGACGATTCACATGAAATGTCAAGACTTGTTTTCTCTGAAAAATAATAATAATAAAAAAATCAAATGTCATCTGCTACAAATTTTGCTTATATAGCCGGCCTCGGTGGCTCAGTTGGATGCGCCGTCCGACTGGAGACCAGGAGATCGCGGGTTCAACCCCCGCCGAGGTAGGCAACATTCTTTCGTGGAGATTGATCATGAAATATTTTCTACGGTCATTCTCTCCCTTCCGCTGATTCAAGAAGGGCACTTGTCAGTTTCGGGCGAAAGAATGTGCACAATACTGGTTAACCGCTAAGAGGACTAAGCCTGCCCAGTAAACGTGTGGTTAGGTAAACTGACCGCGCTCGACATGATCCCATTGGGTTGACTAGACCGTAAAACCTCAACACAAACAAACAAACAAATTTTGCTTGGCGCTTTAAGAATTAATTGCAACTGATACACTTTTAGGGATGGAAACTTTGTCAAAACTTGTTTTGTCTTCCTACTGGAAAGGAGTCTACTCTACAAAGAAAGCATTTGATCCCGATGGGAACAACCTCTTTCGTTTTAGAGTAGAAAATAAAACATAGGAAAAACAAGCATCGCCATCCTGAGGCACCAGAAAGAGGAATGTGAGAGAGAAAAATAAAAACAATAACAATAACCCACATACAAACAAAAAAGACCTGCAACAGACGAGCCGCTTTTTAAAGATCAGCAGACACAATTAGTGGTTGCTTAACCGTTACCACTTCCTGGGCAAATTCGGCAGACGACAATTTGATGATACTTATTTTTTTTATTTTTTCCCAGAAAACAGGTTTTGAGATATCATGCAAATTGTCTTCAATGGAGACCATTTGCATGAAATGTCAAAACCTGTTTTCTGGGTAAAATAAGAAAATTATTTCAAAATGTTGTCTGCTGAAATTTTTACCCAGATTGCTAAGCGTTAAACTAGAGTTACTCGCTCGAAACCTCGCCTTATCTCATGAAGCAGCTTCAGCCATTTACATAAGAATACAAAACAGAACAAAGCAAGCAGCCGTTGATGAAGTTGACCACAGGGATACATGTAGCAGGACAAGACAAAATATGACACATAAAAGCAAAACACAAAAATAGACCCCATTTCAGAAGGCGGCTGATAGGTAGAAAAGCGAACAGGACGCCTCAGAAGTTGTCTCCCTTAAAAATGGCGGGAAACGTATCTTGTGTAGAGAGACGATCGACATGAAACACCTAAAAAGTTTTGAAATCCGCCATTTTGTGTCATTCGATGGAGGTGATAACCTTGGTTTTCTTCGCCTACAGTAACCAATTTTTAGCTGGAACATTTAGAAGAATATGTTTAGATTCATTTAATACTAATAATGAGCATAGGAACACATTATTGCCTCTTACCAAAAGTAACTGCGTTTTACATATCCTGACAATTTTTCAAGCTTCTGTCAATTGATAAATGATTCTACAATTATACAACGATAAAAACCGAGGAAGGTATCGCCGTGAAGGGAAAACAATGGCGGCTGTGACATCAGCCAGTTTGTCCGTCCCCTAAAATGTTCTCTTTAAAGACGACGCTTGCCTGACATCGTATGCTACTTATGTCATATGGGCTCTATTCTTACATTCTACAGTCAAATCACATATTTTGTCTGTGTCATTGTATACAAATAGAAATATGAGCCGGCGCATGACAAAACCAACAAAATGGCATGTGCACCCGGCGAAGACTCAGATCAGCCTAGGCATCCGCCCAGTCTGATCAGAGTCTTCGCTGTCCGCATGAAGAAAGCTTGGGTCCTTAGCTACCCATTGAGCGCACAGCGCAGACTCTGATCAGACTGGGCGGACGCCCAGGCTGATCTGAGTCTTCGCTGGGCGCACATGTCATTTTGTTGGTTTTGTCATGCGCTGGCTCATATGACAAACGTATTTTCCTGTTTCTCCTATTGTCTGTGTGTGGTCGTTTGACACGCGCAATGATATGCTAATGAAGCTTTTATTTGGTGCACCTCAATTTTATCTAAAATAAGCGCAACATAGAAATGAGCCGTAAAGTCAGAAAACGTACCTTTGGACATGTGCGCCCAGCAAAGATTCAGATCAGCCTGCGCATTCGCGCAGTCTGATCAGAATCTTCACGGGGCACATTTTGGATCCACATGGACGCAGTTTCTCCGTCCGGACAACGAAAACATTGATTAGACTGCACGTATGCGCAGGCTGATTTGAGTCTTCGTTGGGCGCAGATGTCAGAAGGTACTTTTTCTCATGACAAACGCTAATGTCAACGCACGAGGTGTTTTAATTTCATATTCCATAAAATATATTATAATAGGTACACTGCGGTTTTATGCAATCGTTTTGAAAGGTAAAGAGTAATATAACACCCCTTGAAGTCTCCCAATTTCATTATTTAATAATTGATGCAATTAGCCAGTTTCAAAAAAAAAAAGCTCAAAGAGAAGATGAATCAAAACCAGCCAATACAAAATGAATAATTTCAACCATGTTATGCGAAAGTGGATCTTAGTGGCATACGCCGACAGCGAAGGTCCTGATCAATCTGGTTGGAGCTTTCTGTCCGCTCCCTGAATCTGTGAATAATTGTCCATTGAATATTGTGAAAGTATCCATATGCGTCAAAGGTCATGGTCAAACTGCGTGTAACTGTTTGCTTATCCAGGCATTCGCTGTTCGCGTATGCCCCGGATATAACTATTTTCTCATAGCGATACTAGTTTCCCGTATTGTTCACGGTCTATAAAAACAAGTAAATGAGTTTGACTCTTTATATATTTTAGGATGGATGAGTCTAACATTACTAATATGCGGACAATAAATACCGTATTTACCCTAAGTATTGGGACATCTGAAAGGGAAAGGCAACGCTGGAACAGAATGTACCTGGGAGGAAAGATCTTGACAAACCATGCATTTTGATACAAATTTGATCAAAAACGGACAACAAGTAAGAAAGTAAATTTTGAACAACTTCTTTTTGGATCGACTTTTACAAGACTAGCCATAGTGTACAAACGCCAAAATGTCCTTAGGGATCACTGACCAATGAAATTATACCGCGCGTTTGTACGAAATACAGGCAGCAGTTATTTATAGCTGCGCTATTAATGTCGCTGTGGCGTCAGAGCGCTGTTGATAGAGGATTATCTGTAAAACCTGGACGTGGATATTTGGGACATTGGCAAATAGTGCCGACCCAGATCAGACGCCGCCTGATCAGGGTCTGCCTCGGGGGCGGGTGGAGGAGTGTAACTTAGAGGTAATTTTGGTACGGGTGTGCGAGCCGGTATTTCAAAATCGACCCCCATTCATATACCTGGCCTTTGAAAAAAAGGACCCATTCATATATTTGCTCATCCAAAATGTTGACCTTTTCATATACTGCCCTTTGATATTTTGTACCCGTTTATTACTGGTTTATAGACAAATATAAAAGTCAATTCATTGAATACCAAGAGAACAAGCAGCCTCGAAAAATCTCTGAGCGAAAAATACGTGCGTATACCAGGATGTCAGAATAATGGGGCCTTTCACATAGGAATCCAGAAAAATTGGGTCATTCATATACTTTTTGTTGAAAAAAAAGGGGGCCAATCATATACCTGGCAGCGCTGAAAAAGGGGGCCATTCGGCACGCACATCCGTACTATGCCATATATAGTAAGTTACCCGCCGCCCCATCCACACCCCCCACCCACCGAGGGGTCTGCACTGTTTGTTTAAATTTCAGGAAGTTAAGGGCTGAATCAAACAGTCTGAAGTCCCCGTTCAGGATCATTTTCCCAGCCTACAGTCAGAGACAATCTCACTTTTGTACATAATCACAATAGATCTAAAATAAGATAAAACCTCGTTATCACAGTACAAAACCACTCATTTTGAGTTGCAAGAGACTATACAGGCAAACATATAATACAGTTTAAAAACATGTGTAAAATACATAAGTAGTGTCCATAAAGCACACGGATGAGACCTCGATCAGATTGCGCATATGCACAGATGCGCAGATTGATCGGGCCTTCACTGCGTGCACAGTGTAGATGTAGGAATATTTATTAAAGGAGAGAAAATCATGATCTGAAAATGTGTCAGGACACCTTTGCACGGCCAGAATTAATTATAAATGAGACTTCGTCTTCTAAGTAGAATTTAATTGCAAGTTTTGGCAGTTACATGAACCAAATCTTTGTCAAAGTTTGATTCTAAGCCTATTGCTTTAGCAAATAAGGTATCACGGAGGTCCTGATATATTGGACAAACTGTTACACCACCACTGAATAAGTGACAAACAGTGCAGGGCCTGGTCAGTACCACACGGTTCTTCACAGTTTGCCAAGGCCAATTTGTAGAATATTAGGCATAAATAGGTTAAAACTGGTGTCAACATCATTAAAATAAAGTTTGCTCGGTATAAGTGAAAAAAGAATGCAAAAACCAAGAGAAAAGCAATTTACCTGTGAAAAACCGGGCATTAAAGCCAGTTTTCTGAACAGAATTGTCTGAGTTGAACTCTATACGTAACGTATTCGCTTCTGACGTTATTGGCATCGGCAACGTCGATCCACAATACACACCATTAACGACGGAGTCGGGGCTTGTTCCACTCACGATTCGGACCGAGTCATACTCACAGTTTTGCTGAAATTGAAAGAATATTTAAAAAAAAAATGGTAAAAAAATGATTGTAAAAGTGAAAAGTGCTTCATTACTGCGCTTCTTTTCAAATGCTATCAAACGCGTAGCGCCAATTACGCCCATTACGCATGTGCATAAGGAAACATATTTGCAATGGAGAGTACCTAACATATGTCTTTCTTTGTCATAGTGACTGTTCTTAAAGGAAAGAATTTGCTCCCTTTGGGAGCAGTCCCAATTTTGAAAACGATACTAAGGGAACTATTTCTAGATTTTTTTCTGGCTGTACGTAAAACAAATTCTGTTCTGGCTTCATCTCTAACTATGACCGCATATTCAACCCCAACACAGACTTACACATCTACAACAATCTGGGCGAGAGCGTTTTCTGATCAGAGTCTACATTGCAAGCACATATACAAATACATTGTGTCGGCACTTATAGGGAATGGTTAACAGCACAGATTTTAGTTAGCCTGTACACGACCATGCACCGCGCCGTGTCGCAGCAAAATATACTTTATAACGTTTGTTAGAACGTAAGACTGACCCAGCCTTCGCATCTACCATAGACTGATCCTGGCCTTCGCTGTTCATACTTACATGTATTTCGCAGAATTTTTAATGAAAACGAACGCAGCTTGGTCAGACTGGAGGTAGCGATGGCCAGTCTGGATATACACTGTTCAGTTGCTTTAATGACATATGCCAACAGACAATGTCAAGACCAGGGCCCGAGGTTATAAAACTTTTTTCATGCTCAACTCAGCTGAGCATGAAATTTTCTCTGCTAATAAATATGAAAATGCCAACAATAGTTGGCATTTTCATATTTATTAGCAGAGAAAAGTTCATGTTCAGCTATGTTTAGCAAGAAAGAATTTGCAATTGTTAGTAAATTAAGATTAATTAATTAAGATTAATTTGCATGAAAAATTTCATGCTCAGCTGAGTTGAGCATGAAAAATGTTTTATAACCTCGCGGCCAGCCCTACGCGATGAGCAGAGCATTCGCAGTTCACAGAGACACACTATCCTTGAACTTTGTAGATTCTTAAGGCGAATGAATACACCTCCAAGGGGAATTACTCTGACATGGAAATATTTGCCGCCCTTCTCTTTTTGGGGGTGTTATTCTATAGGACAATATGCTCTTCCTTGAAGCCAATTCTTTCGTTTACGAGTACGCCCATTTTAAGGGATTCAAATATTAGACAGGCAACATTCTGGGCCCAGTTGTTCAAAACGAGCTCGTAAAATGACACACTCGTGAACTGTTGCAGCTAAGACATTTTCAAATACATTGATATTTTTGCTGCAAAAATGTGAGTAGCTTTTGAGCAGAAAAAAGAAAAAAATAATGTATATACCGCTCCCCCCTTCCCTGTAAACTCCAGTTTTACTGTATAAAAGTGGGGTTTAAGGGGGTCAAAATTATATAGGTGTGTTTCCGTGATGTTACAGACGCTATGATATTTTTTCTTAATTTTTACGGGAATTCGGCTTTGGTATTATACAAACTGTCTCCTAAGGAGACAATTTTATGAAATAACAAAGCCTATTTTCTGGGAAAGATAAGAAAAATATTTCCAAATGTCATCAGCTAACATTTATCCCGGCATGCTGAGCGCAGGCTGACATCCCAGATGCCCATGTGTGAACTTTTCGTCGTATGCCATCTTAGCGTTTATTGCAAGGTACACTGTTAACCCGCCAAGCAAAATTGTCGCAGACGCCATTCTAAATTTATATTTTTTAGTATTTGTCTGAGAAATGAAGGCGTGACATTTCTTGTGGATCCTCTGCAAGGTATTTTTGAGAGAAAATAAGGTTTGATATTTCATATGAAACATCTGCTAGGCAGACGATTTACATGAATTATTTTCTCAATAAGGAAAGCTATTTTCAATTTGTAGTATGCTAAAATTGCCTAGATTGTAGTTAAGGTTAAGAATTAACTGAATCAAAAAACGTGCATTCGGACATGAACACCAAGCAAAAATTAAGGGCCCAGTTCTTCAAATTTAATGATGTCGTTAGTTAACGTATCGTTAAAACTTTTATCAATAAATATGGCATATATGCTAATATTTTTGTTGAAAAAATATGAGTAGCTTTTGCATTTGCAAAAGCTACTCACATTTTTTCAGCAAAAATTGCTATGAATTAGATATTGTACTTACTAGAACAGTTAACATTTTGACCACTAACAAGCACGTTAAGCTAACGATGCTTTGAACAACTGGGCCCAGATTAGTCCGCGCATTTGCGAACTATGATAAGAATCCTCACTGGGCCAATGATGCAAAATTCTTCAAGTAGACAACGAAGACTGATCAGACTGCGTGGATGCGCAGGCTGATCAGAATGTTCGTTCGGAACACATGTCAGAGGGTACTTTTTTTTCTCGTTGCGGGTAAACTGTTCCAGCTTAAAGTGGAATATTTCTTGGCATGGTTCTACACGGTATGACCTGTATATGCATCAATGCGTTGTTGATATAGCAAAAGTATGCATATGTTTTCCCTCAGAAAATATTTTAAGTGCAAACCATAAAGATTTCATTATGGAATAAATTTTGTTTTTGCGTACTTAAGTTATTTATCTTGTTTCTTTTCTAACAAACTGGTACTTAAGCATAATTTCGATCTGTAAATGCTATTAGCTTGAAGAGTTGCCATTTCTATTATGATAATCTAACTTCTTTCTCCCTAAATAACATAGCCACATGAACACACACACACACATATATATATATATATATATATAAGCCGCAAGAGACAAAACGGGTCTTTAATGGATATGCGAGCGGCAAATCGGGCCTTGGTCAGACTTAGCAAATGCTCAGGCTGATCTGGGCTTTCTATGAAAGCCCAGATCGGCTTGAGCATTTGCTAAGTCTGACCAAGGCCTTCTTTCTCCCCTATATTCTGTAGTATCCAGGCTAGCCTTGACTGTTCGCAGTTTGTCTATGAGTTAATGTCCCTTTTCGCGTGTCTGTGATCATCAGCTGATGACGCTAGGGGGCGCTTAGTACGGAATAGATTGAATCGTGGACTGGTCAGTGGCCTCAGCTTTACATCAACAAAGAAATATGCGCAGTCAGAGGCTTAATTATAATATTACTAACATTAGCCTTTGACGAAGTGAACAGCGAATTAAACCCAGCTAGCATTCTACGTAAATCTACATCGGGCCGTCATCGGCCCGTCAGCTACCCTGACGGGCCGATGACGGCCCGATATAGATTTACGTAGAATGCTGACTGGGAAGCCATAGAAAAGCCATAACAGACTATGCAGTGTACCGAATTTCCGCATTTCGCACTTGTTATGTTGAGCATTTTACCAGAATGGTACGAAAATATAACGAAGTTAACCAGGAAAGATAATTACGAAGTACAGCCTTTCCGAGGGACAAAAGACGAAGAGATGAGAAACAAGCAATGGCAAAAGACAGTTGCACACAAAGAATCAAAGAATCAAAGCACTGACAGCACTTGGAGGTCGATTGTCTCTGAATGTAGGCAGGGAAAATGGTCCTGGATGGGACGTAGGAACCCTTAACTTCCTGTAATATAAGCAAACAGCGCTGACCCTAATCAGACGCCGCGTTCTGTGACTTCTAATGAGGGTCTGCACTGTTGCGAATGTCACAGCACTAAGCCCAGTCCAGTTTTACACAGTACTCTGCCTCACAACGACAAGACAACGGCAGCTATAAATAACCGTTACCTGGATTTCGTACAAACGTTATTGTGTGGACTAACTTTATTGGTCAGCAATAGTCACATGGACAACTGCTTGAGTAACTTTGGAATCGGCCAGAAAATGTTCAATCTGAGAATAGAGATAGCAGGTTTTTTGTTTCCTATCGTGAACAATTGGTTGGTCCGTCTAACGCGTGATTTTATTTCATTGGTCAATGATCATGCGGGCAACAACCTTAATGAAGTTTTTGTCCATGTATACTTTGGGTCAATTGTTTTATAATCTATCCAAAACCTGCAGCAGAGAAACTGCCTTGGAACGACAAGCAGAAGCAACTGCTAGAGGGGTTGGGGTGAGGGGAGGTTTACTCAGAACCATTGCAGCACAAAATCTTAAGTATATGTTCAGTCCAAATAGGGTCCTCTACCTCATCTTCGGAAGGGGCCCTCAGAAAGACAGAGAATTATTACTTATCGTATTTACCCTAAGTATTCGGACACCTCTCCTTACCATACTTGTTCTAAAATTTGAACAAATAAAATTTACTACCCGATGTTGTGTATAAAACTTGCTGGATGAGTGGCAAACAGTGTAGACCCTGATGAGACGCCGCGTTCTGCGGCGTCTCATCTGGGTCTACACTGTTTGCTCAGGCCTGTCTGTCAGAATACATACGGTAAATACGGTATATAAATTGTGAACCAGGATAAGATGTACTACTAGGTTTGATCTTCAATGATTTTATTTCCAAATTATGACATATGCCATCATGGTTAAGGGAAACAATACACTTTCAGGGGAGACAATTCTCAAAATCGGTTTGCCATCCTTCTGAGAAGAGGTCTACTCTTCTACTCTCACACCTTTTCAGAAAGGGCTTGTTGTGCAGGAAAGCAAATATGAAGTCACGAAAGTTGTCTCCCTTGGCAGAAATGGCGGATAATCTACCAACTGTATCTAGTCCCCTTAAATGTAAGAACGCGTAATTATTTTTTTCACGATTTCTCAGTAAACTCCCGTCGGATTTCATGAGAAAACATTATCATCTTGAGCAAACGACGTACTAGTATCGTCAAGGGAAACCACATTTGTTATATTTCTAATTACAAAAAGCTGTATTCGTTCCACAACCTAGAAAAAACATACATGTCTTGCAAATATCAGACTGATTTACCAGTAAAAAAAATAAATGAAAACGTGAAACGATGATAACCCGGGTCGCGGGGAGATTGCTCTGTCAAAAATTGACGAAAATTGCCCATAATCCCAAACCAGAAGTCTCCAATATCAATGCATAAACCAAATTTGGTGAAAATCCATCGATATTTACGCAAGTTATCGTTCGAAAATATGGACGCGTCGCGGGCAGATAGCTCTGTCAAAAACTGACAAAGTTTGCCCGTTTGCAATCCCAAACCAGATCTCCACAATATCAATGCACATACCAAATTTGGTGAAAATCCATTGATATTTACGCAAGTTATCGCCCGGAAACGAAAATACGGACGGACGGACGTACGTATGACAGACGGACGGACGTGGGGATGAACAGACACACGGTCGACCAACGTGAAACCATAATATCCCACCACTATCGTGTGGCGGGGTATAAAAACTGAATGTCGCTGAGTTGAGATTGCAACATTCTTTAAATTTATCGATGGTTTAAGAAACAGCTGCCAATGATTTAAAATCCCCACAGGTTACACTTTAAACCACTTAGCATGGTATTGGTAAACACAACAGATGAAAAATTAATGATATTTTTCTTATTTTTCCCAGAAAATAGGACAACATTTCATGCAAATTGTCTCTACAAGAGTCAATCTGCATGAAAAGTTAAATCCTATTTTCTGGGAAAAGTAAGAAAATATTTTAAAATTTCAATTTCATCTGCTGAAATAGTTACCCAGCATGTTAAGTGTTAAACTAATCACTGTTTTGTTGTTAGCCTGAAATAGAAAGTGTCCTATTTCAATTAAGAAATTTGCTAAACTGTTTGAACCAGATATATAGACAAGTGTTTTGCACAATGTAGAGAAAACCTACGTCGGATATAAGGTTTCGCAGTCTGATTAGGGTCTTCATTTTTCAGCTTACACAAGTATTGCCTACTATAGAGCATACTGACGAACAGAGTAGACCCTCATCCTGATCGTGCTAGTATAGGGACCCTTTTCTCACGCTCCCCCACGTCAAATATTGATACAAATGAGAAATATGCCCTATTTAGAAAAAAAAAAAAAAAAAAAAAAAAACAATGGGGGAAATTTTGGTTTTGGTTCTCGTATTACTCGTATTATCTTGAAAATAATAATTACAAGCTAGGAAAAATGACCCACTAGATGCGAAAAAGGGGACTACAGCTGTCAAGCAAAGCAACTCAACTGACTATTTCTCCCATGCCACAGGAGCTTGAAATTCGGTCAGAAATGCATGTTAAAATGATCCAAATCGACTATCCTTTAAGGTGAGCCGAACCCTCGGCTCACCTTATAGGATAGTCGATTTGGGTCATTTAAATATGCATTTCTGACCAACTTGAAGCTCCTGTAGCCATGCCGAGCAAATGAATCGTCTTGTTCCACAATTGTCTCTTATCACGATGCCAAATGACCGAGCTATCGTCTTCTATAACCGTCATGCCTAGCAACCGTAAGTCTATTATCACAATGCAAAACAAGAAAAACCAAGCAACCGAAACATCTTTTACCATAATCTCAAACAACTGAACCCAGAGTCTGTTACCGTGAAGCCAAGCAATTGAACCGTCTAAATAATGCCGAAAAACCTAACCGTCGTTTATTGCAATCATGACATGTAACTGAGCGGTCTATTAGCATAATGGTAAACAATAAAAGCCGCAACATGCGGCGTCCAAGCTAACGCACAACGTTGTAACAATGTCGCTCCGACGTTGTGTTTACTGGGGTATGATCAGGCTCTAAACTATTCGCCATGCATCTTGCAATTTTTAGACATATCTACAGGTAGCAAAACAAACTTGTTTAGTTTTTTGTTAAGTATTGTATGAGGTACAGTTGTCAGAATATTAGGATAAATACAGTAATATTTCAGCCAGCGCACGACAAAACCTACAATAAGACTTGTAAGACTAGCAAAGACTCAGGTCAGCCTGTACATTCACCCATTATGGCAAGAGCTTGTTTATCATTCTATGGATAGCCAGGGGTCTACAGAAGGCACATGCGATCAGCGAAGACTCTGATCAGACTGCGCGAATGCGCAGGCTGATCTGAGTCTTCGCTGGTCGCACAAGTCTTCTTGTAGGTTTTGTCGTGCGCTGGCTCAAAATTTTGTTAGTACGCAAAAAACTTACATTATTTCCTTCCAGGTCGAAGTGTGTAAAATTCAGGGTGATTCTGTACTGTTCCGGGGCTGCAATCTGCCAGACACAATTCTTGTTGGGTGGATAGAGCTCCGGGAAGGAAGGGCTCTGCAGCGTCCCATTGGCCTGATCGATGTATCCACCACAGGCATCTGTCGATAGGACAGGAGAAATCATATTGGTCGCAAAATTAGAAAATGTTTTTTATGACGTTTGCTGATATTTAAAGGGAACATCATAACACAACCAAGGGAGGCCATCGTCAAGATGTTCTTGTTTCCCTTCTTAAACAGGATCTTCTCTAAAAGGAAAGAATTTGATCACGTTTGGAGCAAATTCTTCCCTTTTAGAGTAGAGCATTTTTCAGATGGGAAGATGTGCAGAAAAGATAAACATGAAACACAAAAGTTATCTCCCATGTAAAAATGGTGGAAAATATACAATGTGTATTTAGTCCCCTTAAATTCCAGATTATCCTTCTCATTCATGCTGTCTGCTCTGGGTCATCTCTGACGTCACGTCAGAGATGACCCAGAGCAGACAGCTTGAATGTATGGTTACATTGCCTCTGTAAGGATCAGAGAAGACCTTGTTCCGACTGCACGCATACACAGACACCTACACAATCTGATCTGGGGTTTCGCTGTGAACAAATGGGATAAGAAGCTCATTACATTTTATGAATCAATTTGTTCAGTTCATTAAAACTGAGATCTAATTACATATATCCTAAAGCTAAACATGCTGGGTAAAAACTTTCGCAGACATTTTGAAATATTTTTTCTTACTTAGAATATAGACTTTGACGGTTCATGCAATTTGTCTCCTTAGGAGACAGGAGACACTTTCTCAAAACGTCAACGCCTATTTTCTGGGAAAAATAAGAAAAATGTCTCCAGTTTGTCGTCTAGTAAAACTGTCCAGAGAATGGTAAATGTCAAACACCTACACATCACCACTGAATGATCCGCATGCACAGATAAAAATAATGAAAAAGTTCAGGAAGTGTCACAATCAAAGATGGTAGTCTAATATCTATCTTACATACACACATAAAAAGTACAAAAAAAAAAAAAAAAAAAAAAAGGCAGAAGTTGTTCAGCAAGTGCTAGAATAAAACAAATCACTGTCTTTCTCGGAGATCTACTGTGATAACATATATTAAATACCGTATTTACCCTAAATATTTGGCCACCTTATTTACTTACCATACTTGTCCTAAAATTTAGAAAAAAAAATCGTTTCTACTTCCTCTTGATGTGTCTAAAATATTGCTGTATGTATGACAAACAGTACAGATCCTGATCAGACGCCGCATTTTGCGGCGTCTGATCAGGGTCTACACTATTTGCAATGGCCAATCTGTCCAAATACTTAGGGTTATTACGGTAAACGACTAACCAAGGGATTAGCTCCCTTTTCCCTAAATGAGGTGATCAAAAGAAGATTCTAAACGGAATGACCCGTGAGAGTAACAAAGACACCCAGTAAACTGAAAACAGTTAAAGCATCAAGATTTCTGGGCCAGATTAGCCAGTTTCGGCCAATTAGGCCTCATCAGTTACCGTTATAAAAATTTTCAAAATCCAGTATGGGCTCATTGATCACAAAGGAACAGAAGATATAAATTAAAAATCTGGGCCCAGTTGTTCAAAGCGTCGTTAGCTTAACGAGCTCGTGAAGGGTCTTTCGTTAACTGTTTTAGCAAATTCAATTTACAATATTCTGATATTTTTCGCTGATAAAATGTGAGTAGCTTTTGCACTGCAAAAGCTACTCACATTTTTTCAGCAAAACATTTCAGCATATTTGCGTATCACTCGATATAAATTTTAACGAATCGTTAACTAACGACATCGTTAGTTTTGAACAACAAGGCCTCTGGTGAAGACAGAACAAATACATGAACAAGCAACCAAACAAAAATAACTCCGCAGCCAGATGTTACATAGCAACACAAGGAACAATGTCAGAGTCACTTGTGTATTCTACAGAAATCTTGGGTTTGATCTGGCTATGAATACTGCTATGCTGGTCATAGAAATACGTTCTTTAACTTGATGGGTCGGGGGTGGTCGGGTGTGGTGAAGGTGTCTTGTATCTTATATCACCGGGGCGTCACACTGATATTGGCTTACAGCTGGGCAAGGCCTGCTATCCTTGTAGCAGGTAAGGGTATTGGGGAATTTTTTATTTCTTCTGTTTCTACACTTTCATTCCTGTTCCTCTTTTTTCCCTGTCGCTCTCTTTCAGCGCCTCTACTATCTCTTCTGTCTCTTTTCTTCCTCTCTCAAAATGATCCTCAAGGGTTGACGTGTCGTTAAACTCCAACACAATCAATTTAACTTGGTGGCTGAATCCTGCATTCAGGACACGGATATGTTCGGGTATGATCAGCTTTCTACGCCTGATTTAATTACTAAAATAATTTTTACGTAAATATTAAACTTATTTCTGTCATAAATTAGAACTTTGCTTTTCATTCACGTCTAGATGCGACTTTAAACTGTTTAAGTCTATTTTCTGAGTAACATCCAGATTATCTCTCTCGGGGACTGGTGTAAGTGTCGTGTGGCGGCCGCAAAACGTCTCCCCGTACTTCACCATAGTGTTATTTATACTTTCTGGTCCTTTGTGACTATCGAATCCATTCAGGGAGTTTTACAAAGTTGAGGGACACGTTAACTCCTAACCATTATTGGGCTCAAATTTGAACAAGTCCATTTTACTACCAACTGAGCAAGCACACGACAAAACCATGGCATGTGCGCCCAGCGAAGACTCAGGTCAGACTGGGCATTCGCCCAGTCTGATCAGAGTCTTCGCTGTCCGTATGAAGAAAAGTCGGGTCCTTAGCTACCCAATGAGTGCAAGTGAAGACTCTGATCAGACTGGGCGGATGCCCAGTCTGATCTGAGTCTTCACTGGGCGCTTATGTCATTTTATTGATCTTGTCATGAAGTGGCTCAATTCATGTGCTTAAAACCTGCTGGACTGAGTGGCAAATAGTGTAGACCCTGATCAGACGTCGCGCTCTGTGGCGTCTGATCTGGGCTTTCAGTCTTTGCCCAGGCTTGTCTATCCCGATAGATTATTTCAGTAACCAGAGAGAACGAAGATCAGCCTCGACAATCTTCGTAGTTTCCTTACGGTTAACAAAGAATGACCTGAACTGACAGCATGGATGAGACACCTGTCATCTTTACTATCCAGATGGGGCCAATGATACAGTTGACATAGTTACCCTAAATATTCTTGAACCCTAACACTGTAGCATACTTATCCAAAAGTTTGAATAGGTCCATTTGACTGACTGTTGTAGTGTCTAAAATATGACGGAGTGACAAACAGAGTAGATCCTGATCAAACTGCCTTTTAGCAATTTGATCAGGGTCTACACTCTTTGAATTTTCTGTCTGAATGTTTACGGTAAAATGGGTTCACTTAAATTCATTACGAAAGCACGCCTATTCAAGTACATAGAAAATTTCACATCCAAAAACTGAAAATATTCAGATAAAAACTTATATTTGTGCTCAAAACAGATTGTAGGTACTCGTTAGAACTGCCTCGTCAAGGCGGTTCTAACGAGTACCACAATCTATGTTTTTGAGAAGAAATAAGAAAAATAATGTTTACCCCTGTTTACCCCAGTTTTACTATATAAAAGTGGGGTTTAAGGGGGTCAAAATTATATAGGCATGTTTTCATAATGTGAATTCAGAGGAACAAGGCAACTGCAGAATTCGTTTGGAATTTAACTGTTAAAAATGATGAATTTTGAGAAACAAGGCAATTGCTGAATTTGTCTGGCATTTAAATGTTGAAAAGTATGCCAACATGATTATACTAAAAATTATCTTGATATCTGCACGTTTAAAACTGCTATAAAATTCTGTTTTATGAGAGGACGTTTGTAAAATATATCATAAAGTGCATTTAACTTATTATTTTATTATTTTTAACCCTAGTCCTGCTAAACCCGGAGATGTCCTGCCTTTGCAAACAGTGTAGATCCAGATTAGTTGGCTTCTGAAGAAGCCAGCTGGTCTAGATCTGCATTGTTTGCCATTAAGTATGTAAATTTATATCAGCAATCTGGATCAAGTAATTTGATTAGCTGAAAATTAGAAATGGGCATGGCATCTTAATTTATTCAGCAGGACAAGGGATAAAAAGTTAAGCCGAATCAGATTGCCCTAAGTATTTCAATTAATAATAAGCATGATAAAAAACTCTTACACATGTAATCTATTAGGCCACCCAGACTATTATAAAACTGCTTGTTATTCTAGAATTACTGGTTTCAAAAATTGTTATTTTAAATATTCTATAGTCTCACATCATAGAGAATAAACTGAAATGTCTATAAAACCATACTGAACGCTTCCCAGTCTCGGGAATAATTAAGCAGACATCAAATTGGTAATAGTTTTCTTATTTTTCCCGGAAAAAAGGTTTTGATATTTCATGCAAATTGTCTCTTAGGAGACAATTTGCATGAAATGTCAATGCCTACTTTTTTGGGAAAAATAAGAACAATATTTTGAAATGTTACCTGCTGAATTTTTACCCAGTCTCACAAATTTTGATGAACCAGACCATGAGGAAACTGTTTTGGTGCGTTTAAGAACCGCAATGGCCTGGATAAAGCTGCGCATCTGCACAAGCTTATCAAAAGTTTGGTTTTACGTTGATACAATCAGCACTATATAGTAATTCTTTAAGCGAACCCCACTTTTATATAGTAAAACTGGGGTTTACATGGGTATACATTATTATATTATTTCTACTCAAAAATATAGATTATGAGTACTCGTTAGAACCGCCTCGGCGAGGCGGTTCTAACGAGTACCCACATTCTATGTTTTGAGCAGAAATATGACAAATATCAGAAATTTTATCTGAATACTTTCAGTTTTTGGTGGTGAAAACAGCGGCGGCTTGGTTGTCCGCCTTGGCCCGTACGACCCCTTTTCTCATGACCCGGCCCATTTCAGGCTTGACATGTAATTGACCTGTCAGGTTAAGAAGATGTTATTTCTGCAGTGTAATTTCATTTTTACAGTGCATTAAGCAATATCCAATATCATACTAGCCTTAACTTTAGAAAACGTACCTGATATGTGCCCCAAACTAAGACTCAGATCAGCCCAGCACAGTCTGATCAGAGTATTCATTGCCCGCATGAACAAACTTTGCATCTTTGGCTATCGAAAATGCGCCCAGCAAAGATTCTGATAAGACTGTACAAATGTACGAATCCGCAGGATGATCTGAACTTCGCTGGGCGCTCATATCCGAAGGTAAGTTTTCTGACGTCGTGGCTCATACGTCTCAAGAAAACATGCCATATATATACATGATGTGCAACGTGGGAAAAAGGCCCTTATGCTTCATGCGAACAGTGAAGGTCCAGAGGGGCCTGCGCATCCGTGCAGTTTAATCTGGATAGTCTCTGTTTGTCGAAACGAACTACAGTAGCCATCGATTCTGTAAGCGGGGAGCGTTGTCCGCAAATTGCATAAGGGCTCTTTTCGTGCGCTGTGCATCACTTGATATACATAGGGAAAGCTGTAATCAGCGTGCAAATGTGCGCAGACTGGCCAGTGTTCGCCGTTCGCAATCATGTTTGAATTATTTTTTGACTAAATTTGAAATAAAGATGGGCGTAATTGGCAACCCAATCAAGGCTCTCGCGCATATAACACGAGTCAGGTATAAAAAAAAGCAATCTGAATAAAATGATATGGTGCGAAATCGTGCGGGAGAATGGCCCTTTTGCCTTATCAGATGAGAACAGCGAAGGCCCAGATCAGTGCAAATCTGCGCAGTCTAGTCAGTGCGTTCCTTGTTTGCTAATATATTTTACAGCTCCGATCAGACTTTGTATCATACTGTGCGAGTGCGCAGGCTGATCTCGGACTTCGTTCCCTATACATGACATAAGGCCTTTTTCTTGCGCCCAGAACACGAATTGTTAAGGAAGAGTGTTTGTTCATAATTCTGGAATAATTTTCTTATTTCTCCACGAAACCATGCTGTGGTTATCATTACTAATGAGTACCAATGTTTTATGGAGATATTGAGAAAATCGTCCTAGATCAAATATGTATTCCTTTTTAATATGTCATCTGGTTGCGGTTCAGAAAATGACATAGAATTACCTTCACATTTCTTGCCATCCGAGTGCAGTTCATAACCAATCTTGCATTCACATTTAAAGCTGCCAAGTGTATTCACACACACGTGATCACATCCGTGGATATCAGTCGCGCACTCGTCGTATTCTGCAAGGAAACATATATATTAGAAGAAGTCAGGACAATGCCATTTTACCTCATTTGTACCCCGCCATTAGGGACATTGGTAATAAAAACCATCCGTCCGTGGTTCGATGTTTCCGTCACACTTCGCGTACGGGTTATTATCTTTAACACTTTGGAATATTTTCATGAAACTTCACACACATATTAAGCTTGATGTGACAATGTGTCGCGATCAAGAAAGAACAACTATTTTCCTGCTGATTCTTGAGTTATCTGCCCATGGCAAAATTTTGTGCGGCGAGGGACTTTAGCAGCTTTATGCAGGTTCTTGTTTAGATGATAGTAGTAGCATCACGAAAACATACCTATATAATTTTGACCCCATTAAACCCCACTTTTATATAGTAAAACTGAGGTTTACAGGGTATGCATTATTTTTCTTATTTCTGCTCAAAAGCATAGATTGTAGTACTCGTTAGAACCGCCTCGGCGAGGTGGTTCTAACGAGTACCCACAATCTATGTTTTGAGCAGAAATATGAAAAATATCAGAGGTTTTTATCTGAAAATTTTCAGTTTTTTGGTGATGAAATTTTCAGTTTTTTGGTGATGAAATTTTCAATATATTTGAATAGGCGTGTTTTCATAATGGAAGTGTATTACAAGATGAACCGGGATACAGCATATCCTACAAGATTACATGTGGGGCCAGTGAAGAAAGATCAGTCTCCACATCCTCACAGTCTGATAAGTCTTCGAAGGGTACGCTGTAGGTAGTCAAGTATCCAAAGTGTCTTCAGGAGAACAGCGAAGACTCTGATTAGCCTGTGAGGGAGCGCACTGATCTGAATCTTCGCTTGGTGCACAAGGAATCTTGTAAGAAATGTTGTTTACAGGTATGTTGTGTATCTAAAGAACTTTCATCACGAAAACATACCTATATAATTTTGACCCCCATAGACCCTATTTTTATACAGTAAAACTGGGGTTCATAGGGGTATACATTATTTTTCTGACTTCTGTTCAAAACATACATTGTGGGTACTCATTAGAACCGTCTCGCCGAGGCGGTTCTAACGTGTACCTACAATCTATGTTTTGAGGCAGAAATATGGAAAATATCAGAATTCTTATCTGAAAACTTTCAGTTTTTGGTGGTGAAATGTTTAATGAATTTTGAATAGGCATGTTTTCGTAATGTACGATGTCCAGACAGTTAAAAGTACGACGATCACACTACTGCGCAGTTGCAAACACCAGTCACGTTTTGTTAATTACGTGCGTTCCCTAGAAATTTCAATGTACTTTTATGTTTGCCAGGAAATCATCTGAGAAACCTAATCAATTTCATTTATTATCAGAAAAATCATCTGGCACCATAACCAACAAAGATGTAATCAAGATAATTAGATTTTCAGATGGTCAGCTTACATTTAAAGCTGTATTATTGCTCAAAATTACCAAAACCCTTGTTGCTCAAAAACAGAGTAAACTTTATCTCATCCATTTCAAAAACACTTTTCATACTTTGTAAACTGTTCATTTACTTTGTAAACTGTTCATTTACTCTGTAAACTGCTCATTTAATGTGTAAAATCAGGTTAAATTACACAGATATTATACATGCTCCTGTGTATGCTGATTTTTGACCGCGTCATAAAAAATTAAACTGACTCAAATAAAATGCCAAAATTACAGTTTCTTCTTGTAAGAGGGTCTGAAATAAATTGAAATCTAAGTTAGAAGGCATTTACTTTAAGAATAACTATATATTAGCCATGAATAAAAAAACGACTTTTGAGGTGAAGTACAGCTTTAAGTATCATAACTTTACGCTTGAAGTTCTATTTCAAGATCACAGCGTGCATGCATGCGTGCAAGTATGTGTGCGCACGGTGTGTTAATTTTACATATACAGGTACGTATTTTGACTTTCCTAGCAGAAATGATTTTTTATTATCACAATTGCCTTAACCTAGTTTAGTCTGGAGACCGCAAAAGGGTAATTGGCAAACAGTGCAGACCCAGATCAGACGCCACATTCTCAGAATGAGGCGTCTGATCAGGGTTTCCACTGTTTGCAAATAGGTTTTGTCTAGGAATATTTAAGGCCTGACATGACCTAAAACGAAATTCGCTTCTTACAATATATAGTGCGGAGTGTGCTTATTCAGTTAAAAATGGGTGAATAGATAATGCGCAGTATGAGAAAAAGTCATTCATACCATACCGCACAGGTCCTGATCAACCTGCCAGGTGCTACAGGACCTTATTAGTTCGCCAGTGTATTCCATTAAGAAAACACACCTATTCAAATATATATATTCAAATATATAGAAAATTTCATCTCCAAAAACTGAAAATTTTCAGATAAATTTTTTTCATATTTCTGCTCAATACATAGATTGTGGGTACTCGTTAGAACCGCCTCGGCGAGGCGGTTCTAACGAGTGCCCACAATCTATGCTTTTGAGCAGAAATAAGAAAAAATAATGTATACCCATGTAAACCCCAGTTTTAATTTATATAAAGGTAGAGTTTAAGGGGGTCAAAATTATATAGGCTTGTTTTCGTGATGTACAATATCCATTGATTCTGTTGGGTCCTGACTAGCCTGCTCGAATATGCAGGCTGATCTGGGCATTTGTTGAGCGCATATGGCATTAGGACCTCATTGAACTGGGCATAAAATGATTCGGCGCAATTAACATTCTAGTAAACATCAAAATACACTAAAGTGCATGGTCTGTGTGACTATTTGCGTGTATTCCAACTATTCTGTAACCTGCAATGGTACTAATAAGCATTATCATGTGTTTAAAACGTGAGAGGGTGTTTTGCAATTATCGGTATCAGTGCACTGCAGTGATCACAGATCGATGCTAAGGAAAGGAATGCACATTTTTTCCGATGTAGAGGTTCGTGGAGTTATGTTTTATTGTCATCACATTTGGTGACAAAACGTGAGAGAGCAGTGTCAAGTTAGGGGTTTTCACGAATTAAATTTCTTTAAAAACAAATGATATGTTTTGTGGTTTTCACAGTGACAGGACTAGACTTATCCCAGCAGAAACATGACGTCTATACAACGTCGCCTCAACGTCGATGCAACGTCATGACGTTGCATCGACGTTGAGACGACGTTGTATAAACGTCATGTGCCCGATGGGATTAGTTTTATTCGGTTCGCATCAACTAACAGCCACACTAATACTGTTAGTTATCTGGGTTCTTAACAGGGGACATTACCTGACTTAGGATCATGTTCGTCCGAATCAAGCTGACATATGTATTTAGGAACGACTGACAAATAGAAAGAAAATCTTTTTAGATAAATTAGAGTAATGATATAAAAATTAAAAACCCACCAAACCAAAAGCATTGGGTACAGCCTTTGTAAATACATGTACCCAGGAGACTAAATGTTGAAATATCTAGCGTTTTTCTGACGTTGATGATATGTATCTAGGTCGATATGTTCTTGCATATATACCTGTGCACGACGCAATAATATATTAACAAGGGCATTCAGTGCTGTTTCATCACGAAAACATACCTATATAATTTTGACCCCCTTAAACCCCACTTTTATATAGTAAAACTGGGGTTTACAGGGGTATACATTATTTTTCTTATTTCTGCTTAAGAACATAGATTGTGGGTACTCGTTAGAACCGCCTCTCTAACCGCCAATCTATGTTTTGAGCAGAAAAATGAAAAAATATCGGAATTTTTATCTGAAAACTTTCTGTTTTTCGTGGTGAAATTTTCAATATATTTGAATAGGCGTGTTTTCGTAAAGTGGCTAAGTTTTTAAAAATCGGTTTCGGAACGTAATGCTTTTTATAGTCATAAACGTCGGGATGGTTACGCATGGTTATGTCACTGCTCTGTAGCTTGCGTTTCTAAGGTCTGCTGATGTCGATCGTCAAAACTCTGCAAAGCCTACCTACCTAGACCGACCTTTCAACATTTTATATGTTGGTAATTACTTGACGAAAAAGCAATAACAAAGATCAAACATGATTTACATTCGCCTAGTCTTCTCAGAAAGTATGTGCTGAAATCATCGGCCCTCGGTTTCCGCGGTTCAACACTTTCATCGGGATCTGCGGCAAATGTTAATTCGCGAAAAAAACATGTTTGAATCCAAAATTGTTTCAAAGTTTTGTGTTCGCTGCGAGATGCAAGGATACCGTCGAACCTGTCTGGAACATCACATTAATTACTCGATGTTTGGTACAGTGAGACAAGCAATTTTATGAAATGATGAGCAGACAACTGCCTAGCACCAGTCCCCACCTGTATATCCCATCAGAGCATGGAAATGGTATTCTCTGCTCTCGTATGTTCAATTTAAGGGAACTGGTTACGCATAGCAGATTTCTGTCAAGAGACAACTTTCATGACTTCCTGTATGCTTTACTGGTCACCAATCCCTTTCTGTAAAGCATTACGAAAACAAGCCTATTCAAATCTGCTGAAAATTTTACCAATGAAAATTTTCAGATACAAATACAGATAGTTTTCATATTTCTGCTCAAAACATAGATGGTGGGTACTCGTTAGAACCGCCTTCGCGGGGCGGTTCTAACGAGTACATACAATGTATGTTTTGGAGCAGAAATAAGAAAAATAATGTATACCCCTGTAAACCCCAGTTTTACTATATAAAAGTGGGGTGTAAGGGGGTCAACATTATATAGACATGTTTTCGTGATGGGTATATTTTAACCCATTTATGCTGAGTGAACTCTTCTACCTTAACTCTTTGAACCAGTCCATTTCCTATTTAAGGGGTGTCTGGTCAGTTTTATTATTACCACGTTTTATAGAAATTCCTGTAATTAATGCAAACAATATAGACCCTGATCAGACGCCGCGTTCTGATCTGGGTCTACACTGTTTGCCAAATGTTCTTTTTATGGGACGCTGGGCATAAATGGGTTAAAATTAAAAAAAATGCTATTGAAAATAGCATGGTTACCCACAATCCAAGTGTGTAGCTATAGGAAACAGACTGGTTCACACCCCCATTATTCAAGTGTATAGCTTTAGGAAACAATTTTGTTCCCATCCCACAATTGAAATGTGCAGCTATAAGAAACAGATCGATCCCTAACCCGACAATCAAAGTATGGGGCTAAAGGAAAGAGAGTCATCCCCATCCCCACAATCGAAGTGTTTAGCTCTAGGCAATAGATTTATACCAAGCCCCAGAATTCAAGTGTGTAGCTGTAGGAAACAGATTGGTCCCCATCACCACAATACAAGTGTGTAGCTGTAGGAAACAAATTAATCCCCATCCCCACAATTCAAGTGTGTAGCTGTAGGAAATAGATAGGTCCCTATTTCACAATCTAAGTTATAGGAAACATAATTATCCCAATCCTCACAATGCAAGTTGGTAGCTGTAGGAAAATGATTGGTCCCATTCCCCACAATTCAAGTGTGTAGCTATAGGAAACAGACTGGTCCCTAAACCTACAACCCAAGTGTGTAGCTTTCAAGTGGGTAGCTGTAGGAAAATGATTAGTCCCATTCCCCACAAGTGTGTAGTTATAGGAAACAGATTAGTCCCTAAAACCTACAACTCAAGTGTGTAGCTTTAGGACACAGATTGGTCCCCATCCTCAAAATCCAAGTGTGTCTGTAGGACACTGATTGGTCCCCATCCCCACAATCCAAGTGTATAGCTATAGAAAACAGATAAGTCCCCTTCCCCAGAATCCAAGTGTGTAGCTACAGCAAACAGATTGGTCCCTTCCCCACAATACAATAGCTATTGGAAACAAATTTGTCCACATCCTCATAATCTGTAGCCACATGTGCTATAAGCAACAGATCAATCCAAGTTATAGCTATAGAAAATGGATCGGTCTCCACCCCCACAATTCAAGTGTGTAGCCACAGCAAACAGACTGGCCCCTATCCCAACAATTTTAGCATGTAGCTAAAGGAAACAGATTTGTCCCCATCCCCACAATTCAAGTGGGTCACTATAGGAAATAGATTGGTATCTTTCCCCATAACCACAATCCTAGTGTGTAGCTACAGGGATCATACCCACTATCCAAATGTGTAGCTGTATGATACGGATAGTCCTACCCTCACAATCCGAGCGTGTAGTTGTTGGAGACGTACTGGTTCCAATCCGCACATTCCAAGTGAGTAGCTATAGGAAACATGGTCCCCATTCCCATCAATTAAAGTTTGTAGCTATAGAAAACAGACTGGACCCGTCCCCACAATCCAGGTGTATAGCTATAGGAACAGACTGGTCCCATCACACAATCCAAGTGTGCAGCTGTAGGAAACAGGTTGGTCCCCATCCCCACAAATCAACCGTGTTGCTGTATGAAAGAAATTGGTCCCTTTCCCCACAGTCCAAGTGTTTATCGACAAGAAACAGAGAATTTTCTCCATCCTCAATCTCACAAGCCAAGCGGTTTGCTACAGGACAAATATTGGTACCACCCCACAATCTATTTTTGTCTCAATTACCTTTCACAAAGCTTGCAGCAAATCCCGCTTTCTGAACGGATCCGTCGGACACGAATTTGACATAGAGTTTATTAGAGGTAGATTTAATGTCTTCAGGTAGTTTGTAGCCACAGAATTTACCAATCAGAGGCGACGTCTCCTCTTCACCGTCTCTTATCTCGAGGTAGTCGTACACGCAGTTGTCATGGTTTTCAATCTACAAAACAAAATAAACAAACATAAGTGGGAAACACCTCTTACAATTTACGTTATATCGATAATGAGGACATGTATTTTCGTCAGTAACTCGTTTCACTGAATCTTGTTGAACTAATTAGGGTTTTAACCCTAGTCCTGCTGAACCCGGATATGTCCTGCCTTTGCAAACAGTGTAGATCCAGATCAGTAAGAAGCCAACTGATCTGGATCTGCACTGTTTGCCATTTAGTATGTGAATTTATATCAATAATCTGGATCAAGTAATATGATTGGTTGAAAATTTGAAAAGAGCATGACATCTTAATTTATTCAGCAGGACAAGGGTTAAGGAATGTCTGTATTTCGAAAAGTCGGGCCTCTGAAGCGCAATGAATAGTCAGACACTTCGACCATCTATGCCGAGAGTCAGTAACATTAATGATTTTAGCATAATTGGTCGACATATCTACAATATATATTGGGTTCGAATTTTCGGTAAAATACGGTAACAAAATGGACATGTTTGGTGCCAACAGTAATTTTTCGCTGCATTATGCACTCCTTGATTTTTGAATAAATCCGAACAAATGTTATAGTTGTAGCGATGTACATATCACCATGTTGATGACGTAGTCTGTTACCACTGACTAAGTACACAAATAATAGATTCTTAATTTTTTAACAGTTCCAGTAACATACCATACTTGACAAGAGGCATTATTTAAATGCTACTGTGCTCACCGGTCTTACCCCTATACGGACCGAACATATATTTGTATAAATTTGAAGCTGCAATACCACAGTTAAGGGTGAGGTTTCGCTCGAGCAAAACTAGCTTTTTAAAAGTAGTTTTCCTACTGACCGTTCCAACGTGGGTCCTTTGTTGCAACTCTTCTTTCATTACGAAACCACGCCTATTCGAATATATGGAAAATTTCACAACCCAAAACTGAAAGTTTTCAGATAAAAATTCTGATATTTTTTTCATATTTCTGCTCAAAACATAGATTGTGGGTACTCGTTAGAACCGCCTCGACGAGGCGGTTCTAACGAGTACCCACAATCTATGTTTTGAGCAGAAATAAGAAAAATAATGTTTACCCCTGTAAACCCCAGTTTTACTATATAAAAGTGGGGTTTAAGGGGGTCAAAATTATATTGGCGTGTTTTCGTGATGTCTTCTTTGTTTGTGTGACGGGGATTTCATATGTGGCGGTTGTTTTTTTCCCCTCATCCCTCCTTCTTCTGGTGCCTAGGAAGGCTGTGCTTTGTGATTGTAGCATTCCTTGGGTATATTCACTTGTATTTTTGCACTTCGTTTCAGACTTAAACGGACTGTTTTGTTTGTGTTGAGGTGCTTTTTTGTGGGAATCTTGTTAAACTAGCTAAGATTTTATGAAATTCAGAATATTCACTTTGGGCACTTAATTTACTGTTCTATGGACCGTACATCCTTTGAAAACTCGGGCTTCTGAAACACATTGGATATTCGGACAATTTATGTTGATATTTAGTATTACATATAGTTTAAGCACATTTGGTCGAAGTAGCTACAATACTAGAATGTGTATGGAAATTGCATTTTTGGTGAAGACAGCACTAAAATGGAAATGTTTGGTACACTTTGTGGTTTTGTGATGTGTATTGCACTCTTAACGATGTTAGCATAAATCCGAACAAATAGTGCAGTCTCAGCATTGTTGCTCTTATTACCGAACGGCTTTCGATATGTTTGCGCCCAACGTGAGACTGGAATGTAACTTCGGACATGTTCGCCACGTGAAGATTCAGATAAGCCTGTGCAATCATGCAGTCTGATCAGAGGCTTCTTAAGCGCACATTGTATAGACAAATATCTAAGTTTTCTTCAGGTGGACAGCGAAGACTCTGATCAGACTGCGCGGATGCGCAGGCTGATCTGAGTCTTTACTGGACGCACCTGTCGTAAAGTACATTATCACACATTGTGGTTCGGATAATTCCGCCAGTGCTCGCTTACCTCAAAACTTTGGAACTTCACAGCTACAGAATAATCATCGGGAACGGTAATTTTCCAAATACATTCTTTATTTGGTTTATAATCATCCGGGTAGTTAGGACTGGTAAGCTGTCCTTGTTCTTTTCGGATTTCCCCACCACATATGGCTAGAAAAAAAAAAGACAAACAGTTTTAACTCTTTCATCCCCGAGTTTCTGACATGGATTCTTCCATCTCTGAATTTGGATACATTTATTGTTGCAAATTGGGGTTTCAATCAAAAACCAATAATAGAATGGCAAACAGCGTAGATCCTAATGAGATGGCTCTTTACCAGCCGAATTATCTGGATCTGTACTGTTTGCAAAAGTCCTTGCACAAGGATGAAAGGCTTAAAAGTTTTATGTCCAAAACTTCAACCAAATATTAACCAGCAGGAATCATTTTCGAGTAATTTTTAATTTCTGGCTAACAAAAATGCTGTGATGCAATACGCTTTTTGACAATAGTATTTGATTAGGAGATTCCACTTTGTTTTTAATACCAAACATACACCCAAAATGCTTAAAAGCGCAGAAAACCAGTATAGGGCATACATTGTTAATATCTTAGCTAAATCAGTCATATGCAAAAGCACCCAATGAAAAATATAAACAAAGTTACCAAGGAAATGCAACGTAGCACAGCTTTCCTGAGGTACTGAAAGACATTACGAAAACAAGCCTATTCAAATATACTGAAAATTCTACCACCAAAAAAAAATGAAAATTTTCAGATAAAAATTCTGATATTTTCTCATATTTCTGCTTAAAACAGAAATTGTGGGCACTCGTTAGAACCGCCTCGGCGAGGCGGTTCTAACGAGTACCCACAATCTATGTTTTTGAGCAGAAATAAGAAAAATAACGTATACCCCTGTAAACCCCAGTTTTATTATATAAAAGTGGGGTTTAAGGGGGTAAAAATTATAGGCATGTTTTCGTGATGAAGAGAGATGATGAGCAAACATAAAACATTACAATAGCAATGACCGATATATAAACAAAGACGAACGGCACCAGAGAAGCCGCATGGGAACGATTCGCCGTAAAAGTACTGGGTGGCTTAGTTTTACTCACGCAAAACCTTAATTCTGATATAGCTCCAGATTACAAAATCTGCAGATCTCTGATCTCATATATTCACAAAGTACAGTGAAATAGGATTCAATTGCTATCTAAAACCAGAACAACAGATGAAAAAACAACTAAAACAACACCCACACCCCCCCCACACACACACGTACGCACACACGCACGCACACGCGCACGCACGCACGCACAAGAAACAAACAAACAGGACCACTATGGTCCCGACCATAGACATCGACAATCAGTCGCGATGAATGAGGGAACCGCATTCAGTCCGTGACCTGACTCTTCGCCGAGCGATTGCAGAAGAAAGCAAAGTTATCAACCATATCTGATATTTTACGCTGTAACCTACGTATTTCATTTTTGTAACAGTGACGAATATACATGCTTGAAATACCTTATGCAACTTCACTATATTTGGAATGCCTGGTTTGTAAGAAATATTCCTTGTTGGTCTTAGAAAGCAGAAAATACCTTCATATTTAGCCTCAAAGCCTTTTCCAACTCCCCGACTTGTTCGATACTCCACCCACATCCTACTGTCAGAAGATATCAACATTTGAGGTATTTTGTCACCGCAATAACGACCTGAAAAATTACAAATGAGCCAGCTTATGAGAAAAGGGTATTTATCACATAGGCGACCAGCAAAGGCTCAGGCAAGACTGCGCGTAAGCGCAGTCTTGCCGGAGCCTTTGCTGTTCGCAGACATGTAGTGGGGACCTTGAGGAAGCATCAGGCAAAAAAAAAAACACAAAAAAACAACAACAAAAAACACAAAAAACAACAAAAAACAAACAAACAAAAGACAACAACAAACAAACAAAAAACAACAACAAAAAACAAAAAACAAAAAACAAACAAACAAAAAAACAAACAAAAACAAACAAACAACAACAACAACAACAAAAAAAAAAAAAAAAAAAAAAAACAAAGAAAAAAAACAAACAAACAAACAAAACAAAACAAAACACAACAAAAAAAAAATATAAAAAAAATAGGGGACTGCGTATGCGCATTTCAAAAATCACAAATCTGAAAACCATAAGGTCGAGCTTTTCGTGTGTCCGCTCACATAAGGTTTACCTATTTACTCTAAATATTTGGATAACTTTACGCTCAAACATATAACGTCGGACCAGGGTCTACACTATTCGCCAGTCACCAATCAGCTTTCAGACACATCGACAGAAGTCAAACTGACTTGTTCTAATTTGGAAGTAAGTGTGGAGATAACGTTTCCCAGGAAACTGCCCTTCTTGAATCAGCGAGAATGACCACAGAAAACATTGCATGATCTATCTCCATGAAAGAATGTTGTCGGACCCGACGGGAATCGAACCCGCGACCTCCTGATCAGCAGTAAGACGCGCATCCGACTAAGCAACCGAGGCTGGCTATTTCCGGATTCAGTAAACTGACGAGGATAGCAAAAGTTATCAGTGAAAATGAATGTGGATGAAAAAATAATAAGAAAAAAAAAGTAATAAAAGTGTCGTCTGCTGCAGTTGTGATTGCCGCATTGATCCATTTTAGACTGAACTATATATTGGAAGAGTCGAATTTCAATTTTAGGTATGCCAGGCTATCTGATTTAGAGAAAAATGGCTAAAGCTATTTGAAAACAGTGCAGACCTTGATCAGACGCCGCATTTTGCGGCGTCTGATCTGGTTCTGCACTGTTTCCTAATTGCTCTTTTTGGAGCCTCCAGACTAGAATGGGATAAGGATTAAAAACAGGTTGTTCAATAAAAGCAACAACTACAACAAAACAGAACACTGTTCAATATAGAAGAAAAAATGATATAAAAAGCAGACGGTGTGGCAGACGACTGTTGTTAAAGCTATGGCAAGTTACATCATTTTGCTATCCCTTGAATTCCAACATATGTCATGCATTGAAAAGTAATTAGAATTTATCTGTTTATTTATTCAACAGTGCAAAAATATAACATCATCCTACCACGTTATCGCTGATAAACATCAAACTCAGAGAGAAAAAAAAATGAAAAAAAGATGTAACATTAATGAATAAATGGACAAGGAATAAAGGAAGAAAGAGACAAGGAAAATAGGAAGAAGGTCACACAGAACAAACGAGAAAAAGAAAGAAAGAAAGAAAGAGAAATAAGGAAAGAAAGAAAGAATCAATCAACAGAGTAGTTAAGAAGTAGTATTTGGTGATAATTTTGTAATAATATTTTCGTATTTCTCCATAAAAACGCATGTTGAGGGCACCCACAATATATGTTTTTATGGAGAATTGGGGAAAAAATCCCTGAATTTTCGCCAAGTACTCCTTCGCAACTCCTCCTCTGATAAGGAATGAATAAACGAATGAATGAACGAACGAACGAACGAACGAACGAACGAATGAATGAATGAATGAATGAATGGATTAAAGAATGAATAAATGAAATAAATTGAAAGCAGAGTGAAAAAAAAAAAAAAAAAAAAAAAACAGTTCTAAAGTTCTAAAGTACCAAGAAGTGGAGACATGACGTAGTAACCATCCCGGACTTCGAGATAGTCTGTATCACATTCATTGGCTGCAGTATGGCCAGTGATTGGAATGTCCAGCGCAGTAATATTGAGAACTATTTTCTCTCCGTGTGTCGCTGAAATCCGCCACTGGCATAGTTCCTCTTTATCCGGAGTCGGTGAGTGAGAAAATAAACCGATAGACTCTTGAAGTGTCCTACCACAAACTGAAATAAATAAAAGATAACTCGATAATGAGGGAAATAAATAAATAAAACAATAAATAAATAAATACGCAAACATGGTCTACTTAGACTATCATATTGATCCTAAGTATTGGGCCAGACATGCCTGAGCAAATAGTGTAGACCCCGATCAGACGCCACAGAGCGCGGCGTCTGATCAAGGTCTACACTGTTTGCCAATCATCCAGCAGTTTTAGGCACATAATCAGGAAGTAAAATGTACAGGTTCATATTTTAGAACAAATATTGTAAGGAGTTAAGGTGTCCCAATATTTAAAGTAAAATACGGTAACCTGCACAGCTGCTCAGACTGATGTATATGAACACGTTCGAACACCATCCATAAGTTCATGCCAAACCTCAAGTTCACATCTCAATATTCTTTGTCCTTATTCAGGGATTGGATAGGCATAGTAGATTTTCCGCCTTTTAATACAAGACCGACAACTTTTGTTACTTCATGTTTGCATTCCTGTACACAAATTCCCTTTAAAAAAGGGCTCTACATAAAACGGAAAGAATTTGCACCAAAAGGGAGTAAATTCTTCCCTTTTACAGAGGACTCCTTTTCCAGGAAAAAAAATTGAAGAGAAAAATAATTATGAGAGTTCCTGCTCCTGTAGGTATATCCATTCACCTTTGCTTCGTCTGCCCAAGTCAAAAAGGGGCTTGGAAACTATGTGAAGAGAGAAGAACAAGATAAGCCTTTGTATATTACGTCTGATTTGGAACTTTGCCGTGCTATGATCAGACGGCACTGATACGTAGGCTGGTCTGTTTGAACACACGCAAAAATCGTTCTCCTGGGCTTTGTTGGTACATTTGGTCTTCGTTGAGTGCACATGTCAGAACTTACGTTTTCTCACGTTGGGCTTAATTTGCTGCTGTTAAACTTGAATCTATCTTATTGCAATAATTTTTCAAACAGTGGATGGATTAAAGAAAGTAAGTGTTGATGGTGTATCCTGTTATTGGCATGTCTGCGATTTCGGATCTATCTGAAAAACGGATCCATTGTCTGAGATTTCCCAGCAAGATGCCAAAATCCTCGAACCTCACACAATCACGAATAAGCTGTGGTCACAGAGCAAATGCATATCCGATCAAAATACTTCCGTTCCAATTATCTGAGCCACAATGTGAGAAAGCGTACCTTCTCACACGTGTGCCCAAATCAGCTCGCGCATCGTTGTCCGCTTGAAGAAACTTTGCACCCATGGCTATCCATAATCCGCCCAGTGAAGATTCAGATCAGACTGCGCGAATGCGCAGTCTGATCTAAATCTTTGCTGGGCGCTCGTCCAAAGGTACGTTTTCAGACGTTTCGGCTCAAACGTGAGCAGCGTCATGAAACGGTGTCTCTGGGGTATATGTGGTCAGCGAAGGTTCAGTACTGCCTGTGCAACCGCGCAGTCTATTCATAGCATTTATTGCTGTTCGGAAAACCCTAATGTACCTCATGATTTAGACTGGCTCCAGTCTCCAGTGACTAAATATTTTTCTCATAATCCTGTTTGATAAGCCACTAAGATAAAGTCCAAAAATATCATGACTATAAAAGCTGTTCACTAGATCTAGTGACCAGCCTTTACAGTCATGATATTACTTTGGTTTTATTTTAGTGGATTATTAAACAGATTATAAGAAAAATTATTTTGTCACTAGAGACTGCAGCCAGTCTACTAATGATTCTGTAACTGGTTGTACGAAACCGTTAAATATTAGATTGCGCGAATATGCACGTTTTCCTGCGCCTTCACTGTCCGCATACACGAGTTGGGGTTGTATAATGTATACGGACCGACTGTTGTTAAACTATAGGAAACGTTTGTTCCAAAAATATCTGTAAATTCCAAGCCATATCCTTCTCCTTGTTACCATTTTTATGGCATGGCTGTTATATATATATGGAGTAAAATATTTCTTTATGAGTAGAATCCTATTAACCCTTGTCATGCTGAATAAGTTAAGATACCACGCCCACTTATAATTTTTTGCCAATCATATGGCTTGATCCAGTTTGTTAATACAAATTCACATACTTAATGTCAAACAGTACAGATCTAGATCATTTGGCTTCTGAAGAAGCCAACTGATCTGGTTCTACTCTGTTTGCAAAGACATGGCATATCCGGGTTCAGAGGTCAAGGGTTGAGAAGGAGACAAAAACAATTTTGACAAAAAGCACTGGACTTATGTGCCATTTCCGATGACGCCAAAAGTTAGCTTAATGTCAAACAGTACAGATCTAGATCATTTGGCTTCTGAAGAAGCCAACTGATCTGGTTCTACTCTGTTTGCAAAGACATGGCATATCCGGGTTCAGAGGTCAAGGGTTGAGAAGGAGACAAAAACAATTTTGACAGACTTACATCCCCTAAAAGCCTATCCATTCTCCTAAAGCACTGGACTTATGTGCCATTTCCGATGACGCCAAAAGTTAGCCGAAACAAGCTGTGTGAAGTAAACTACAGTGGTACCAATAAATTCATTGGTACATTGGTACAAATAAACACATTGGTGCATTATTACCAGTAGATACATTGGTACACCAATAAATGCATCGGTACATTGGTACCATTATTCTATTTCCTGTTTGCAGAAATACCGGTACATGTAACCAATCAATAGCAATATATGATCCTTATCTTTTAACACTATCTGGGCAAAGTCAGCAGACGACGATTTTAGAACATTTATTTCTTATTTTCTCGGAAAACAGGGTTTGACATAACATGCAAATTATCTCCTAAGAAAACAGGGTCTGGCATATCATGCAAATTGTCTCCATAGGAGACAATTTGCATGGTATGTCAGACCCTGTTTTCTGGTCACTAATAAGGAAACTATTCCAAAATGTTGTCTGCTGAGAGTTTTTTTTCTCCCGGCATATAAAGGGTTAAAATAATGCGGCTGCATCTGTTGAATATCTCCATCATGACAACAATTTAGTACATTTACCGTATTCAACCTAATTACCGCACAGTGCGCTTAGGTTTTTCAAAATATGACTCTACTTACTAAGGATATCCTTAAAAACAAATATCAGCAAAGGCCTTATTTGGTGTTATGCGAGTTTTTTTTTCTGATTTTCTTTATTAAAACATATGTTGTTTATTAAAACATATGTTGTGGGTACTCATATGAATTGCATCGACAAGTCGATGCAATTCAAATGGGTACCCACAACATATGCCTTTATAAAGAAGTAGACAAAAAGTACACTGGCTATAATTTGAAGACTATGGAATTGCTTGACTGTGCGCTTATAGGAGTATGTGCGGTAATTAGGTCGAATACGGTATTTGTATTTCCTCACGGCTAGTACCTAAGTTTCTATTGTTTTGAAAATGCAAGCATTATTACAGACAATGACAATTTTCCGGCTTCGTGGAGGTAATTGCATTTCTGTTCTCACGTTCATAATTTCTGACTAAGCAAACAGCAATAGACAAAGCAAAAACAAATCCTGAAACAAGAGAGCAGCAATTAAGACATTAGTGATCAGTGAGTTGCTGATTGAGAAAACCTGCTTACGCTGTCCACAGAAAATGTGGGCTCAGACCAACCTGCGCATCCGCCTAGTTTGATAATCATCTTTGCTTTTGGTAAATAATATTTTGACTGTGTAGGATCGAAATGCCAAACAGCGAAGACGCTGATGCGATCGTGAAGATAAGCAGGCTAGTTAGACATGTGATATAAGACAGTTTTCGAAAGAATTGATTGTTGGTCTAATGGAATAGAAAGGAGAAAGCGACATACATCATGCGTCCATCAACCCACCCAAAATACGTACATAAACCACAGCATGAAAACAGCCAGAAGTGTGCCAAATCGAATATATTATCTCCAAACATCCATGTTTGACATTTACCACTCTCTGGGCTTATTCAGTAGACGACAAACTGATGACATGTTGTTTTTTAAATTATTTTTCTCTAGAGAATACGCTTTGACATTTCATAGGGGAGACAATTTGCATGAAATATCAAACCTGTTTTCTGGGGAAGAAATAAAAATGTTGTCTGCTGAAATTTTTACTCCGACTGCAAAGCGTGAACATGCAGCTGCTAAGATGTACTTCTATTATGGTGCACCGAGTTATCCGAACATTTAATTATTTCTTTGGCAAGTGATGCTCAGATTTAAGGTAAAACTGCCATATTAAAGGGAAAGGCAATGTAGGATGGAAGTATGTCTAACGGGATAAAACTTTATAAGCCAAACATTTTGATACAAGTTTTGTCAAAATCGACCAGCAAATAAGAAAGTTATTGGAGTTTGAATATTTGATATCCAAATCTCATGGAGGCCGCCATGTTTGGGCTTGTGACGCCACACAGCCCTAATTAAATATGCATAATAAAAATAAAAAGTATAGAGATGTTTCTGTAAATGGTTTCTTAAAGCGGTAAGGAACTTATTTTCTAAAGAATAAAAGCTCTGGTGATAAAAATAACGAAACAAATTAAGTTTTAAATTTCTTGAAATCTTATCGAATATTGAAAATGGCGGCGCCAATGTTGGCCATGTTATAATATTCAAACAGTAATAACTTTGTTATTCCTTGACCGATTTTGTTCAAACTTGTATCAACTTTTATGGTTTGTTAAGCTCTTCATTCTGAACTTATTCTATATTAGGTTTGCGTTCTCCTTTGAGAGGGAAATATACTTCGGAGGGGTGGGGGCATTATGTGTTGGATATTTGTTAGAATCGCCTCATTAAGGCGATTCTAACAAATATCCAAAACATATGTTGCTTGAAATTTTAATGCAATATTCTTGCATAATATCTCATTAACTGTCACCTCCTGAGTGAAGGTTTCGTGACATTCAAATTGTCATTTTAACGAATTTTGTCGTTGTATCGAGTGTCGGTATAAAGAGAGATGACCGTATAAGGATAAGAACGAAAGCAGAAGCTTATATAGTTCTTCTCCTTAAGGGACTTGGGATGCTGGAAAGCAGACAAGAAGTCATAAAAGTTGTCTCCCTTGTAAAAATAGCCTTGAAGAGTAGATCCGTTTTCAGAAGTGATCTGGGTCCAGTTGTTTTAAGCATCGTTAGCTTAACGAGCTCGTTAGTGGTCGAAATTACTGTAAAGTAGAATATCTAATTCACAGGTAATTTTGCTGAAAAATGTGAATAGCTTTTGCAAATGCAAAAGCTACTCACATTTACCAGCAAAAAATATTAGTGTATGTGCCATATTTATTGATCAAAGTTTTAACGATATGTTAACTGACGACATTGTTAGTTTTGAACAACTGGGCCCTTGGGTGCAAGAAAGCAAACAGGAAGTCACAAAAGTTGTCTTCCATGTGAAAAAAAGTGGCTTAAAATCTGCCAGGTATATCCTATCCCCTTAAAATGTCAGTACAAAAAATTTCAGTGTAAATTTTCAGTAATTATTTACGGTGTTTGCTTCGGGGAAAGTTCTCTAAAATAAGCGACACAAGACATTTAACCTTTCACGAAGACTGCTATTCTTGAAATCAGACAATTAGTTTAGAAATTAAGCATCTACAGTGATACTGACGAATTCAGCAGGCAGAAAGATAGTTTACTGCGTATATTCTAAATATTCGAACACTTGATTCCTTACCGTACTTGTTCAAATATTTAAAAGGACCTATTTGCCTTCTTGGGGATGTGTTTAAAATTTGTACTGATGGAATAGAATAGTTTGATATGGGTTTGCAGTTTGTTCTGTCTTGTCTATCCTAATATTTAGTGTAAATAGTGGGACTAAAGTAAATACCGTATTTACTCTAAGTATTCGAACACCCAAACTCCTTACCATGCTTGTTCTAAAATTTGAACAAGTACAATTTACTACCCGATGCTGTGTCTAAAAATTGCTGAATGAGTGGCAAACAGTGTAGACCCTGATGAGACGCCGCGCTCTGCGGCGTCTCATCTGGGTCTACACTGTTTGCACAGGCCTGTCTGTTCAAATACATACGGTATATACAGTACGAATCGATAACCTGTATCCTAGATCTTTTGAATTTTACAATTATTTTTCAGAGACATTTAGAGGATAAAACGGTATCCTACGAACCAAATTTACCTCATGCGAACTTATCTTCCTAGTAGACTTATCTTAAACTTTGAACCAGAAAGGCCTGAAGAGGATCTACACTGTTTGTCACTTATTAGTTAGTCTTAAGAACATCAGAAGGTAGTACAATGGCCTATTAAAATTTTAAAACATGTACGGTAAGAGGTTTAAGATGTCCCAATAATTAGGGTATATATGGTGTACACACATACAATGGATCTAAAGTGGATACCGTAAAATGGGAATGATTTCCTTGATATTCAAATTAAATCCAGCTATGCACCTTATTCGTACTGTATAGCTGAGGAACTCTGGAGTTTTTTTTGGGTACAGCCCAAATGAAGTATATTCCTTTCGATAAGCTTTGCAGTAATAATATTTGGCTTTGCGAATACTGCGGCTGTAATACTTTTTAAGGTGATTTTACCAAAGTCGTTTTAGTAATGCATCACGAAAACATGCCTATATAATTTTGACCCCCTTAAACCCCACTTTTATATAGTAAAACTGGGGTTTACAGGGGTATACATTATTTTTCTTATTTTTACTCTAAAACATAGATTGTGGGTACTCGTTAGAACCGCCTCGCCGAGGCGGTTCTAACGAGTACCCACAATCTATGTTTTGAACAGAAATATGAAAAATAACAGAATTTTTTTATCTGAAAATTTTCATTTTTTGGTGGTAAATTTTTCAGTATATTTGAATAGGCATGTTTTCGTAATGTCTTTTAAACACAGTTTTAGATTTTTATACCATATATATCCTTAATATTTACACAGAGGGACCTGAATAAACGGAGTAGCCTCCTTATAACCAGTCTGATCATGGTGCACACAGTTTGCAATTCCGACGGTATTTAGAGACACATTCAAGTAGTTAAAATGGAACTGTTTAAATTTTAGGGTTGGTTTCCTGAAGAATTATGGTGACTGAATATTTAAGGGAACTGAATACAGTTGGAAGAGTTACCTCCATTTTTACAAGGGTGGAGGTGGGGCAACTTTTATGACTTCCTGTTTTCTCTACTGCAAGCCTAAGGGGAGCAAATTCTTCCCTTTTAGAGTAGACCCCTTTTCAAAACTGGAGGTTCAGGCCCTTCTGATGAGGGGTCTATTTTACAGGGAAAGAGTATGCTCCCACAGGCAGCAAATTCTTTGCTTTTAGAGTAGACTCCTTTTCGGAGCAAATTCGTTACTTTAAGAGTAGACCCCTTTTCAAAAAGGAAGACAAAACAATTCAGAGAGCGTTGTCTCCCCAGAAAGTTTATTTACTAATTACTGAAACCTGTTTCATAGTTTTAGCCACAACTACAAGCAGAGCTTTACAATAATTCTCCACCGATAATGCATATATCACAAGAAACAGCCTGAAATCGAGTTATATACTCATTTACTCTCATTATCTTATCCCAGGAGCCATCTTAGTTCAAACCAATTCAAGTTACAGTTCCCTACTATCTTGTAGGGCTACCCAGGGAGTGATGAAGTCTGGATATACTATCGGTACTTGAGGATTGATCTGATTTGAAGTTCGCTGCGGTGAAACAGTCTAATCCTATACAGGAACAATAAACATATAAACCCGTATAACTCCAGATAATGAGATTTAACAAAAATAAATACAGTCGACTCTCGTCATCTCGAATTCCACGGGACTCTCTGAAATACTTCGAGATATCCGTACTTCGACATATCAGATTTGCAGAATTGAGGAAAAACTAATTCGATTAACCACATTTAACAAATATATGTGTAATTGGACTCTTGAAGTTAGAGATATATTAAAAATATTGTGGAAAAGAGGAGAAGCAATTTCTCCTCTTTTCCACAATATTTTTTACATGTTGTTAGATTTTCATGTTAAGGCAGGGACCAGATTTTCACTTCGAGATATGCGGTTATTCGAGATAAGCGAGGTCGAGATAACGAGAGTCAACTGTAATTGATATTTATGTCATTTCTCCAGGAAAAGATATGTTGTGGGTACACATTAGAAGTGCCTCGGCGCCGAATGAGTACCCACACCATATCTTTTCCTAGAGTAATAAGAAAAATATTTACCATCTTATTTAGAGCTACGAGAGAGTTTATCCAGTTATGATTTTCGTTATTCGTTTTGGTCGTAATGATTCGATTTATGCTTTCTAGAAAGTATTGACCCTTCTGTACCTAAATACCGAAACTCTTGATTAGACTGCGGCGATGCACTGGCGAATCTTAATTTTTGTTATTTACAAACGGGATAGCGCTGTTTTTCCGCGACACGTTATGATATTTGCAGACTGAAAACCACAGAGAGCAATCAACAGTTTTCTAGATAAGAGAGTTCCAGATGATAGTTTTGTTTTCTTATTTCTCAATAAAACCAAATGCTGTGGAAACTTATTAAAAACGTCTCTGAGATGCGCTTCTGAGTGCCCACAAGATATGATTTTGTGGAGAAATGAAACAGTATCAATATTTTGGGTTGAAAAATTGCTGTATCTAGTGTTGTGGATCATTAAGAGGACGTTGGTCTGAAATTATTTTCCACTTGCTGTTAGTCATCACGAAAACATACCTATATAATTTTGACCCCCTTAAACCCCACTTCTGTATAGTGAAACTGGGGTTTACAGGGGTATACAATATTTCTCTTATTTCTGCTCAAAAAGGTTGTGGGTACTCGTTAGAACCGCCTCGGTGAGGCGGTTCTAACGAGTACCACAATATATGTTTTGAGCAGAAATTGAAAAATATCAGAATTGTTTTACCTGAAAATCTTCAGTTTTTGGAGGCGAAATTTTCTATATATTTGAATAGGCGTGTTTTCGTAATGGTGAAGTTAGAGGATTTTGATTGTGTTGGGGTTTAACGACACGTCAACCCTTGTGGGTCATTTTGTGTCGTCTCCCAGAGAAAGGGAGAAAAGTGATAGAAGAGATAGTAGAAGAGATTAAAGAGAGGGACAGGGAAGAAAGGAACAGGAATGAAAGTGAAGAAACAGAAGAAATAAAAATATTCCCCATCTACCCTTACCTGCTACAAGGATAGCAGGCCTTGCCCAACTGTAAGCCAATATCAGTTGGACACCCCGGTGACGTAAGATATACGACACCTTCGCACCACCCAACCACCCCAGAAGTTAGAGGACAAAGTGTACTAAAAGTTGCAGAAGTTTTGCTATTGGAAGCCAAAGCTTATGCCAGTCTTCCGAAGCTCTTTGACCGCTATCAATATTTTATCACCCAGTATAATAACATAACGACATGGATTGTCAAAACACAACAGTTACAAATACATGAAAGCATTAATCGTCTGTTTGCCTTGAGGTTCTAGTTTTTGCAAATATTTGAGACAATAATAAAATTGTTATTTTTCACCCGATCTCTATGAAAGTTTGTCTGTATGTTCTTAAATGCTTTCTGAACACGGACACATCAATTTTGAGGGAAGATTTTTTATTTTAAAACAAGATTTTATTCTTCAAACTTGTTTTAACTTTTGTCGTAAGAATAGCAAAGACAAGGATAATCTTTCTTATTATAAGATACGGATTGCTTAGAATGTAGTATAAAGAAACGTATACTATCCTTTTCAAGATAAAAATTAGCTAAAGAAATGTTTACATGATGCATATTTGGTTGTATCCTGAAATTGATCAAACACTTCAAAATAGTATGTACGAGCGTACTTTCATTCTAAAGTTTACCCCTTGAGTATTTCTCGTCAGAGAATCACCATGGCTAAAGACACATTTTGTCTTTTTTCTTTTGCTCTCAGCATCCTAGGGTTTATACAGATACTGCTCAGTCGTAATTTTAATACGTTGCTAAAATGTGGAATTTAATCAGTTATCAATTTCATGTTATAATGTCCAGTCACATCAGGAAAAAAAGATTATGGGTAAGTGGTCTTTTTTTTTAATTACTTGCTATTGTGTTCCTTCAAATTACTATCATAAAACCATAATAAAGGCCAGAACTTGCATTCAGCACTGTAGCAGAAACAGCATTTTATTACCATTAAATATAACCTAAAATGTGGGTTATAGGTTTGTTAGTAAGCCATGTATTAAGTGGTCAGGTGCCCGTAAAATGAAGAATAAAAGGGTCATATTGGTGCTACAAAATATAAGGGATGAACTGAGTAAAAAAGAAAGATGCTGGTCCATTAGGTAGGTATGAAACAAACAAAACCTGTAGAAATTCAGGATGTTTCAACTATGAACGAAATCATTACTTTGTTAACTCAACAGACAAAAGTGATAGATCTCAAGTTATCCCACTTATAACTGGAATTTTCCTTTTAAATTTCTACAAATATATGGTATGTGCCAGAAGTGTTAAGATTTTCCGGCTGGTTTTATCATGTACAAGTACAATTATCAAAATTTTTAGACCAATATGTACTGCAGTTGGAAAACAAATATGTCATTGGCGAGTTGTTCTATACCGGCATGTCATTTTAGCCCTGTGGGGGACATCAGGATCTTGTCGATCCATACAATGTATATGTTGCCAGACATATTTCGCATGTTTTTACAACAAAAGGACATATATATATATGCAGACTTTTTAAATCCTATAACTATTACTTTCTCCCATCCTTTCCCTTCTTTTCTTAGTTTGGGCTCATATGCATTGGGGTGGGGTGAAACATGTTTACCATGTCATTCTTACCTTCTCTTGGTTACACCTCTTCTTTCGGATCCTTTAAGAACCTGTTTGTCAGAAATTCATGCTGATTGGCTGTTTGTCTATTGTCAGTTTACTTTGTGGCTATAGTACACCGAACACGCACTTCTTTTAAACTAATCCCTCCCAATAGTGTAATATATGAAATGCACGTTTGGGTATGTAGCAAAGGTTGTTAGGTGATTTACTTTAGGTAGGACAGAGTGATACAGAATTATGATATAAAGGAAATGATTAGGTGTCTTAGAAAAGAGGTGCGGTACAGTAAGTTGGAGTAGGATTAGGGTAAGGTAGAGTAAGACTCAAGTTATGACCGAAACGACACATCTAATAAGGCCAAAACAATCCAACCTAGTGGCCGGAATACACTAGCCATACGAAAGCACGCCTATTCAAATATATAGAAAATTTCATCTCCAAAAACTGAAATTTTTCAGATGAAAAACTCTGATATTTTTCCTATTTCTGCTCAAAACATAGATTGTGGGTACTCGTTAGAACCGCCTTGACGAGGCGGTTCTAACGAGTACAACAATCTATGTTTTTGAGCGGAAATAAGAAAAATAATATATACCCTGTAAACCCCAGTTTTACTATATAAAAGTGGGGTTTGAGGGGGTCAAAATTATATAGGCATGTTTTCGTGATGAAAACTACTCAGGGTCAAAGCAGCTACTCGCTCTTTTCCGATCCAGATATAAGACCTATATATATATATATTCAGATTTAATCCTTAAGCTATCTGCAGATGAATGGGATATGCTCAAAATGATACTGAAGGACTAACTTAAAAACAAAATACATGACCTGGGCTGGTACTGAATATTATATATAAACTAACATCTGCCAATGGTAATATTCTTTTAAGCTAGTAAAATTGTATTTGGCTATGAGGTCAATAGTTGATCTCATGTTTGAACTAATAATTTGTGACATGAGCCTGTATACAGCAATATGTTTGGAAGGCCTATATATATATATATATATATATTGTCGTATTTCTTGTCAAATTTAGCTTCTGAGACAAGTTTTCATACAATATAAACACACTATATAATATAAAGCTATGGCCAGGAGAACAAATTTCTTACATATGACCCAGAACTATCACCTTAAAGATGTTGCGTATAGGCAACAGTGTAGTGGTCGTGAACGTTGTGATATGAACATTTACAGAAATTTTCAAAAGAATCCGCATCCATGAAGCTCTAATAAGCGTAAGCCAACTCAGTTTCTACAAAGCTTCTAGAAAGTCGTTCCGACTTCCCTGCAACGTTGTGATGTATGATCGGCACAGTGGCTAAATTCGGTGGAGCGCACGCTTTGTGACCGGGAGGTTGGGGGTTCAATCCCCGGCTGTGTCATACCAAAAGACTGTAAAATGATACTAGCTGCTCTTTCGCTTGGCGCTCAATATTAAGAAAGCAGAACTAGGAATCGGAACTGGTCAGCCTTGTGTCAGTATAATGTTACTTGGGTGTAATATCATATCATGTGTCTGGGGCATGATATTTCAGTGAGGCAGCACTCTAAACGCGAGCATTGCGCTCAGTCGCGAATGTTGAAACTGATCGACCCGAGAAAATAGATAAATAAAATGAAATAAGAATGTTCTGAATGAACTTTCTGAATTTGTACATGCTATTAAAAGTTTTCAGTATATATGTATGAAACATACAAGTATTTAGACTCAGTTTATTCACTTGTAGGTTTATCTCCAGTTCAGTACAGTGGCAGAGCTGTTCATGAAGCTGAATATAGAGATCAAGCATTACTTTGTTGTTAGCATTCAACGGCTCTGCATAAGTATTAAATTCCCACTCATAATTACGAGAATTTCTGCACTTCTCGACGGACACATGACGAAAAAAAAAAAAAAAAAAAAAAAAAAAAAAAAAAATAAATAAATAAATCATGTTTGACCGCTGTTGTTACATTTTCAAAGGTGCTAAATTTGAGCAAGTCCATTTTACTATCGACTGTGTCTAAAATATTGCTGAATCAGTGGCAATAGTGTAGACCCTTATCAAACGCCGCATTTTGCAGCGTCTGGTCTGAGTCTACACTGTTTGTCCCAGTACTTAGGGTTATTCATTAAGGTATGTTAGACCCAGAATATAGATTTCTGTCATTTTTGACAAACATTTTGGCCAGGTGCTTTGCACAAAAATGATCCAAGTATACACTATTTATAAATAAAAAGGTAATTAAAAGTAAATTTATATAAAATTCCAGGGGAATATTGTTAAATGATTAGATGACTGATTTTTTTTCGTGGTTTTGTACACACCTGCACATTGAGTTAAATTTCTCTTTGTGTTAAAAAGATAAGATTTTTTACTGCTAGTTATCACCGATCTTTTACCCTGTGATGTAATTTACACCTTTTAAAATCCCTTGCATGTGCTTAACCCATTGACTTTCTTGAATATGTCAATCATGCCAGTCCTCCAAATGTATGGAACCTATTGTGCTGGATTAACATTTAACCCGCTGGACTAAAAAAAACACTTAACGACATTATTTGAACTGCAACGTCAGAAAACGTACCTTCGAAATGTGCGCCAGCGAAGATTCAGATCAGCCTGCGCATTCGCGCAGTCTGATCATAATCTTCACTGTGCGCATTTTAGATAACCAAGGATGCTAAGTTTGTTCATGCAGACAACGAATACTCTGATCAGACTGCGCGCATGCGCATACTGATTTGTCTTAATAGGGTGAACATACCAGTAGGTACGTTTTCTCACGTTGTGGCTCATTTTTTCATAAAATTGTGTAGATTATGTAAAAGTTGTTCGTAGGTCTTACGTTAAAATAACTAGCAGCCAGCTGCCAGGTCCCGTACCTTTAATTGAACGAGCGCCCGTATAACCTGCAGGAATTATCTCTTAGGATAGGACAAGGGACTATACGGTTTGGTTGCCCATATCCCTACCCTAGCCTGACTACCATACTTTGTCCCAACCTGTCAATTACTACGAAACAATTTCCTGAAATAATCTACGGGCGCACATAAAAAATAATGATACATGCACTGGCAGCTGGTTGCCAGGTATTCCACCTAAGGAAATGTTTTACAGTGTATTAGCTTTCACAAAAACCTTGGTCGACGCTAAGTGTTCTTGGCATAGTCTGAAGATGAGCATGTGCGTTTAGTATAATCTTCTTATTATTTTTGTGTCACATTTTTTCGGCATTCTGAACGTCATTTTTGTGCTCTTGTACTATCAACGTGTATAGACGGTCGGTACCTTGTGTTCGCAACTCCTCTTACAGTTCAGTGCCAATCTTTTTGAAATACAGGTGTTTTCGTCATGGTCTGAAGATGTGCATCTGCTTTTGGTATAACTCTCTCCTTATTTGTTGTTACTTATTTCCAATTTTGAACTTAGTCATTTTTGCGCTCAAATACTATCAAATTCCTTGCAAAGCAGGTACCTTGATGACCTGGGCCCAGTAGTTCAAAGCTAACGACGTCGTTAGTTAACGATTCGTTAAAATTTACATCGAGTGATGCGCAAATATTCTGAAATTTTTTGCTGAAAAAATGTGAGTAGCTTTTGCAGTGCAAAAGCTACTCACATTTTTTCAGCAAAAAATATCAGAATATTGTGTATTGGGTCAGCTAAAACAGTTAACGAAATGACCCTTAACGAGCTCGTTAAGCTAACGACGCTTTGAACAACTGGGCCCAGGTCATTTTTGGAGGATTTTTAAAAGGTGGGGGACAAAAATTCTCTGAATTTGCTTGTTATTTATCATTCACCAAAATTTTGCGGAGACGACAAAAGACGGACGGATGAAATTCTAGTATCACACGCAGGCGACATAAACGACTATCATTTGCTATTAACTTTTACCGAATTGTTCAAAAATAACAACCGTACAACATTATTTTAACATTTATGTGAAACAGTTGAGTGATTGCAATAAAGGTGTAAATCCAGTGACTCGCACTTGTGAGTTGCAAAACTGAAATCTGATACATCTTTCAAAAAGATAAGAAATGACAGACGTCATTTTTATAATTGATACTGTCATAATGACAGATATGGGCATTTGCAAACATTGACGCAAAATGATAACAAGATTACAGGTGAAATGGTATCAAATGTCTACAAGAAAAACGACAGTTTCTGTTTTACCCGTTTTAATTCCCAATACTCGCTGCAATAGGAGCTAGCATGATAAAAGCAGGATCACAGCAACACCGGCAATGAGGGAGGGATGAACAGAGGAATCTCGGATCAGCCAGTGCTCCAACACAGTCTCATCAGAGTCTCCGCTGGTAAATGGATACTCTTTCATTGGAAAGAACTCTTTCAAAATCGTTTTTGTTTCCCTTTTAAAATGTGGATTTCTCTAAAAACTCTTAACTTGTTTTACAGCACGAAAACATGCCTATATAATTTTGACTCCTTAAACCCCACTTTTATATAATAAAACTGGGGTTTACAGGGGCAATATTATTTTTCTTATTTCTGCTCAAAAACATAGATTGTGGTACTCGTTAGAACCGCCTCGCCGAGGCGGTTCTAACGAGTACCCACAATCTATGTTTTGAGCAGCAATATGAACAATATAAAAAAAAATTATGTGCAAATGTTAAGTGTTTGGAGGTGAAATTTTCTATATTTGGATAGACGTGTTTTCGTAATATCTCCTTTTTGGAACGGGTTTTAATTATTTCCTTTTAGAGCAGATCTCTTTCCAGAAGGGACTTAGAGTACAGAAATACACCCAAGTTGTCTCTCTTGTAAACAATGACAGAAAATCTACCAAGTATATCCTTACCAAGGATTTTAGGTTATTTATCATTACCTTTGCTCAACCTTTAGCACACTGTCTGTGCAAATTCAGCCGTGATACGATACATTGGTGAACAATTTACAGACTCTGAAGTATCCGAAGAGAGTCCTTTAAATAACCGAAAAACGAATGGGCGACATGAGTAAATTGCAAAGGGTACTAACTTTCCAACGTAAAGTACATATGAAAATATCATAAGCGTACAATATGTTTTACACATATATTTTTGCACAGTTTATTTCACAATCAAATCTCAACGTTTCGGCTATTTAAAGCCTTTTTCAAGAGAGTTAAGTTCTTTCAGTGCTACTCCAGCTTCTTATCAATACTGTCAACCATGTTGAATACATATGTTATGTAAGAGAGTTAAGTTCTTTCAATGCTACTCCATCTTCTTATCAATACTGTCAAGCATGTTGAATACAGATGTTATATAAGAGAGTTCTTTCAATGCTACACTATCTTCTTATCAATACTGTCAACCATGTCGAATACAGATGTTATATAAGAGAGTTCTTTCAATGCTACACTATCTTCTTATCAATACGTTCAACCATGTTGAATACAGATGTTATATAAGAGAGTTCTTTCAATGCTACACTATCTTCTTATCAATACGTTCAACCATGTTGAATACAGATGTTATATAAGAGAGTTCTTTCAATGCTACACTATCTTCTTATCAATACTGTCAACCATGTCGAATACAGATGTTATATAAGAGAGTTCTTTCAATGCTACACTATCTTCTTATCAATACTGTCAACCATGTCGAATACAGATGTTATATAAGAGAGTTCTTTCAATGCTACACTATCTTCTTATCAATACGTTCAACCATGTTGAATACAGATGTTATATAAGAGAGTTAAGTTCTTTCAATGCTACTCCATCTTCTTATCAATACTGTCAACCATGTTGAATACAGATGTTATATAAGAGAGTTAAGTTCTTTCAATGCTACACTATCTTATCAATACTGTCAACCATGTTAAATACAGATGTTATAACATCTGTATTCAACATGGTTGACAGTATTGATAGGTAGATAGTGTAGCATTGAAAGAACTTACTCTTGAAAAAGGCTGTAAATAGCCGAAACGTTGAGATTTGATTGTGAAATAAACTGTGCAAAAATACATATGTCACTGTCAACGGATGTTTTAATGAAATCTTCTAGTTATTAAACGGCGCGATAACGGACCAGTCGTGTCAGGGTGATGATAAATTGATAGCATGACAAAGATGACAAACTGTTCGAATAGTAACAGAGGGTAGCTAAATCTGCTTCTGAAAAAATCAATATACAAATATATATATTAGCCTCTACGTCAGAAAATGCAATTTTGGACATGTGCGCACAGCGAATATTCAGATCAGCCTTCGCATTCACGCAGTCTGATCAGAATCTTCTCTGGGCGCATTTTGGATAGCCAAGGATGCAAAGTTTCTTCATGCGGACAACAGAGACTCTGATCAGACTGCGCGGATGCGTAGACTGATCTGAGTCTTTGTTTCGCGCACATGTCAGAAGGTACGTTTTCTCACGTTGTGCCTCATAATGGTTAAATACTTACACGGGCATCTGTATAATTTATTGGCTTGAGCAATATCTCCTGGACTGAGACGCACACGTTGACCTATTTCTGGTCGCACCACCATATCCGGTTTCTTCCGGGGAAGGATTGTGTCCACGTACGTTGCACGTGCAAACGTGTTACGAGCATAATGCATAATGCTGCCATAGTCATAATCTTCTCCGAGAGAGTTCACTTCTAATGCTGTTAACTTGTTAAAATTATAGTGCTGTCCTGAAAAATATGAACAAAGTGATTTGGCTTCATCCACTAAATGACTTTATTTTTTAAACAAGAGCGATTACTATCTTATGAAGTAGAATAGCATGTGTTTTAATTACCTTTGACCATTTCTGGTAAAATCAATCAATAAATGAATAGTTAAATAAATAAATAAATAAATACGAATAAATAAGTGAGTGAGTGAGTAAGCGAGTGAGTGAGCATAGCTCTTGATAAGGCACTTTTTTCCAACCAAAAAGTATCTATATTGTTCTTATTTCTCGACAAAAACATATGTTGTAGTACTCATTAAAAGCGTCTCACCGAGGCGCTTCTAATGATTACAAACAACATATGTTTTCGTCGAAATTAAAGAAAACTATTTACCTGATACCAACCATCACGAAAACATGCCTATACAAATTTGACCCCCTTAAACCCCACTTTTATATAGTAAAACTGGGGTTTACAGGGGTATACATTATTTTTCTTATTTCTGCTCAAAACATAGATTGTGGGTACTCGTTAGAACCGCCTCGGCGAGGCGGTTCTAACGAGTACCCACAATCTATGTTTTAAGCAGAAATATGAAAAATATTGGAGTTTTTTATCTAAAAATTTTCAGTTTTTGGAGATGAAATTTTCTATATATTTGAATAGGCGTGTTTTCGTAATGACTTATCTAGACCTACGGAGTAAGTGAGTGAGTAAAAAACTGAACCTGATAGACTATGTCTGGACTTATAATGATAATACATGTATTCATTGACGTAGTAGCTGTACAGTTTGATAAGGACCCTCACCGTTCAATTTCAACATCATTGGCGACTGCAGCATATATAGATAAAGAACAGGCCCCAGTCAGGCGGTGTATCCAATGGAATCTTGGTCGTTACTGTCTTCATATGGTCAGAAGACGAAGTTTTACATGGTGCATCTATCCTTTATCCAGCCCTTGAACCAATATTTATTTTTTGTCAGTATTGTTTTTATTACTGCATTCAATGTATCGTTTGACTGTAACTATTCAGTTTTAGACAACAAACATGTTGGCGCAAATTTGATCAAAATCGGGTGAGAAGAAAGAAAGACAATGTAGTTTACATTTATTTTAAATGTGAGCATGGGTACTGCCATTTTGCAAATTTCATTAAATATTATTCAATTTTAGTAAGACACAAATAAAAGCCAAACCATACGCAAGGTTATATAGGACGGGCTGAACGGAGTATTGGAAGAGAACAGTCGACTTGCGGCAAGTAACAGCTGCGCATGGGCGTAGTCTGGTCACATCTTGGCTGTATACATACGGAAGTGCATTATAAGTCTAAGCGTTTGCTCTCTGACAATGTAATAATTTCGGTTTTCTATAAGCATGTCCTATATTCTGTAACATTCATTATATTTTATGTTCAAACGAAGTTTGAATCCAAATGTTAATATATTGCTGCGCAATTGGCAATCTAATGATAATAGCTGTGTTACGCAGTTTAGAAAAGGGCCCAATACACAGTATAATCCGGACCATCCGTTCTGTTTGTCGATATACAGTCGACTCTCGTTATCTAGAAGTCCTAGGGACTCTCTGAAATACTTTGAGATATCCGTACATCGACATGTCAGATTTGCAAAATTGAAGACAAAATAAATCGAACAACCACATTTCATATATGAATATGTAATTTGGCTCCTGAAGTTAGAGATATATTGAAAATATTGTGGAAAAGAGGAGAAATTGCTCCTTAGGAGCAATTTCTCCTCTTTTCCACAATATATTGTTACCTGTTGATAGATTTCCATGTTGAAACAGGGACCAGATTGTCTCGTCGACATAAATGGTTATTCGAGATACGAAGTCGATATAAATAGAGTTGACTATATTCTATAATATATACATTGATTCTCGAAGCGTACAGTGAGGTCTCTCATCAGATTTAGCGAATGCGGAGACTAATAGAGGTCTTCATTACTCGTATATGCCACAAGGGCCGTTTTCTTATGTTGACAGACTTAGAAACCTGCATCCATCTTTGCATGTATTTCTGAGAATAACTCAGACATTTTTATAGCATTCAAAGAAACCGCACATACAGTGCCAAAAAGTGGGATCTTCGAGCTTATGCGAAATGCAAAGACCAGGATCAGTCTACTCATTTCGGTACAAATTTGGCGCCTATAATGTCTCGACACAACGGATGCGGAGGCTGGTATGATTCTTCATTATTGAAAGGCGTAGACCATGATCGAACTACGCGGATGCTTCGGCCATTCTGAGTCTATACTGCTGGTATATGTACTATTTTTTGTTGTTGTTACTTAACCGAAGTAAAAACTCTGAGCCTACATGGCCCTCGTATTTCCGAAGAGATACCCTGCATTGCACCCATTCGATCATTAACCTAGCAGGTGGTAATATAGACTTTTTCACGTTGTAGGGTAAGGCATCAGGGGACAGTTGCGGATCTGTCGGATCTGTCTGGAGGAAACAAGTTCTATTTAAGTATATGGTACAAAAATGCCAGAAATGAGCTCATAAATTAGAACTGCTTATTAAATTAAAGAATAATTAATGCTTTTATGATGAAAATCTGTCAAGTGAAGTGAAATTCGAGAGAAAAAACCCTAGCTTTAGAGAGGTCATTTCTCAAGGGAGATAATCAGACTTGCACATGTTTGGCCAGAGCTTTTTGGTGTGAAAAATCACTGTTTTTCAGATTGGATTAGCGAAAAAGTTACCTAGTTGTGGGTATGTTTGCTATGATTTTTCCAAGACCTGATTTAGTGCCCAACACAGTGAGGCATATGGGATTAGCTGGTGTTGCGCAGAGAAAGTTTGAGCAGTTTGCAAACTGAGGTGGTGTGAAGCCTTCTTCAGTGCTAAAATACAGTGGGTGGGGTATAGTTGACAATCCATCTGAGAGTCCTTGGCAGACTGCAGATTTTTTTTTTTTTTCTGTCTGAATCAGTTTCTACTCTTTCAAGGCTCATATGTATATGGCCACAATAATCATGGTCTGTTGCAATTGCATGTTATAATGTTTCAAAAAAAGTAGGTGTCTTCATGACCAGGGACCCTACAAAATGCAAAATTTTACTGTCCCCTGATGCCTAAGTATGGTAAGAAGTAAAGGTATCCGAATATATAGGGTAAATACCGGTAGTAAAATGCAGTACAATCACCCCTATGTTCCTTTCTATTGTGATTTTAACTTCTCTATATTAAATCATATCACACAATAAAGACGTATTTGACGAAGTCCATCCGCGAGATCAATATGTCATACGTACCAGAATGCCTATATCAAGTTGATATAATTTCTTTCCAGTTTTGATTCGGAGTATAATTACAAATTAATAACAGTTCTACCATGCGAAATTGCCATCGATTTTGGTCGAGAATCGTGTTTAGGAACTCACTGTTCGACAGTGGCTAAAGTTAGCAAATAAATAAGTTGACCCTTACAGCGCTAAGCAAAACTACAGCAGACGGCATTCTGATTTTTTAAAATGATTTTTTTCAGAGAAAATAAGACTTGGCATTTCATGTGAATCGTCTGCCAGCAGATGGTTCGCATGAAATGTCAAGTCTTATTTTCTCTGAAAAATTCTATAACATAATAATAATAAAAATAAAAATAAATAAATAAAAATGTCGTCTGTTGCAGTTGTGATTAGCGCTGTAAGGTTTAATACAAAGTTCGATATGTAAGACAGAACCTATAAAGAACCTACATTATTGGATGCAATTTATTTGGTCCCAGTACTTCATAATGATGACTAGATTTAGTACGCCTGCGCGAAAATAAAAGGTGAAAGTTGTATATATCAATATTTAACTCTTTCACACTCTGGGTAAAAAATTCAGCAGACGACGTATTGAAATATTTTTCTTATTTCTCCTAGAAAACAGGTTTTGACCTTTCATGCAAATTGTCACCAAATCCTGTGATAGAAGCTAGAAGAGCAATAAGGGCGAAAACTGTGTATTCAGTCTGAGACAAATATAGACATTTGCATGAAACATCATACCTACATGGCGTGGATATGTAGGCTAAAATGCAGTCAATGAACTGATTTTATTTCCGGCAGCTCATCACGAAAACATACCAATATAATTTTGACCCCCCTTGAACCCCACTTTTTTATAGTAAAACTGGGGTTTACAGGGGTATACATTATTTTTCATTTCTGCTTAAAACATAGATTATAGGTACTCGTTAGAACCGCCTCGGCGAGGCGGTTCTAACGAGTACCACAATCTATGTTTTGAGCAGAAATATGAATAATATCGGAATTTTTATCTGAAAACTTTCAGTTTTTGGTGCTGAAATTTTCAATATATTTGAATAAGCGTGTTTTCGTAATGTCCTGACAAAATTCAAAGGAAACAAAATCTGCTCCTTCACTTCTCTTGTGATGGAGGTGGTCGGGTGTGAGGAAGGTGTCGAGTATCTTGCGTCACCGGGTCGTACAACTGATATCGGCTTACAGTTGGGCAAGGCCTGCTATCCTTGTAGCAGGTAAGGGTAGAGGAGGAATGTGTTTATTTCCTCTGTTTCTTCACTTTCATTCCTGTTCCTCTTTCTTCCTTGTTCCTGTCTTTCATCTCCTCTATCCCTTTTCTCCCTTTCTCTGGCAGACGACACAAAATGACCCACAAGTGTTGACGTGTCGCTAAACCATAAGACAGCCAAAACTCTCGTTATAAGCCTGTGCGGATATCCTCGACCGATTTATTTTAGAAACTCTGCAAGAACTATAGACCCATATTGGTCACTTATTGCGTTTGTCATGAAAGTCATGTATTAGGTATTAGGGTTGGGAATCTTATGACGACAGTAATATATGTATGTATATAGACATGTATGCAATGACATTGTTCTGTTATACTTTATCTCCAAACTTTGTTAATCCTTAAAGTGCTAATCACAACTGTTACGGCCGACATTTTAATCCTTCTATATAGTTTTCGGAGAAAATAAGACCTGGCATATCATGTGAATCGTCTGCCGATTCATCTAAAATGTCAAGTCATTTCTATGGAAAAAAAAATAATATAAAATGTCGGCTGCTTCAATTTTGCTTATCGCTTTTTAAAAAGGCTAAGCATCATCATCTCTACATACTTATGTGCACGACGTTGCCATGTTTTTTTTACCTGAGCTATGCTTTCAGGTAACACTGTCACATATCATTGTGTATGTGTATTGCGTCCTCATTGGCGTTAAAGCCTACTTTAGATTTGAAATAAAATCTATGACATTCTCTTTTATTCTATTCTATTCTGTTCTATTCTCTGCGATAAATCTTAACCTAACCCTGTTCCGGTATAATTGATTTTTTTCGTAAAAATTAGTTTCTTGTTTTCGTTTCCGATTCATTGCATGGAGAAGATGATTAAGGAATTTTATTACCATCTAAATATTTTTCTGATATCATTAATTAAGCCTGTCTGGTCTATATTTCCCTCGTGGTTTTATCTTATTATTAATATCAATACGAATGTTTACTAGGGAAACAAATCGGAACGAACAGAGACCTGAAAATACCATCGATGAACAGCGAGGAGCCAGAGAATTCTTCTCAGCAGACACATGACGTCTATACAACGTCGCCTCAACGTCGATGCAACGTTATGACGTTGCATCGATGTTGAGGCGACGTTGTATCGACGTCATGTGATGTGCCCACATGACGTCTATACAACGTCGCCTCAACGTCGATGCAACGCCCACATGACGTCTATACAACGTCGTCTCAACGTCGATGCAACGTCATGACGTTGCATCGACGTTGAGACGACGTTGTATAGACGTCATGTGCCCGCTGGGTTCTCTTCTGCAAGTGACGTTAGGATCTCCACTGTTCAGTTTTATATTTAACCCTTAAAGCGCTAAGCAAAATTATACAAGAGATGTTTTTTTTCCCTCATTTTTCAGAAAAAAATAAGACCTTGTTAACCATTAAGGCACTCAGCAAACTTGTAGCAGACGACATTCTGATTTTTTAAAAAGTGTTTTTTTTTTTCAGAGAAAATAAGACTTGGCATTTCTTGTGAGTCGTCTGCCTAGCAAACAAATCCCATGAAATGGCAAGTCTTATTTTCTATGAAAAAAAATGTCTGCTGCAGCTGTGATTAACACTTTAAGGGCTAGAAGCTGCATTTTTTCTTGTGATAACAACTAAAACCATGGTCAGATAGCACATGTGCGCAGGCTGGTCTGAATCTTCACTGACTGTATTCGGTTGTAGATGTAACTGTCTTTTTGCTCCTGTAGAATTCTCATCTTCCATTATACTGGATTAATGAGATGAAAATAGGTTTGGAAAAGATCTATATTTAATTACAGGAACGTGATTGTTGAGGAAAACAAACGTGAACAGACGTGATAGCTTGCACAGAAGGCAAACATGCTATTTAACGCTTAGCATGTTTGGTATAAATTTCAACAGATATTTTTAACTATTTTCCTATTTTTCCCAGAAAATAGGTTTTGACATTCGATGCAAATTCTCTGAAGGAGGCAATTTGCATATTTTCTGGAAAAAGTAAGAAAAATAGCGTTAATCATAGCTCTAGTTAAGGCGCTTTTTTCAATCCAAAAGTATTGATATTTTTCTTATTTCTCCACGAAAACATATGTTGTGGTACTCATTAGAAGCGCCTCGCCTGGGCGCTTCTAATGAGTACCCACAACATATGTTTTCGTGAAGAAATAAGAAAACCATGTACCTGATACCCACTCTTATCTAGACCTATGGTTAATTCTACTGAATTTATTCAGATTGAGGTTAGGGGAAGGTTTGCTTACATATGTACAGCTGCATCACGAGGATATGTAATCTTTGCGACGCATGTAAACAGAGAAGGCCCAGATTAGCCTGTGTATTTGCACAGTCTGTCAATAGGCGTCGCTGTTCAAAACAGGAATAGAACTGTTCTTACAGGAATATTAGACTCTGTAGACTGGCTCCAGTCTCTAGTGACTGATTAATTTTTCTGATAATATTGATAATCCACTAAGGTACTAAAATAAAACTCTAGTGACCAGCTTTTATAGTCATGATATTAGTTTGGTTTTATTTTAGTGGATCATCAAACAGAATTATAAGAAAAAATATTTAGTCACCGGAGACTGGAGCCAGTCTATAGACTCTGCAGAGTACATTGATGTATAGTTCATTTGTGTCTTGATACTACAAGCGCGATTTCTCATAATGCTTAGCATGCTGGGTAAATTTTTCAGCATTTTTTTCTTAGAAAATAGGCTTTGACATTTTAAGCAAATTGTCTTCTAAGGAGTTTCATTTTTGTGGATTTTACGGACGTATAAACGCCAGCATATCACTCGCAAACTTAACATAAATCCTCTTGGGCTTATTCAGTTTGTGGATGATTCTGATTCTCCGGCGTTTACACATCGATAAAATCCACAAAAAAATGAAATCCATTCCTATAATGACATTAGATGGTTGTGTTTAACCCATTTATGCTGAGTGGACTCTTCTACCTCAAGTCTTTAGACAAGTCCATTTCCTATATAAGGGGTGTCTGGTTAGTGTTTATTATTACTATCATGTTTTGTAGAAATTTCTGAACTTAATGCAAACAGTGTAGACCCGGATCAGACGCCGCGTTCTGCGGCGTCTGATCTGGGTCTACACTGTTTGCCAATGTCCCTTTTATGGGACGCTATGCTTAAATGGGTTAATAATATTCGACATAAATTAAAGATTCAGTGTCTGTGTCTAGAACCCTAAAATTTGAATTTACTTTTGGATTTGAGTACGCTTAACATAATATACATCTTTACTGGTTGCTTTATTGAACATACCTGGCATTATATTCTTGTAAATTATTTTTACATGTTCGTCTCTGTCCGGTCGGGTGTGTTCGTGCCAGAACCCAATCACGTGACCTAGCTCGTGGACGACAATACCAAATTTATCACAGTTTTTACCAATACTGATTGCTTGGTTCCCATTTCCACGTTTACCAACAAACGAACAGCATCTGAAAACAGACAAACAAAACAAGTGGTGCAACGTCAGAAAACGTACCTTCGGACATGTGTGCCCAGCGAAGATTCAGATCAGTCTGCGCATAAGCGCAGTCTGATCAGAATCTTCTCTGGGCACATTTTGGATGGCCAAAGATCCAAAGTTTCTTCATGCGGACAACGAAGACTCTGATCAGACTGCGCGAATGCCCAGGCTGGTTTGTGTCCGTTGGGCGCGCATCTACCACTTTGCGGCTCAGTTACACGGATAAACAAGAAATGCATCAATATACTCATTCTACACATATAACGTAACTTAAACAGAAGAAGAAAGAATGGACTTCGTCACCTAGTATACTTCAGTAATTTAAACGCTCATTTGCATACATAAATTTAAGAAAATGTGCTAAATGCAAGCAGAAAATGTTGACGCTTTCTTTATATCTTAAAAAAAGGACCCCATCCATCCCGCACCCCCCCCACCCCCCATCCCGCCATCCTCCAATCCACAACCCCCAACCCCCACAGCATACAAAATGATTCGTTTTGATGCTCATTAGAAACGCATTGGCGAGGCACTTCTAATGTGTGCCCACAACATAATTTCTCTTTGAGAAAGAAGAAGAAACAATATCAAGACAACTAGACTGTGTAGGTATTTAAAAAGGGCGAACCATGAGAAGTCAGATTTTTCCATTTAAAGTATATCAAAAGAATCTTACCCACATGGTCTTTCCGTGAACACTATATAGTTCTGGTGTTCAGGTGTTCTCTCGACAAACGTCACACATGTATAATTTTCCCAATGGCGCATGGCCAGCTTAAATAAGGCTTTGTGTGCTCCTGAAATAAACAAATGAGCCGGCACATGAGAAAAGGGTACTTCTAACACAAGCGACCAGCAAAGGCTCAGGCAAGACTGTGCATAAATGCAGTATCGCCTGAGACTGTACTGTTCGCAAACATGTAATAGAGACCTTACGGAAACTTCATGGCCAAAACGCATGCCTGTAGCCCAAACAGGGGACTGCGCATGCGCATTTGAAGAACCGCAAACCGGAAAAGCATAAGGTGCCTTTTTCGTGTGTCGGCTCAAATACATAACATAAGGAGAACACCAAAATGAAAATGAAGCACAGGGAAGAATCAACTATCGCCGAATTACATGATCCGTCTCTTGTCAATATAAATGTGTATACAAAGTTTTATTAAAATCTTCCAATATGATTGAAGACCTATGGTAATAACCAAATTTTCACAGTTTTGGCCTCGGCATTGCCTCGGTCGATAATAATGGCATTTGGCAATTCCGTTTGCTAGATCAAGTCATTATTAATGTTTATGCAAAATTTTATCAAACTATTCCATATGGTTGAAGAACTACGGTGATTTCCATACTTTTACATTTTGGCCTCGGCGTGGCTTTGGTCAATGTAAAGTGGCATTTGCCAAGGCTATTGGCTAGATCTTGTCAGTATCAACACGTGTGTGAAAATTTACTTTTCGAAAGTCGACCTTACAGTCTGTCGACACTTTTCTGCGATTCGTGCAATCTGTAAAAAATACGAATAACGAATTGTGACATTAACAAAAACATGCTGCTGTCTTTAAGAGTTAACCTTACGGGAAATATTCAGACGTTTACCATATATATCCTAAAAATTGAACAATGAGAGAGAAAATATACCGCTGAAATTGGCTTCAATCTCATATGGAATGACGCCATAATCCCAAATTCTCTCTGGCCTTGCCGTCGCTGCTCGCTTTATCCTCTCATGTAGTTCTGATTCCTTCATTGCGGCTTTCTTTTTCCTTCTTTCTTTCTCCGCTATCTTCTTTTCAAGTTTTTGACGCTGCCTTTCTTCTTTCTCTCGTAATTTTTGTTGCATTCGCTTCTTCCTTCTTTTAGCTCTTTCTTCAGCTTTTGTTCGCCTTCTTCTTTCTCGTTCTTTTTGTCTTCGCTCTTTCTGTTTTCTTTTTTCTTCTTTGCATACTGTATCACTGGAATAATATATGGGCCGCGTGAAGCGACAATTTGCCTTCGAACATGCGCAAAATGCGCAGATTTAGATCATTCTGCGCATGTACGTGACAAAGAAGTTTCATCCGGGCCTTTGCTCTCCATTCATACATTCTGTAGTATTTAATGATTCTTTTAGCAGACAATGGAGACCCTGATCAGACTGCGCAGTCTGATCAGGGCCGTCGTTGTCTGCATATGTCCGAAGACACGTTTTCGCATGGTGCGGCCCATATAAGGATGTTTCAAACGTTTATGTTAACCTTAAAGCGCGATTCACAACCTCAGCAGACGACATTTTGATTTCTTTCTATTATTCAAAGAAAATAAGTTTTGGCATTTGATGTGAATCGTCTACTATCTGCTAAGCAGACGATTCACATCAAATGTCAAGACCTTTTTTCTCTGAAAAAAAAAAAAAAAAAAAAATAGAATGTCGTCTGCTACAAATTTTGCTAGGCGCTTTAAGGCTTAAACTGCAGGAATAAGAAAAAAAAATGCTGAGCAGTGAAAAAGTACGATATTTACCCTTACGTTTAGCATGCTGGGTAGATATTTCAGCAGTCGACATTTTGAAATATTTTTCTCATTTTCGCAAGAAAATAGGCTTTGATGTTTCATGCAATTTGCATGTAATTTGCATGAAATATCAAAGTCTGTTTTCTGGAAAAAAATAAGACAAAAATATCATTAATTTGTCATCTGTTGAATCTGCCCAGGGAGTGGTAAAGAGTAAGATTAATGAATACTCCTGAAACAGTTTGCCACTATTTTGCAAAGGGGTGTGTGTGTGTGTGTGGGGGGGGGGGGGGGGGGGGAGGGGGGAGTGGTGGGGGGCAACTTTTGCAGACCTTTGAAAATTGGGGCTGCTGTTAAAGGAAGAACTTACACTCAGGGGTAGCAATTTCATTTATTAATCAGGGGCCACAATGAGAAGGGAGGCAACTATTTCCATGTTAGATCTATCTAATTTGACAGTGTATCGATTCCCCTTAATTAATCAGAGCCCAGTTGTTCTAAACGAAGTTATTAGTTAACGTGACGTTAAAATATGGCAAATACAGTGATATTGTTTGCTGAAAAAAAAAAAAAAAAAAAAAAAAAACAAGCAAAAAAAAAAAAAAAAAAAAAACCTGAGTAGCTTTTGCATTGTAAAAGTTACTCACGTTTTCGCAGCAAACGTATCAATGTATTTGAAAATACCTTAGCTACAACAGTTAACGAGTTTATCACTAACGAGCTCGTTAACCTAACGATGCTTCGAACAACTGGGCCACGGTTAATATCAGGTCTCAAGCTCAGGTTGATCCAAGCCTTCACTGACTTTTTTTCGTGCATGTTTTCGGTACATCACTAAGTGGTCAAACGGACATTTTCAAATTAAAGGAAAAGTACTAAAAGGAGTATCGGTAAGCATAGACTGGCTCCAGTCACCAGTGACTAAATATTTATTCTTATGATCATGTTTGATCATTACGAAAACACGCCTTATATACTGCGCAAATATACTGAAAATTTTACCACCAAAAAATGAAAATTTTCAGATAAAAAATTCTGATATTTTTTTCATATTTCTGCTCAAAACAAATATTGCGGGTACTCGTTAGAACCGCCTCGACGAGGCGGTTCTAACGAGTACCAACAATATATATTTTGAGCAGAAATAAGAAAAAATAATGTATACCCCTGTAAACCCCAGTTTTACTATATAAAAGGGGGTTTAAGGGGGTCAAAATTATATAGGCATGTTTTCGTGATGTGCATCACCTAAAGTAAAAAAAAAAACAACAACAAAAAGAACCAGCAAACAAACATTATGTTATCATGACTATAAGCTATAAGAAGAGAAAATATAGAAGAGAAGTTTAGTTTCATTAGATTCTATAGGTACAGATAATGCATTTTTATGCGGTCATCGTTTGTTTAATTCAATAGACTAATGCCAGTCTACAGTAAGTTCAAAAAGGAGTTCCGGTGTCCAAATTTGATACCCAGCTCACCAAAGACCCAATGTTACGCTATGTGCAGGCAACGAAGTTCCATATCAGTCTGCACATTCGCTCAGTCGCTCAGTCTGATCGGGGTCTTCGTTGCTCACTAAAAGAATCGATTAATTAAATACTGTAGAATGCATAGAATAACAGAGAAGGCCCTGATCAGACTCAGTGGGTGCGTGGAGAAATATGAAAAACATATCAGCATGTTTTGGTTCTAAATTTCATATCTGGTGCTGCGCTAATGGTACATGCAAACTTGTCGGGATTTGAATATTTCTCACAAATAATCTGTTCGACTGGTAGAATACACACATATAATTGCGTAGACCCTGATTGGATCGAACAAATACGCAGGATCAAGACAGTTTGCATATTTGCACTGACATACAATATGCAGATCCTTAGTCTGATTTGGATTTACACCATTAACCGAGGCATTTCTCCCTGAATAAATACATGACCATACGGACAGTGTGCATTGTTTCTTGGGCATAGCGATTTAAAGATCCTCAGCAACATTTCATCTACTCCGTGCAGTCTGAGGGCCACGAGTATAACCCATTGTAGTCTTGAGCCCCCAAAAGGGTAAATGGCAAATAGTGGAGACCCTGATCAGACGCCACATTCTGTGGCGTCTGATCAGTGTCTACACTGTTTGGAAATAGTTTAACCATTTTTCTCCAGGAATATCTAAATCACATAGCCTGACATACCTAAAATTGAAATTCGAATCTTCCAATTTGCAGTGTGGGATAGTCTATTCAGTCTGAAATGGGTTAAATTTAGAAATGGTTTCACAGGCATCTCGTTATGCCAAGCGTGCGCAGTGCAAGTCTGGTCTTATTATTAAATCGTGAACTTTTTTTCACGAAAAATTATTTCACTTTCTAGACCTGTTTTGATCCTGTGCTTGGAAACGAAACAGGTTTGTATGAACATGTCATGAGAAAACGGTAGATAGGGGAGGCTTAGACCAGCCTGGTCATCCTGATCAAGGTCATCGCCGTTACAGAATCATTGGATACTGCAGAGAATATACAGCCGGTTAACAAATGCGCGGATGCTCAGTCTGATTTTAGGACTTCACTGGTCGCATAAGACACTATGACCCCTTTCTCAGGCCGTGGCCCATATATATCATGACTTCAGATGAAACGACTTTCTGATTGAAAATAGGGTAATTTTGCTATTCAGTCTACGCGAAAACAGATGCTGTTACAATTCGATAGAATTGTCTTTGTGAGACTGTTCTATTCAAATGCTACAAAATATGTTTGAGCCACAACATCAGAAAACGTACCTTCAGACATGTGCGCCAAGTGAAGAATCCCGCCGTCTGATCGGACTCTTTACTGGGCGCATTTTGGATAGCCAAGGATGCAAAGTTTTTTTCATTCGGACAACGAAGACTTTAATCAGACTGCGCGCATGCGCAGTCTGATTTGAGTCTTCGTTGGGAGCACATGTCAGAAGGTACTTTTTTTCACGTTACGGCACATTTTATTAGAACAACAAGTAAGAGTTCATCAGACAACTCAGCATATCTGGAGCACTGTTATGTAGAATCTTGTCTGACTTATCTGGAGCACTAAAACACAGAGTCTGGAACATATGAAGCAATTAACGATGCACCTATGCAAGAGAATGTGCGAACATAGTTTGAGCCGGTACGTCAAAAAGCGTACTTTTTGACATGTACGTCCAACGTAAACTCAAATCGGTCTGCGCATCTTCACAGTCTGATCAGAGTCTTTGTTGTCCCTGTTAAGAAAATTTGCATCATTAGCTATCCCAAATGCGCCTAGTGAAGATTCTGATCAGACTGCCCGAATGCGTAGGCTGATCTGAATCTTCGCTGGGCACATACGTCCGAAGGTACGTTTTCTAATGCTACGGTTCATTTGGGTACTATGAAGCTAAAAGGCAACTTTGGGCGTAATGCCCATGCGCGCTGTCATATCATCGGATCTGAATCTTTTCTGTTCATTGATACAGTCTACCCAGTGGTTCTGTCAGCGGACAGCGAAGGCCCAGATGAGACGGTGCATTCGCGCCGTCGCATCTGGGCCTTCGCTATCAGTTTGTGTCTCGAAGACATTTTCGCTCGTTTGTGTACAAAGTACTTTTCATATGTTACAATAGCCTGTGCATCAGTCTGCATTTGTTACAATTTCCAGTGCATCAGTTCGCATTTGTTACAATAGCCTATGCACCAGACTCCATTTGTTACAAAGCCTGTGCACAAGTCTGTATTTGTCACAACAGCTTGTGCACCAGTCTGCATTTGTTACAATAACCTGTGCACCAGTCTGCATTTGCTACAATAACCTGCGCACCAGTTTGCATTTGTTACAATAGCCTGTGCATTAGTCTGTATTTGTTACAATAGCATGTGCACCAGTCTGCATTTGTTACAATAGCATGTGCACCGGTCTGCATTTGTTTCAACAGCCTGCGCACCAGACTGAACTCGTTACAAGTGCCTGCGCACCGGTCTGTATTTATTACAATAGCCTGCGCAGCAGTCTGCATTTGTTACAATTGCCTGTGCATCAGTATGCATTCCTTACCATAGCCTTTGCAACAGTCTGCATTTGTTACAATAGCCCGGCACCAGTCTGCATTTGTTACAATAGACCGGCATCGGTCTGGATTTGTTACAACAGCCTGTGCACCAGTCTGCATTTGTAACAATAGCATACGCAACAGTCTGTATTTGTTACAGTAGCCTGTGCACCAATCTGCATTTGTTACCGTAGCCTTTGCACCAGGCTGCATTTGTTACAATAGCCTGTACACCAGTCTCCATTTGTTACAAAGCCTGTGCACCAGTCTGTATTTGTCACAACAGCTTGTGCACCAGTCTGAATCGGTTACAATAACCTGTGCACCAGTCTGCATTTGCTACAATAACCTTCGCACCAGTCTGCATTTGTTACAATAGCCTGTGCATTAATCTGTATTTGTTACAATTGCCTGTGCATTAGTCTGTATTTGTTACAATAGCATGTGCATCGGTCTGCATTTGTTACAATAGCATATGCACCGGTCTGCATTTGTTTCATTTGTGCGCACCAGTCTGAATTCATTACAATTGCCTGTGCATCAGTCTGCATTTGTTACAATAGCCTGCGCACCAGTCTGTATTTATTACAATAGCCTGCGCAGCAGTCTGCATTTGTTACAATTGCCTGTGCATCAGTTTGCAATCCTTACCATAGCCTTTGCACCAGTCTGCATTTGTTACAATAGCCCGGCACAAGTCTGCATGTGTTACAATAGACCGGCACCGGTCTGGATTTGTTACAATAGCCTGCGCATTAGTCTGCATTTGTTACAATAGCCTGTGCACCAGTCTGCATTTGTTACAATAGCCTGCGTAGCAGTCTGTATTTGTTACAATAGCCTATGCAACAGTCTGCATTTGTAACTATAGCCTTTGCACCAGTCTGCATTTGTTACAATAGCCTGTGCACCAGTCTGCATTTGTTACAATAGCCCGGCACAAGTCTGCACTTGTTACAATAGACCGGCACCGGTCTGGATTTGTTACAATAGCCTGTGCACTAGTCTGCATTTGTTACAATAGCCTGTGCACCAGTCTGCATTTGTTACAATAGCCTTTGCACCAGTCTGCATTTGTTACAACAGCCTGTGCACCAGTCTGCATTTGTTACAATAGCATGTGCACCAGTCTGCATTAGTAACAATAACCTGTGCACCAGTCTGCATTTCTTACAACAGCCTGTGCACCAGTCTCCATTTGTTACAATAGCCTGTGCACCAGTCTGCATTTGTTACAACAGCCTGTGCACCAGTCTGCATTTGTTACAATAGCATGTGCACCAGTCTGCATTTGTTACAATAGCCCGGCACAAGTCTGCACTTGTTACAATAGACCGGCACCGGTCTGGATTTGTTACAATAGCCTGTGCACTAGTCTGCATTTGTTACAATAGCCTGTGCACCAGTCTGCATTTGTTTCAATAGCCTGTACACCAGTCTGCATTTGTTACAACAGCCTGTGCACCAGTCGTCATTTGTTACAATAGCATGTGCACCAGTCTGCATTAGTTACAATAACCTGTGCACCAGTCTGCATTTGTTACAACAGCCTGTGCACCAGTCTGCATTTGTTACAATAGCCTGTGCACCAGTCTGCATTTGTTACAACAGCCTGTGCACCAGTCTGCATTTGTTACAATAGCATGTGCACCCACCTTAGTTACAATAGCCTGTGCACCAGTCTGCATTTGTTACAACAGCCTGTGCACAAGTCTGCATTTGTTACAATAGCATGTGCACCAGTCTGCATTAGTTACAATAGCCTGTGCACCAGTCTGCATTTGTTACAACAGCCTGTGCACCAGTCTGCATTTGTTACAATAGCCTGTGCACCAGTCTGTATTAGTTACAATAGCCTGTGCACCAGTCTGCATGTGTTACAACAGCCTGTGCACCAGTCTGCATTTGTTACAATAGCCTGTGCACCAGTCTGCATTAGTTACAATAGCCTGTGCACCAGTCTGCATTTGTTACAACAGCATGTGCACCAGTCTGCATTTGTTACAACAGCCTGTGCACCAGTCTGCATTTGTTACAACAGCCTGTGCACCAGTCTGCATTTGTTACAATAGCATGTGCATCACACTGCTTTATCAGGATTAAAGCCCATGTATATATGTCATCACGAAATGCTTGGAATATGATTTATATCCGCAAACAATTTAGATTCTGGTCAGGCAGCACTGTTCTGCAGACTGGTTCTGTTCTCTACTTAAGGTAGTTTTAACGGAAGGCGTATTTAGGGTCAACAATTATTATAAAAGTATCATCGGAAAGGAACTTCAGCGTTACGCCGTGTGATTCTTTAGGCAGTCTGGTAACATATTTTCTTTGAACTCTGCAAAATCTTAACTACGAAGTGCCAACGACCTTGTTCAAACTGCTTGAATGCGAACGTGCTAAGAACCTGCATTGTTGGTACTTGGCATCACTAATGTTTTTCCGACCACCGACAGGAATGATTACACTGCACCAAATTAGCCGTCTGTGTTCAACAACAGACAAGAAATGTTTGCCAGAGCTAAGAGGACTGTTAAGTATTTGATAATGGTTCATAAACAATGAAATTCAGGTAAACTAATTCGAGTCAAAGAAGAAAATTATCTTTTCCGGATTTGTATTGTTGTAAAAAGGGAAGGCACTTTCATGTAATCTGCGCCCGGGACAACTTCTGTGACTTTGGATCAAAAGAAAACGAAAACTCAAAGAATCGGAATCCCGAAAGGAATATAGCGGTACACAATTCTTTCTACTGTTCTACATTTCAGCCCCAAACAAAATGCCATTACGAAAACACGCCTATTCAAATATATTGAAAATTTCATCACCAAAAACTGAAAATTTTCCAATAAAAACTTCTGATATTTTTCATATTTCTGCTCAAAACATAGATTGTGAGTACTCATTAGAACCGCCTCACCGAGGCGGTTCTAATGAGTACCCACAATCTATGTTTTTGAGCAGAAATAAGAAAAATAATGTATACCCCTGTAAACTCCAGTTTTACTATATAAAAGTGGGGTTTAAGGGGGTCAAAATTATATAGGTATGTTTTCGTGATGTGATTGTTAAAACTTTTACCATTCCATTCAGTAGACGAAAAATTGGTGATATCTTTTTGTTTTATTATTTTTCCTAGAAAACAAGATTTGACATTTATTGCAAACTATATCCAATGGAGACAAGTCCTGTTTTCTGGGAAAAAAGGAAAAATATGCTGAAAAAAATTACCCAGAATGCTGAGCGTGAACTCAAAAACTTGCTTTACCCCGATATCTCGATAACAGATTTTGTCGCCGTTTTTGCAAAAATCGGGGTTACTCTTTCTGAAAGAATTTGCTGCCAGAGGGAACAAATTCTGTCCTTTAAGAATAGCCACAAAAGAGAAGAAAGTAAATACTTCTATGCTAGGGCTACTTCCCGTGGAGGTATAACCGTTTCCCTTAATCCTAAACCAAAACGATAAATAAATAAATAAACAAATAAATTTTTTATACCCCGCCACACGATAGTGGCGGGGTATTATGGTTTCACGTTGGACGTGCGTGTGTCCGACCGTCCGTCCACCCGCCCGCCCGACCGTCAGACGTACGCCCGTCCGTCCGTCCGTATTTCGTTTCCGGATGATAACTTGAGTAAACATCAATGGATTTTCACCAAACTTAGTATGTGCATTGATATTGTGGAGATCTGGTTTGGGACAACTAATGGGCAAATTTCGTCAAATTTTGAAGCAGATATCTGCCGGAACACCCACATATTTTCGTTTCCGGACAATAACTTGAGTAAATGTCAAGGGATTTTAACCAAACTTTGTACATGCATTGATATTAAAGAGGTATGGTTTTGGATTGCTAATGGGCAAATTTCGTCAATGTTTGACAGTTATCTGCCCGCGACACGATTAATGGCAGGCTATTATAGTTAAACGTTTTTATTTAGGCTGTTTCCTTGCTTGAAACCTGTATTTATATCATAATGCGTTCCAAACTGGAGTTTGTATAATAGTTTACAAAGCAGGTTTGCCAAGGTCTGGTGTACCAAAATAAAACATAATAAAACTGTTGGAAAACAGCGAGAAACCTAATAAAATAGCAAGGAAACGGTTTATAAGTATATTAAACAAATATTTACCTATTTCTGCAAGTATAAAGTTTCAAACTGTGGTTGGAACAAGTGTGTAAATTAATAGTTTGTTCTTAAACAAAAAAACAAAAATGTTTGCAACCCACCTTGTTTGTTTCAACCGAATGTGTGTGGTATTCTGCGCAGACAATGATTAATCCAGTCGTGTCAAGCACTTTTGAGACAGGTCCAGGAAAAGGAACATTATTATATTCAATCCGGGTAGTGCGACCAGGGCCCAGATTTACAGTCATGCATACCTTAACTTAACCTTTGTAACTCTCTGGGCAAATTCACATTACGAAAACACGCCTATTCAAATATAAAGAAAATTTCACCTCCAAAAACTGATAATTTTTTGATAAAAAACTCTGATATTTTTCACATTTCTGCTCAAAACATAGAGTGTGGGTACTCGTTAGAATCGCCTCGGCGAGGCGGTTCTAACGCGTACCCACAATCTATGTTTTAAGCAGAAATAAGACAAATAATGTATACCCCTGTAAACCCCAGTTTTACTATATAAAAGTGGGGTTTAATGGGGTCAAAATTATATAGGCCTGTTTTCGTAATGAAAAGACGACAAATTTATGATATTTTCTTATCCTGCCCAGAAACCAGGCTTTGCCATTTCATGCAAATTGTCTCCGTCGGAGACATTTTACATGAACTATCAAAGCCTGTTTTTTCTGGAATAAAAAGAGAAAACATTACTCAATATCGTCTGCTGAAAATATTACCTATTGTGCAAAACGTTGAGGTCTAAAATCTAGACATATAAATTGTGGTATCTAAAGTCGGCTTAAGTGAATTACGTGTACAGTTTATGTTTGTTCAGTATGGGGTATCGAAATACATTTATTGTCATCAGAATTGAAAGTCAGACTTTGCATGAAAGTGCCATAACATATGCATTTATGCATTGCACATATGAGCCCTTAAATTCAAGGTAGACCTTAACTTGAGGAATGATTGTAATCTTGGGCGTATGTGAATAATATACATCAAAGACATAGCACGCTAAGCTGGATCCAAAGGGAGATCACTCCAGTAGAAGAATATATTTACTTGCCACAATATCAGTTCTCACATTTTTGTTTGTCTAAGAGTATCCTCGCTTCGAAAAGAAAGAACAATACTTCTATATTAGAGTGATCTCCCTTGAAGGTATATCCACCTTTATTTCACCATTTACCGTGTATACCCTAAGTATTGGGACACCTTATCTACTAACTATACTTATTCTAAAATTTGAAATAGTCCATTCTACTACCTATCGATGGGTCTACAATACTGATGTATGTGTGGCAAACAGTGTAGACCCTGATCAGACGCCGCGTTCTGCGGCGTCTGATCTGGATCTACACTGTTTGCAAAGGCCTATCCGTCCCAATACTTAGTGTTATTACGGTATGTCTTATGTTCCACAAAGTGGATTATTTATGCCTGATGTTCCTCAAAATGGATGTTATACCTAATATCCCACAAAGCAAATTATTTTATGCCTAGTATTTTACAAAATGATTATTTTGTACCTTATATCCCATAAAAAGGGTTATCGTATGCCAAATGTCCCACAAAGGAGATAACTTTATGCCTAATATCCCACAAAGGAGATTATTTTATGCCGAATGTTACACAGTGTGTTATTTATGCCTGTCCTACATAGTGATAATTTTATACCGAAGGTACCACAAAGAGGATTATTTTATGTCAAATATCCAACAAAGTAGGTTATCATTTTAAGTATTTTAGCAAGGTAAAGAAAATGTAGCGAAGAAGTGTTTTTCAAACTGGGACGACAGTAGTTATTGTTTACAAAACCAATGCTTGATGCAGATATGCATATATAGCTGTCAACGATGCACCCTTTCGCAAATACTAAAATGTTAAGACCAGTTAAACTAAATGATACAGCAATGGTAAAAGAAACAGTTATTGTCAAAAATTATTACAATGTCAGTGATAATTCCGTTACTGGAATACCATAAGTGATATTAGATGACACTCTGGGAAGCTCATTGTGGCACCTAATACTTCTAACGTACTAGAACAGAGTGTTCGCTGGCAGACCATACCTGAACGGGCACATGTCGTCTATACAACGTCGCATCAACGTCGATGCAGCGGCATGGCGTTGCATCAACGTTCATGCGATGTTGGTTAAACGTTGCGGGACCCGCTGGGACCCTAGAGCGACAAGCACTGTGTGATCTGACTGTATACGTTGTTTCGCTGAACTAGTTTTCATGACGGTCAAATACAAGTACCAAAGCATTTATGCATTTACTAGTTAATTCTAAATAATAATTCCAAAATAGAATGCTACGGAATTTAGGTAATCTGGTTATTTTCTAATTAACAGCAATTCGGAAAATAATTTTCTAGCATATCTGAATACATAGTCATCCACGCACATACGAGAGAGAGAGAGAGAGAGAGAGAGAGAGAAAGAGACAGAGACAGAGACAGGGACAGACAGACAGACAGACAGACAGAGAGAGAGAGAGAGAGAGAGAGAGAGAGAGAGAGACAGACAGACAGACAGACAGACAGACAGACAGACAGACCAGAGAGAGAGATACAGAGACAGAAAGACAGAGAGAGAGACATATAGAAAGACAGACATAGAGGTATAGATAGAACGACAGACAGAGAGAAAGACAAACACTAAAAGCTGAAGCCTGTCACTCACAATATGAAACAATCACAACCCTCTTTACGTGTTTATTTCTTACTCTCCCCGCTTAATCACGGCTGCTTATCTCCACTCGCGCAACACCGTGTTGTGAAAAAAAAAAAAAAAAAAAAAAAACAAACAAAAAAAAAAAAAACGCAAGAAGATCTGCCGAGTGGTCACGGAGAGTCAGTTTAGGTAGCGTTGAAGGTGGGTGTCAGTTGAAATAAGGCTGGCGATTTGGCACGATCGCCGATATCCGAAATCGGGCGATGTAATTCACACACACACACACACACACACACACACACACACACACACACACACACACACACACACACACACACACACACACACACATATATATATATATATATATATATATATATATATATATATATATATATATATATATATGTGTGTGTGTGTGTGTGTGGTGATTGAGAAGACCATGGTTTTACAATAAAAAAAGGAAATAAAAAAAGAGTTATTGTGGCACTAGGATTGAAAAATAGGCTTCAGGAACACATTTTTCGTAACTTGATCAGATGAAATACGATGTTGAAAAACCATGGTCTTCTCAATCATTACCTATCCTTTTACTCGCCACAGCTCTCCTTACGCACCACCAATCAATAGTGTTTAGTTTCTGTGCCAAAATAATGTTTGAACTACACATTAACATGTTTAGTCTGGCCCAAGACCCTTTCTTTATTTTTCTTTTCTTTCTTTTTCTTCTTGTTTTTTTGAGGGGGCACAACACTTGTATAGCTTGTAAAATTTTTGTTTACTTCAGTCCCTTGGCTAGAAAGGAAGCATAGGTAACGAAGTTGGATTAAAGAGGATCATGATAAAAAATATAATGTAGAGAAAGAGAGAAATAGATATAAAACAAAAACGACTGGAGCCAGTCTATAACATGTTAAATCTTCACTGAAGCAGTGGTGTATTTAACCAGGGTTTTGTAATCTTTCCAAGAACTGGAGTCTTCGTGCCTGTCTGTCACCAAAATGGCAAAATCTGACCACCCTTGCGTCGTGAGATTCCGGTCTGATTATATGGAAGACTAAATAAGAGGTTGAATTACACTGACCGATTTTGGATATCGGTGACCGTGCAAAAATATCAGCATTATTTCAACTGACACCCACCCACAACGCCACCTAAACTGACTCTCCACAACTACCGTCGGATCTCCTTACGATTTTCTTTTCACAACACGGTGCTGCGCGTGTGGAGATAAGCAGCCATGTTTATAGGTTAGGATTGTTTTCCGTTTTTCTTCCAGAATAATCGTATACACCCTAAATAGATTCAGACACCTTAAGTACTTACATTACTGGTCTTAAAAATAATAATGATAAAACAACAATAACAACAACAAAAAAAAATCTCTACTTGATTGTTTGATGGTGTGTCTAAAACTGCTGGACGACTGGCAAACAGTGCAGACCCTGATCAGACGCCGCGTTTTGCGGCGTCTGATCAGGGTCTACACTGTTTGCTCAGCCATAATATTTAGGATAAATACGGAATAGTTCCAACAACTCGTCATTAATACTGCATTTGTTTTACATGTAGCAATTTATTTAAAGTGAAGTCTTGGCATTATGCAAATGAAATACTGATTTCTATATGTTCTTAAGATAGTGGGAGTCATTAGTTAGTAAAACCCGACATGTTCACCCATATATATTTAATAGAAAGGGATCTCCCTTGCAACAATATATGAATCGCGGTGCAGCATTTCCTCCAAGATCGCATGTACGCAAAGAATGACTCAGATCAGCACAGCCTGTGCATATACACAGGCTGATCAGAGTCATGTCAGCACTGCACGGGTAGCCAAACATCCCGGTTTTCTTTAGACGGACGACAGAGGTTCTGCTTGAATGTGTGGATGCACACGTTGATCTGAGTCTGCGCTAGGCACACAAAAAGATATAGGAAACGCTGTGACCCGGTTCATATATATTTCTTTCCGTGTATTAAAAATGTGTCTTTCTCTCTCGCTGATTGAATTCTATTTTCTCCAATTTCTTGTATTGTTTATAGACACTTCTAAATGAACTTACTAACATTCGCAGGGTGGTACAAAAAAGCAATTTGTCATGGCATTATGTTCATTGAATAGTCATCTATTGAAAAGAGAGTGGAAGCCCGCCAAAATGTTTAATGGGCAATGTGAACGTACCCACATTTTAAAGGCAATATCTTACGCATGTTATGAGGTAATTATTAGATCAAAGCCGTACATCATAGTATGGGAAATTTGATATTCTTCAATGGTTACAAGAAAAATGATGTAACCTTTAGCGTGCTATTGACAGACAACAAAATATATAACTTTTTACTCTATTTTCCTTTCCTCTCTTTTTATTTTCTTTCTTGTTTCTTTTGCTTGAAAATAAGACGTCATTCAAATTGCTTTACGGAGACAAAGTGAATGAACTCTAAAACCCTATATTTTTATTTGGTTTGTTTTTAAATTCAGCACGTTAAAGGTTACTGAAATGACTGTTATGATGTTTGTTGGGCCGAGGGCCAGCGGAAAGGTAAGTAAGGACATTTCGTAAAGCAGCTTGCGCATGCGCACAGTGAGCTCTAGATTGTGGCTGTTTGTCTTGTCGAACGCATTACGAAAACTCGCCTATTCAAATATATTGAAAATTTTACACCAAAGAAAGGAAAATTTTCATATAAAAAATTCTGATATTTTTCATGTTTCTGCTCAAAACATAGATTGTGGGTACTCGTTAGAACCGCCTCGCCGAGGCCGTTCTAACGAGTACCCACAATCTATGTTTTTTTTTTTTTCAAAATAAGAAAAATAATGTATACCCCTGTAAACCCCAGTTTTGCTATATAAAAGTGGGGTTTAAGGGAGTCAAATTTATATAGTCGTGTTTTCGTGATGTATAAATAGCGAACATCAAATCCACCCCACACCTCGGAGATCGTACCAGGGGTAGGCTGGTGTGAGTGAGGGTGTAAGTCTGCGTTGTTCGTATATGTGTATACACTCTGCTAAGATACGAATGAATGCATTGCTCATAAGTTCTGACTACCGTATTTACCGTTTGTATTCGGACAGACAGGCCTGAGCAAACAGTGCATACCCAGATGAGACTCCGCAGAAAGCGGTGTCTCATCAGGATCTATACTGTTTGCCACTTATCCGCAATTTTTAGACACAACATCAGGTAGTAAATTGTACGTGTTCAAATGGTAAGGAGTTGAGGTATCCGAATACTTAGGGTAAATACAGTATATATTGCTCATTAGTTCTGACTAACAATTTGAGTTGGAAAAACAGAACTTAACTCTTACTCTTACTGTGCCAAGCAAAATTTGTAGCAGACGATATTCCATTTTTTAATGTTTTCATAGAAAAGCCTTGACATATCATGTGAATCGTCGTGTTTCCTCTAAAAAAAAAAAATTCACATCAAAATGACGTCTGTTGCGGTTGTGACTGGCGCTTTAAGGGCTACTATTTTAGAGAAACTGAGCATGAAATATCAAGACATATTTTTTTTTTCTGAAAAAAAAAAAAAAAACAAAAAAAAAAAAAACAAAAAAAAAACAACAACCAAACATCTCTAGAATCTCGTCTGCTGCAATTTTGCTTGGCGCTTCAAGGATTGATTTAAAGTACGTTCAGTCTGACTGAGACCGCTAATATTTACCATACACATCAGTGAGCAGCACTGATTATAATAAGACTGTGCTGGTGTACATACAAGGGTTGGGGTTTCCCTTTCGATGTTCGCAGCTTCATCTCAACGTATCCTTCTTGTGTGCAGCTAAAGTAAAGCAATATCCAAGACAGCAGGAAAAGTTATTTTAGAGAAAACAATCGTACGGTAAATGTCCTAAAATTTCGTAATACCAAGTTTCTGATAAAATGGCATTTGAAAACAGTGCATACCTATGTCAGAGTGCTCCTGAAGGAGCAGTCTTATAAGGGTCTACACCGTTTGCCATTGCACTTTATATATTAAGTTATAATTAAATAAAAAGCATAATTTAGTAACGAATGTATGGACTTACGTGTTCGAGATTTTAGAACATTTGCTGTACAATTTTTTACATGTAAGAAAGAAACGACCACCAAGTTCTTGGATCTTAATTCTAACGATAGTGCATAATATATTTAATTGTAGAAGGACACAACTGACGCCTACCATTCGAACAGGGTCCATGTCGCATGTGCGGGCAACCGAGCCTAGATCGGCCTGCTGCGCATTTTCACAGTATTATCAGGGGGTAGAGTGGGGGGTGGGGGGTGGGGGGTGGGGGGGTGTTCACTGCCCGCTTGCGGAATAACTGGATATTGTAGAATGTATCGACGAACAGACAAGGCCCAGATCAAACTTCTTGAATGCACAAGCTGATCTGGGCCTTCGCTATTCTGTTCCTTTTCGCATCTTTATTTATCATGAGCACGTGATAGTCACATGACAATATACGCAACTTACCGCTTTTTACATCTCCTTTTCTTCCGTTTCAGCGTACTGTCTTTATTTTTTCGTACTTTTGATGAAGATTTCGTTGGATGTTTTTCTGACATTAAATCACTTTTTTCATACTTTGAGTATTTATTTCCTGGAGTACCTTGCATAGCATTAGGATCTTCTATTTGAAGTTCATATATAGATGTATTCATTTTTTCTTCTATATATCTATATTCCTTATATTCTTCTTCTGATAGAGCAATATCACCATAAAATGCATCTGAAATAAAAATAAAACGTGTCGTACCATGTGAAAAGGTGCCTTCGGGGCATATGCGGACAGCGAAGGCCCTGATCAGACTGCGCATCTGCGCAGTCTGATCAGGGCCTTCGCAGTCCGTTTACAGTTTTATTTGATACTATGCAATATATCGAGGTATAGCAGAGACCCTTATCATATTGTGCGGCTTGACAGGCTGCTCTGGATCTTTACAGTCCGCATATGCAACTAAGACACTTTTTCTCACGAGGCGGCATAAATAATTGCACAGCAATAAGAGAAAATGTAGCTACGGACAAGTGCGCCCAGCGAAGACTAAGTGCATCAGTATAGTACATTTCAGAGTCTTCGCTATGCGTCCGAAGAAACATTGATTCATTGGCTATTTGGCTATTCACAGAGTGCCAAGCTGAACAGACTCCACAGACTGATAATCTGAATCTTCTCTTGGCGCATATGTTTGACTGTATATGTTCTCACGTTGTGGCTTCATTGAGTCACATCCTGTCAAAAGCAGGTTTCAGAAATATGCAAACTATGCAATTACAAACCAGACATGACACAGAAGAATAGTCCGGTCAGGGCACACACTATGTACAGGACCGAAGAATTGTATAAAGATCTATGCATGTCCCGTGCAGAAACACTTGGTCAGGGCACACAATACAGGACCAAAGAATTGTATAAAGATCTACGCATGTCCGGAACAGAAACACTTGGTCAGGGCACACAATACAGGACCAAAGGATTGTATAAAGATCTCCGCATGTCTCGAGCAGAAACACTTGGTCAGGGCGCACAATACAGGACCAAAGAATTGTATAAAGATCTACGCATGTCCGGAACAGAAACACTTGGTCAGGGCACACAATACAGGACCAATTAAGGATTGTATAAAGATCTACGCATGTCTCGAGCAGAAACACTTGGTCAGGGCACACAATACAGGACCAAAGAATTGTATAAAGATCTACGCATGTCCGGAACAGAAACACTTGGTCAGGGCACACAATACAGGACCAATGGATTGTATAAAGATATACGCATGTCTCGAGCAGAAACACTTGGTCAGGGTGCACAATACAGGACCAAAGAATTGTATAAAGATCTACGCATGTCTCGAGCAGAAACACTTGGTCAGGGCACACAATACAGGACCAAAGGATTGTATAAAGATCTACGCATATCTCGAGCAGAAACACTTGGTCAGGGCACACACTACAGGACCAAAGAATTGTATAGAGATTTACGCATGTCTCGAGCAGAAACACTTGGTCAGGGCACACAATACAGGACCAAAGAATTGTATAAAGATCTACGCATATCTCGAGCAGAAACACTTGGTCAGGGCACACACTACAGGACCAAAGAATTGTATAAAGAGCTACGCATGTCTCGAGCAGAAACACTTGGTCAGGGCACACAATACAGGACCAAAGAATTGTATAAAGATCTACGTATGTCTCGAGCAGAAACACTTGGTCAGGGCACACACTATAGAACCAAAGGATTGTATAAAGATCTACGCATATCCCGAGCAAAAACACTTGGTCAGGGCACACACTACAGGACCAAAGAATTGTATAAAGATCTACGCATGTCCCGAGCAGAAACACTTGGTCAGGGCACACACCATGTACAAGACCAAAGGATTGTATAAAGATCTGCGCATGTCCCGAGCAGAAACACTTGGTCAGGGCATACACCATGTACAAGACCAAAGGATTGTATAAAGATCTGCGCATGTCCCGAGCAGAAACACTTGGTCAGGGCACACAATACAGGACCAATTAAGGACTGTATAAAGATCTGCGCATGTCCCGAGAAGAAACACTTGATCAGGGCACACACCATGTACAAGACCAAAGAATTGTATAAAGATCTGCGCATGTCCTGAGCAGGACACTTGTGCATAGTTTATATCTTGGTATGCATATTTGATCTTTTGAAACGTAAATGGTCCTGCGTTCAAATGATACGAGGTGGGTTGTCTACACAGCTTGCTTAGCACAGTACTTCACCTCGGAAATTCAAGAGCTAGCATATTTAAAATATTAACATTGGCTTCAAATGGTTTAGTTTTAATTGTTTCTTTGAAATCTCAGTCCTTGTGGGTCATTTTGTGTCGTTTTCAAGAGAAAGGGAGAAAAAGGGTAAACGAGGATAGAGAGAAATAGAGTAGCATGGTGGGAAAAATGCAAATGACAGTGAAAAACAAAAGAAATACAAGCATTTCTCTTCCCTCTCCCTACTCCAAGAATAGCAGGCCTTTACCTGCAGCACTATACCACCCACCCGCATAGTTTGAAGTCATTTTAAGAGAATAAAATATGATTATATTCGAACTTCAATTAACCCTCAATGGCTCGAACAGCCTTGGGACCATGAAAATTAGTTCGAGATATGGGTTGTTCGACCCAATGAGGGTTAATCATATAGCTAGGTCAGAAAGCAAATGGCGATATTTTAGGGAAATCTTTTCGATTTTCTACACAATAATTGTATGTTGTATGTACTCATTAGAATCGCCTCGATGAGGCAATTCTAATGAGTACAACACAACATACATAAGAAAATTTCCCTTAGTATTTGTTTTCTTGAGCTATCGGAAGAATTTCAAAGGGACTCAAAAACGAGTTTGAATTAACCATGGTAAACGAGCCATCGGTGTTCGAGCTATTGAGGTTCGACTGTATTTGGGAATAAAAATCACGTCTTAGTTATATGTTTAAATACCTGATTAATTTAGGCTTCAATTACAAATTTATATTTTAAAATATAACAATCCATTTTGCAAGCGATGTTTTTTTTTTACCACTGAAGTCTTGTCAAATGTATGTCAAAACCAAAGCGATAATGCCTGCCGACAAAAACGTAGCATCAAGACTTTGTGATTCAGTATCACTTTAAGAAGAAAGGATACACTTCTGGGGAGACAAACCTATCAAAATTGTTTTGCCTCCCATTTGAAAATGGATCTACTCTAAAAGGAAATAATTTGCTCCCCTTGGTAACAAATTTTTCCTGTTAGAGTTGACCCCTTTTCAAAAGAGGCTTGGTGCACAGGCACATACACACTTGCAGGGGAAGTAACTCTGTCAAAATTGCTTTGGCACTTTTTTTTTCAGATGGGGCTTGCTGTGCACGAAAGCAAACGAGGGGTCATGGAAGTTATCTCCTTTGTAGTCAAAGCGCTGAAGCACTGGTGGGTCGATTGTCTCTGAGTGTAGGCTGGGAAATGGTCCTGAACGAGGACTGAATACTGTTTCAGTTAACCCTTACTTTGCTGTAATTTAAGCAAACAGAGCAGAATCCGATCTGCACTGTTTGTCAATGTCCCAAATGTCCCAGTCCAGGTTTTACAGATACTCCACTATCAACAGCACTCTGACGTCACAGCGACAGGAATAGCGTGGCTATAAATAACCGTCACCTGGATTTGGTCAAACATAGGTAAATGATAATCACGTGGACAACTACCATAAGGAAATTTTGTTATTGTAAACTATCGACCCAAAAATGGTGTAACATCTACCAGGTATATACAACCTTCTGAATGGTGGGATACCTTACCATGCGCTTGGGTATGATTCTTCATTGAAGTAACGCTATGAATTGAGCAATTCTATGTTATCATGATAAAATGAGCCGTAAAGCGAGAAAAACGTACCTTCTGGCATGCGCGCAATCTAATCAGATTCTTCATTTTCCACAAGAGGAGACACTGCATCCTTGGCTATCCAAAAAGCGCCCAGTGAAGATTCTGATCAGACTGTGCGAATGCGCAGTCTGATCTGAATCTTCGCTGGGCGCACATGTTCAAAGGTACGTTTTCTGACGTTACGGCTCAAGCTGATCGCGTACACATTGATGACATTTGCATATTTCGCATGGCTAGCAGTCACCCCGTACTTCATGGAATTTCAGTTGATTTAGTCTCAGTCTGTTATTATATCTGCTCTAAATGTTTGATACGGCCAACGACCCGATAAAAGTTATCATGTGAAAAAATGTTTCTTATTAATTAATGATTTTATGTCATTTTAAGAACATGTCAGGTTTTAGTCTTTGAAGTATATACCAGTATACCAGAATCTATTCACTAAGAGCGTGTACCGTTAGGGAACAGAAAAATGGACATGATGCGCAAAGTAAAAAAGGATCTTATACCACAAAGAAAAGATAAAAGTCCAGATCAGACTACGCATCCTTATCAGCTGAATGTAAGTGGCTTGGAATGATCTGGTGGGAATGCGTGAATGGGCCCTCGTTGTCCATTTTCGCTGTTTTACATTCGAGTGAAAGATTGGCGGTTGGAAGCTGGCATTCCGATGCTAGACGTTAGAAATAGAAGTGGTGGGCTTTGAAGTAAAGAAGAAGAAAAAATACATTGCGTGTGCTTAAACTGGTAAGTAATGGATTTAGAATCTGAGACTTCAAACCACTGGTTCCATATTGCAGTTAGACTATTTCTTTCTATCTACTTGTGATCCTTTACATATGAGGTTCTATGTTTAAGTGGAATTGATACAGTTTCAAAGGAGGCAACTGTATAATTTATTTTGTCCCCCTTCTGAAAAAGGGGTCTACTCTAAAAGGAAGGAAATCGCTCCCGTTGGGAGCGATTTCCTTCCTTTTAGAGTAGACCCTTTTCAGAAGGGACTTCGTGTGCAGGATCACAAATAGTTCTAAACCCCTGTCTTGTTGCAAATGAGGCAAGGTGCCTTCCTGTCGAAGGCAATGACGGCTGTGGCGAGCCTTAGAAACTTCCAGCAGAATGACACACCATCCTACTAACCATTGCCACAGTGTCACTTCTGTACTCGAGTATTCCGTCCAGTATTTTGACTGAAAGTTTTACTCTTCCGCAGCGCAAGCCATTCTTTTTATTTGCGTTTTTACAAAGCAAACAATAGTAACTACACAAGTTCTGGCTATTTTTTTTTTCGAGCAAAATAGGGTCTTGGATTTTTTTTTCAAAACATCTCCCACACTCCCGCAAAAATCAAATGGTTGCTCCCTTATATTGCTCTTTACTTGTAATGCCTGTCTGAAGCACTTATTACTCTGGTTTAACAAAATTGTTTGAGACTTGGTGACCTTTTGTTGAATTAAAACCTTTGAATAACAGTACCGTATTTACCATATGTATTCGGACAGACAGGCCTGAGCAAACAGTATAGACCCAGATGAGACGCCGCAGAACGGGTCTACACTGTTTGCCACTCATCCAGCAATTTTTAGACACGACATCGGGTAGTGAATTGTACTGGTTCAAATTTTAGAACATATATGGTAAAGAGTTGAGGTGTCCGAATACTTCGGGTAAATACGGTACCCATAAAACTTGATTGGTGCAAGAGAACCCTATATATATTACCTATATATATCATGTAGTATAGGAATAATTAAGGAAAGTGGATAAATCTCCAATGGAAAACCTCCGACAAGAAAATAATTTTCCCCATTCTTATTGAGAGCTATTTTAAGGGAAGAATTTTCTCACTCTGGAAACAAATTCTTCCCTTTAAAATTAGCTCTCAATTCTGAAACACACACACACACACACACACACACACACACACACACACACACACACACACACACACACACAAAGCTGAAATGGTTTCTGTACTTATAATGTCCTTTCTTTGTAATAGGTGTATGTCTCAGGGACTTATAACTCTGGTTTAGCGAAATTGTTTGAGACTTGGCGACTTTTAAGTCAATTAAAACCTCTGAATACTTAATGAAATGACAGGACTCATTTTGTTTGTGTTGAGGTTTTACGGCACAGTCAACCCAATGGGGTCATGTCGAGCGCGGTCAGTTTACCTAACTACACTTTTACTGGGCATGCTTAGTCCTCTAAGCGGTTAACCAGTATTGTGCACATTCTTTCGCCAGAAACTGACAACTGCCCTTCTTGAATCAGCGGAAGGGAGAGAATGACCGTAGAAAATATTTCATGATCAAACCTCTGCGAAAGAATGTTGCCGACCCGGCGGGGGTCGAACCCGCAACCTCCTGATCACCAGTCGGACGCGCATCCAACTGAGCCACCGAGGCCGGCAACAGGACTCATTTAATCGGCTAGATGCAAATGGCCCCTATATATAGAAAGTACATATTATATATATTATTATGGCATATAAGAATAATTAAGAAAAGTGGATACATTCCCACAGAGGCAGATTAAGATGGGGTTCAGGGTTCAGTCAAACCCCCTTTCACTCAAAATTTCATTTTCATGGGAAATTTTGCATTAATTTGATTAATGTAGGGCACTTTTCCTTATACTTCTATTCAACAAATCCATTTTACTTCATATGTACCTGTGAATACGTGCAAAATTATTGGATGAGTGACAAATAGTGTAGACCCTGATCAGACGCCGCGTTCTGCGGCGTCTGATCTTGGTCTATACTAGTTGTTCATGCCTGTCTGTCCGAATACATAGAGTAAGTACTGTAATATGAAGTCATACGTCATACCACACTGACTAATCAAAAGCTCAGAAGTCGTGTATACCATACTGACTTATCAAAAGCTCAAAAGTCCTACGTCATACCATACTGATTAATCAAAAGCTCAGACGTCATACGTCATACCATACTGACAAATCAAAGCTCAGAAGTTCACTGGTCACGCGGGATGAAACACTGACCAATGAAAATTACCGTGCACACAGCGTTGACCCATCAAAATCCGTCTTCTACACGAGAAGATAATGAGACCGGGTAAGAAAATGAGGCACTCGCCAAAATTGTAATTTATACAAAATATAGGTGCTGATCTACATTTAAAAAGCAGTTATAATTTGGTTTTGTATTGTTATATTAACTGACTACGTCACTTACCATATATGCTATAAACAGAGTTAGGTTTACCTGAAGTTATTAGAAGATAATAAAGTGTTTGTACCGCAGCATTTTTTTTGATTCACAAAATATCTGTAGTTACTGTGTCTTTCTGTTTTTCTTTGACATTGTCCGGGGCAGCATTCAGACAGAACAATTTTAAAACGTCACGCTAAAATTAGGCTTAAAATCGTTCAAAAGAGAACTTTTTTCGTATCAGCAAGTAGAGAAGACTCAGCTCAGTGTGTGCATCAACGAAGTCTCAATTGGGCTACACGGATTTGGTCTGACGAAAGAATATATTCCGTACTATCTCATAACGCAAAGCGATGGTCTCTATTAGTATGTTTAGATGAGCAAGCTGCTTTAGATTTTCACCCTTCGCGCATGCACTAAGAGCGTTCTTTCCGTGAGAAGGCGAAAATTAGTTCCTTCGTGTCATAAGTCGTTATTATTGACCATGTGACGACTTTGTCCATCGATTGTGGCTGTAACTTCATCAACTTTTTCTTTTTATTTCCCGTTTATTGTCTAGCAATTGTAGCTGTATTGTCCAGAAAGCGTCTCTAATGACAGATTTATGGGAATCAATCAGAAAATTGGTATGTGAAACGATATTGAGGGGAGCACTAATATTCGATGTACGAACAGTAAAATCCCTTAGTTCTGCCAGTTCGTTATATCCTAGTGGACACATGTCGTTTATACAACGTTTGTTAAACATGGATGCAACGGCAAAGTGGGAACATGACGTTCATTACGAAAACACGCTTATTCAAATATATAGAAAATTTCACCTCCAAATGTTGAAAATTTCCAGATAAAAAAATCTGATATTTTTCAAATTTCTGCTCAAAACATAGATTGTGGGTACTTGTTAGAACCGCCTCGCCGAGGCGGTTCTAACAAGTACCCACAATCTATGTTTTGAGCAAAAATAAGAAAAATAATGTATACCCCTGTAAACCCGAGTTTTGCTAAATAAAAGTGGGGTTTAAGGGGGTCAAAATTTTATAGGTATGTTTTCGTGATGTATACAACGTCATATTAAGTCGATGCAGTATCGTGGTGGGAACATTACTACGTTTCTACAACGTCGTATTGAATCGATGCAACGTCATGGTGAGAACATGACGTTTATACACCGTCGCATTAACGTCAAAACGTCATAACGTTAACGTCACATTGGCGTTAATCCGAGGCTGTATCAGCATATATGTTTGAGGTTGCTGGATACACTTGCATTACGAAAACAAGCCTAGTCAAATATACTGAACATTTTACCACCAATAAAATGAAAATTTTCGGATAAAAAACTCGGATATTTTTCATATTTCTGCTCAAAACATAGATTGTGGGTACTCGTTAGAACCGCCTCGCCGAGGCGGTTCTAACGAGTACCCACAATCTACGTTTTTGAGAAGAAATAAGAAAAATAATGTATACCCCTGTAAAACCCAGGTTTACTATATAAAAGTGGGGTTTAAGGGGGTCAAAATTATATAGGCATGTTTTCGTGATGGTAGATTTTACACCATTTTTACAAGGGCGACAACTTTGGTTACTTACTGTTGGCTTTCTGCACAGCGAGCCTTTCTGAAAAGAGTCGACTCTACCACTACAGTAGACCCTTTTCAGAAGGTAGGAAGCAACAATTCGGACAAAGTCGCCTCTGCTGATGGAATAATCTTGAAATGATGACCCTTAAGAGCAATAAACGCAGTAGAAAATTGAAAACAACAAATTCGCTTGAAGTTTAGAAACAGGAGACGAGCATTATAATAATTTGGACAGGACGACAAACAGAGACAGTAGTAAATTACAAACGTACATCATCCTATCAGCATTACAACACAGACGACCGATTAAGGGTAATGAGTACATTTTCAGAAGAAATAATACCTTTTTTTCTGAAAAAGGGGTATATTTCAAATGTTTTGGCTCTGAAAAGGGGTCTACTTTAAAAGTAAAGAATTTGCTCCCTTGGGGAGGCATGCAATTATTTCCTTTTACAGCAGACCATTTTTCCGAAGTGGCTTGATGTATAGGAATGCGAACGAAAGTTATCTCCCTTGTAAAAATCGCGGAAACTATACCAACTGTATCTAAACCTTTGTCACTCTCTTGGCAAATTCAGCAGGCAACAATTTGCTTGAAATGTCAAATCCCGTTCCCTAGGAAATACAAGTAACATTACGAAAACACGTCTATTCAAATATATTGAGAATTTTACCACCAAAAAATGAAAACTTTCAGATGAAAAATTCTGGTAGTTTTCATATTTCGGCTCAAAACATAGATTGTGGGTACTCGTAAGGACCGCCTCATCGAGGCGGTTCTAATGAGTACCCACAATCTATGTTTCTGAGCAGAAATATGAAAAATAAAGTATACCCCTGTAAACCCCAGTTTTACTATATAAAAGTTGGGTTTAAGGGGGTCAGAATTATATAGGCATGTTTTCGTGATGAATGTTTCAAAACGTCGCCTGCTGCAAATTTTACCCAGAATGCTAAGCGTTAAACGTATCATTTCCCAAGCGAAACTGAAGAAAAAAACTATGTTTTGTGTATTCATACAGTCTGGCGAGGTTCCTTAATGTCCACTGATAAACGTTACAATAATATGTAAGCAAACAGTGAAGATTTTGGTTAGATTTCACGGATATGCAAGCTGATTTTGGGCATCGTTGTCGTCGTATAAAATAATGGTCTATATTAGATACCACTTTAAGCAGAAAAGTTTCTTATTGTCTGATCCAAAGCCGGATCAGATGAGATTCTCGTTTTCTGTTCGATTTTTTTATATCGAGCCTTAGATTGCAAACGCCAAAATTTCACTGTTGTCTTCGTGATTATCATTAACCAATGTTATAAAACCACGCGTTAGACGAAATCCAGGTAACGGTTATTTGTAGCCGCGGTAATCTTGCCGCTGTGAGGTCAGAGTGCTGTTGATAGAGGGGCATCTGTAAAACCTGGAATGGGACATTTGGGACATTGTCAAACAGTGCAGACCCAGATCAGACGCCGTAAAACATTTTTTACATTGACTAAATGACGTTGAAGCGACTAAGCGTGTATTGTTCCCTCGTGATCAAATACTTCAAGCGGCCTTTCAAAATTGTAACATTCTGCATTCTTTTTTCTCGGGGCAACGAGGCTTAGCATCTCATATGAATCATCTTTGATTCACATGAAATGTCTATCATTATCTTTGGAAGAAAAAAAATATCAGAACTTCGTCGGATATTGTTATGAATGCCACTAAGGGTTAGTTTTCAAGCTACAGTCGACTCTCGTTATCTCGAATTCCAAGGGACTGTCTGAAATACTTCGAGATATCCGTACCTCGACATATCAGGTTTGCAGAATTGAGGAAAAATAAATCGAACAACCACATTTCACAAATGTATACGTAATTTGGCTCCTAGAGATATATTGAAAATATTGTTGAAAAGAGGAGAAATTCAATTCCACAACATTTTGTTACCTGTTATTAGATTTTCATGTTTTAACAGGGACCAGATTTTCACTTCGAGATAAGCGGTAATTCGAGATAAGCGAGGTCGAGATAACGAAAATAATATTTCTACAGTTGTTCACGTGATCTGATGCCCTGTGTATCACGTCTAGTGGTACTTGGAGTGGTACAAGGCGTCAGATCCGGTTACTATAATAATAATGTGTATTGCTTATTTTACATTATTTTGACCGTTTAGAATGAATAACTCAGATAGATAATCTATCACTTTCACCCAATGTTGTTGTCGACATGTGTCAAGTTCTTTGAAACATCGTCTTACACATCAAACACTGAAAATTTGCAAGTTTCATCGTCCTACTCAGCAAGCGACCATTAAAGATTCTTTACGCTGCATTTGGTGCGCTTCGGACACGACACTGGGTATCGATTGTCCAGTTGAGGCGACGTGTGCAGTTCATTTCACGGTTTCGGTAATCCGAATGAAAAAGTTCTGCTCAAATGAACAATTTGATTGGGTAGGAGATCAAATGTCTCCAGACTGGGTTAGAAAATGGCCACCCGTCCGCGTCTGATGGATTAATTACACCGACCAACAGAAGTATTATTTACACTTGGTGAGCTACGAGTTTTAAGCCTTCAGCGCCAAGCAAAAAAATAAAATAAAATAAAATATATTTTTCAGTGAAAACAAGTCTTGACATTTCATGTGAATCATCTTCCAAGCAGACGATTCACATGAAATGTCAAAACTTGTTTTTTTTCTTCTGAAAACAACGACAACAACAACAACAACAACTACTACTACTGCTGTCGTCTGCTGCAGTTGTGATTAACGCTTTTAAGGTTAATATCAATGCAAAATGCTAAATTATGGAATAAACTATCTTTAACAAATTTTTTGAATACCCTTTATGTGGCACGTTTCCACAACGGATATAGATTTTCATATTTTGATTTAGCCGACAAGGTGCTAAAGTTTAAACTTTTAAAATTAATATGGGACGCCATACGCGATGAGAGAATAAATAAATAAATAGATAAATAAATACATTAAGCACACATTTGCTATCTGGCTATTTCACACTGAGAGCGCCAAAATTGAATGCTACCTGTTGCATACGTGTTAGAAGCAGAAACGAGAAGAGCTTAATTCGAAGCCTTTTGGTAAATTACATGAACTGCATTTAGTGCACGTCTTGAGAAAAAGGATTCAGCAGACGACATTTTGAAATATTCTGATTGTCTCCTGAAAATACGCTTTGATATTTCATGCAAATTGTCTCCTAAGAGACAATTTGCATGAAATATCAAAGCGTATTTTGAAGAAAATAAGAAAAATTTAATGAAGTTGTCGTCTGCTGAATTCTCCCGTAAAGTGGTAAAGATTAATATGTCTTTGCTTTTGTGCAATTTATAAGACGTTTCTTTCTACAGTACAATCTACATTACGCACTTAACAGCGTACTTGTAGCGAGCAGCGACGGCCCTGATCAGCCTGCACAAATGCGCAGGTTTAACTAGGTTTACATTGTTTGCAGAGGCAATATAACCTTTTTCACTTTTAAGCGTAACATTTTTAATGCACGCAGTGATCTACCGCTGATTGTGAATGTTTTTTCCTCCAGTTTTATACTTTCAATAAAACAGATATAAACTGCAGACATCTGCTTATAATTTCTATAATTTGTAACGTTCAACACATGCCTACATCCTTTCACTTTAAATATAAAATGAGAAAGTTTGAATGATATACCGCTACTCTTAACTGTTATTTAATTCAGTTTTAAAGTTTATTGCACTGTTCAAGACATTAAAAATGCATTCCTATGGTAGAGAACCTCATCAAAACTAAGCAGCATTTGAGAGTCAGTCGGTCAGTCGGTCGGTCGGTCGGTCCGTTCGTCAGACAGCCTGCTAGCCGAAAAGTCAGTCAATCAGTCAGTCAGACAGCCTGCAACCGGCAAACCGGCCAGTCAATAAATTAACAAATACAGTCCCCGATATTTGCTGTGTAAAACTGAACGAATGAGCAAACGACTGTGCATGGACAGCACGCTTGTATGACCCTATCGCCTCTGTCAGGAGACAATGAACATTGGCATGATAAATGGGTCATTTCTTGTGTAAAAAGTGATGATCCGAGAAAGCCTTTTAATCTTAACGGTAAATGTATGCACTTAAAGTTGTAAACAACTTTTATGTGACTTCCTGTTTCCTTCACACCAATCGCCTTCTGAAAAATGTCTTTATTAAAAGATAAGAATTTACTCCCCCTGGCCTCTCCCTCGGGAGTCATATAGACAACCAGCCAATACCAGGCTTGCATGTCAAGAGCACTAACCAACCCAGCGGGCACAAAACATTGAAAAAAACATCGATTCAACGTTGATTCAACGTCTTGACGTTGATTCAACGTTGAATCGACGTGGTTTAAACGTCGTGTATTTGCTGGGCTATGGATCATCCAGCCCACTGGACTTTCGCTGTGCGAACGTGCATCAGTGTCCTTTTTTGCGTGACCAGTCTCTGTTATGATATGATGACTAGCGTAAGAAAAGGACCCATATGCCGTATGTGGGCAACGAAGGCCCAGATCAGACTGCACATTCGCGGCCTTCGTAGCCCGCTTACAGAATCATCTTGACTTGCCTCTGGATCAAGCTAGGCCAGGATGAGAGAGGTTGGCTATGCGCGTCTCTCCTTCACTATAATCCAGTTCACAGCGCATGTCATCTGAATCTCAACACAAAATCACAGAAGCATACATATGCAAGCCGCACAAAAAGCCCTGTGGCGATGGGCGAGCGGCGAAACAGCAAGTGAGGAAACACTGGAAGCTATAGTTGCGGACCTGCACACAGGCGACTTGGTTCTATATGGTCGCTTTCCTTAAGACGAAGCAGTACGGGGAATTCGGCAGCGAACTGAGCGACTGGGCATTCCTTTTTTGGATATTACTGCGCACTCCCTTAGCAAGAGAAGCGGCTAGAAAATGTGCCCTAAACAATTGCCTGCTTCAAAACCCCTGGCTTGTTAACGGCAGTCAGCGGGGATACCACTCAGCGGTCGAACAAGAAAAAAAAAAAAGAAGACGAAGGTGATTTCATTAATAGACGGAGCATGAAATGTTCGACTGTAATGGATAGTGCTGGTTCTGACAGACATCAGCGAAGAATAGCTCTAGTTGGTAGAGAACTTGACAGATACAAAGTCTAGATTGCAGCTCTGAGTGAGACTCGCCTTGCAGAGGAAGATCTTTTAAAAGAAGTTGGTGCTAGCTGAAAGTTCTGGAGAGGACGCAAGAAAGAAGAGCGACGTGAAGCAAGTGTAAGATTCTCCATCACACCTTGTCAGCAAACTCTCAGGAATTCTAAGAGGCATAAATGAACGCCTGATGACGCTGACTTACCTTATCTGGTAAGAGGCATGCAACGATTGTAAATGCCTATGCATCCAAAATGACCAACCCAGATGAGGGTTTTTTTTTAGACAAGTTCTGTGATGATCTGGATTCTGTGATTTCTGCAACACCCCAAACAAACTTATCCTCCTCGGGGACTTCAATGTGCACAAACCACCAAACCTGGGAAGGAGTGGCTGGAACTGAAGGAGTAGGAAAGTGCAACAGCAATGGCCTTCTCCTTTTAAGGAAGTGTGCAGAGCACGGACTACTGATTACCAATACAGCCTTCCGTCTAGCAACAAGACATCATGGATGCACCCTCGTTCCAAACACTGGCATATCACTGACTACGTCATAATCCGAAGAAAGGACAGACAAGATGTCAAAGTGACAAGACTATATGTGGTGCAGACTGCTGGACAGATCACAGGCTTGTTGTCAGCAAACCCATCTTGCGCACTCAGCCTGTACGACCACCACAAGGTAAGAAAGTGCCAAAGAGATTGGATGTCTCCAAACTGAAACAAGACAGCAAGAGGCAAGCATTCATCAATGAAATCTGCAGCCATTTAGATATACTGAAACACAGTTCAGAGGATCCAGATGGGAGATGGACAGTCTTCAGAGACACCGGTCACTCTTCAGCAATTGATTCTCTAGGACCAGTATCTCGCAAACACCAAGATTGGTTTGATAATGACGAAGAAATGCAGGGACTCCTTGAAGAGAAACACCAAAAACACAAGGCTTACCTCAGAAATACCGGCTCAGTATCTAGTAAGACCGCCTATTCAAACATATGCAAGACAGTACTGACCAGGCTCAGAGACATGCAAGACTCCTGGCTGAGAAGAAAGGCTGATGAAATGCAGTCCTTTGCAGACAGAAAGGATATGAAGTTCTTTGATGCACTCAAGACAGTATATGGTCACCAGACCTCAGAAACCACACCACTCCTTAGTGCAGATGGAACTAATCTTCTGACCGACAAAGAATCTGTCTTGAAAAGATGGGCTGAACACTTTGATGGTGTCCTTAATTGGCCATCATTTATCAATGATGAAGCTATCAACAGACAACCACAGGTGGAATGTAATCCGCTGCTTGATGAGTTCTGAAACAGTGAAACCAATACAACTCCTGTCATCTGGCGAGGCTCCTGGATCAGATGCAAACCTGCAGAGATCTACAAAGCAGAAGGTCCTCCAGTTGCAGAAGCTGACAGAATTATTTCCACATTACGTGGAGAAAAGAAGCCATCCCTAAAAAATTCAAGGATGCGTCCATTGCATCAAGAGAATTCTCAAATCTGTGACAATCATCGGGACATCTCTTTATTGTCAATTGCTGGGAAGGTCCTTGCATGAGTCCTACTTAACCCATTGAATGAACACCTTGAACAGTAAATGTGGATTTAGGAGGGACAAATGAAGAATTGACATAATCTTCATAACAAGGTAACTTCAAGAGAAATGCCAGTAACAGAATGTGGACCTCTACATGACCTTTGTCGACCTTACCAAAGCATTTGACATAGTCAGTCGTGAATGATGACAAAGTTTGCTGTCCGGCCAAGTTCATAGCAATAGTGTGGCAGTTCCACGATGGTAAGTTTGTACGGGTCCAAAATGATGGCGAATTTTCTAATCCATTCCCTGTGACAAATGGGTGTTAAGCAAGGCTGTATACTAGCTCCAACGCTGTTCAGCATTATGTTTTCTGCAATACTCACAGATGCTTTCCAGGATAATGACAATGTTATTGTTATTAGGTATCGCTTTGATGGGAAGAGTTTTAACCTAAGAAGGTTGCAAGATATCCAAGGTGCAGACAGAGGTGCTTTAGGAGTTCCTTTTTGCTGATGACATGTCTAGGGGTGCTCAACAGAAGAGAAGATGCAAGAAGGAGTGGATCAAGTATCTGATTCACGTGACAATTATGATCTCACAATGAGCATAAAACAGACTGAGGTATTATATCAGCTAGCGCCTGGAAAGCCTTACAAGGAGCCTTCCATCACAATGAAAGGTCAACGATTGCAAGTGGTAGACAAGTTCTCCTACCTTGGAAGCACATCGTCAAGAGCAGCGCACATTTATAATGAAGACAACGCCAGGATTGCCAAAGCTAGTGTGGAAGTATAATTTGATCGAAGTGGGATCAGACTCGATACAAAGCTGAAAATCTACAGATCCGTGTGATGCCAATACTACCATACGCATGTAAAACTTGGGCAGTTTACCAACGACATGCCAAAAGACTGAACCACTTCCATATAAGCTGTCTTAGAAAACTTCTAAAGATTAAGTTGCAAGACAGGATTCCAGACACAGATGTCCTAAAAAGGGCAGGGATGCAGAGGATACATGCTCGTCTGGAATTGTCACAATTAGGATGGACAGGCCATGTTACATGATAAACGTTAGCCAAGGAAAATTATCTATGGAGAAGTATATGTGAGAAAACGATCCCATAGTCGTCAAAAGAAACGATACAAGCACACCCTCAAAGCCTCCCTTAAAGACTTCATTATATCAACAGAGCCGTAGGAACAGATTGCATAGGATCGATCAAAGTGGCGAGGCCTCATAAGAAGAGGTGCTGGTAAATACGAAGCAAAAAGAATCAGCGAAACCGAGCAGAAACGTGCTCATCGGAAAGCCAGAGCTAAGGCATCACCAACAGAGCTTTCTCCCTCAGACCTCTCTTGTTCTACCTGTAACAGGCAGTTTAGAGCTAAGATTGTCTCATCATCCATCTTAGAACACACAAACATTAGTACTTCACACTTTTGGTCATTGTCAGTAATGACAGACAAACTGATACAGAATCATTCAATGCTGAAAGACAGAAATCTGACGAACAGAAATATGATCTGGGCCTTGGTTGTTCACACGATATATATACACGATCCTTTTGGCAGGCTGAAGTTCATCCGTAGAAAGAAAAGATCATTACGAAAACACGCTATTCAAATATATACAAAAATTCATATCCAAAAACTGAAAATTTTCGGATAAAAAACTCTGATATTTTTCATATTTCTGCTCAAAACATAGTTGTGGGTAATCGTTAGAACCGCCTCGGCGAGGCGGTTCTAACGACTATCCATAATCTATGTTTTTGAGCAGAAATAAGAATAAGTTATACCTCTGTAAACCCCAGTTTTACTGTATAAAAGTGGGGTTTAAGGGGGTCAAACTTATATAGGCATGTTTTCTTGATGCGGAGGTTTGCTTAATTCTTTCATCCCTGTGTTTCAGAGGATAATCCTACCGTCTTTGTTTGAGCACATCTACTTTTTACAAACTGGAATGTCAGTCAATAATAATAATAATAATAATAATAATAGTAATAAAAACAGAATGGCAAACAATGTAGATCCTGATGAGACGGCTTGATGCTTGACATTTCAAGTGAATAGTTTATAAAAAAAAATGTTGGCATTTATTGTGAAGAAGCAATATTTCAAAGTATCGTCTGCTGCAGTTGTGATTGGCGCGATAAGGGTTAAGGTTCATTTCGTGCGGGTGTAATGCTATATTACTGCTGATACATTGAATTATGACAAAATAATTAATACGAAAAACGTGGATGAAAGGCGTTTAATTAGGTCACGTGAAGCAAAAGCTTCTTATTTCAGTGTTAAAATCCCAGTTTTAGTATGTCAGATACACACAAGTGAGAAAAAGCCTGATTTTATATATGCTTTTAATTTTTTTTCTGTTCGCATCAGGCAGTCGGAATTTAGAAAGTAAATCAGACAAGTTCAGGGATCAAGATAAACAAGAAACTAAATGTTTTGGACACTATTCTCTCTACCAGGGCAGTTGCCAGTGACTGACGAAAACGAGATGGGCATTGAGTACTGGTTATCCGCTTAGAGGGTCTAAGCCAGCCAAGCAAAAGTGTGGTTAGGTTCACTGGTCGTCGTCCCAACATGACCGTAGCTGTGTTTAGGGACAAACCAACATCAAAACAAAACAAAAAAAACAAAACAAAAAAAAAAAAAAAAACAACAAAAAAACAAAAAAAAAAAAAAAAAAAAAACGAATTAAGAACTACACAGGTTACCATTCAAGCAATGTTTAAGACACGCTGGGTGTGGGTGTGTGGGGAGGGGGGGGGGTGGGGGGCGGGGGAGCGTGGAGGAGGAGGAAGGATATATATGGCATAGTGCGGATGTGTGTGCCGAATAGAGCAACATTTCGGACAATCAAGTATATGAACGGGTCCGCTTTTTTTTTCAAAGGCCAGATATATGAATGGGGTAGGTTTCGAAATACTGGCTCGCATATCCGTACCACAATTACTCTCAAGTTACCCCCACTCCCTCATCCACCCCCCCCCCCCCCCACCGTGAGACACCACCAAGTAGTCACTTCGGAGCATCTCTCGCCTATTAAATGGTTAAACTGTGCCTGACTTTGAATGCGGATATTGCAGGTGAGTGTGGGGCTGGGGGGGGGGGGGGGGGGGAGGCGGGGGGAAGGGGTAACTTCTGGGTAATTGTGGTACGGGTGTGCGTGCAAGTATTTCGAACCTACCCCATTCATATACTTGGCCTTTGAAAAAACAGACCCATATACTTGATCGTCCGAAATGTTGGCCTATTCATATACTGGCCTTAGATTTTTTATACCCATTCATTTAGAATCTTCTCCTCGCTGTTTGCATCCATGTTTACCATGCCATTTATCTATCATCTTTTGCACGTGCACGCATTTACACTAACTCAGCTGTCTAACCCAGTTATTCTTAGTGGACTATCACTTGGACGAGTCTATTCTTTGAAAAATGGGGCCTTTGATATACCAATCAAGAAAAATCGGGTCAGTCATATACTTTTTGTTGAAAAAAGCTGGCTAATAATATACCTGGCAGCGCTGAAAAAGGGGCCATTCGGTATATAGCACGCACATACGTACTATGCCATATATAGGAAGTTATCCCCCCCCACCCCCACCACCCTCACTCCAACCCGAGGTTTAAATCCTCACCCGGCAAGTAATTTTACAAGTTATTTTCACCCATAATTAATTATAAAGGGGGAAGAAGGATTTGTAGGGTCTATATTCTGCGTGCGTACGTGCGTGCGTGCGTGCGTGTGTGTGTGTATGTGGCTGATCTGAATCTTTGCTTGGCGCACATGTCCGTAGGTACGTTTTCTGTCGTTAGATGTAAATATTTTCAAACGTTGTTTGTGCTGAGGTTTTACGGCCTTGTCAAACCCAATGGGGTCATGTCGAGCGTGGCCAGTTTACCTTACCACACTTTTACTGGACAGGCTTATACCTCTAAGTGTGCACATTCTTTCGCCAGAAACTGACAACTAAACCTTCTAGGGTTCAACGCTGCGGACGAGTGACAGTGCCAAATATAGAGTACATAACTTCTGACATTCAGTATAGAAAGATGAGTGCAGTGTTGTAAAACTCAATGTATACAAACATATGAACCGCAACGTCAGAAAACGTACCTTCTGACATGAGCGCCCAAAGAAGACTCAAACCAGCCTCCATATCCGCGCCGTCTGATTAGAGTGTCAGCAAGGCAAACATTTGCATCCTTGGCAATCCAAAATGCGCCCAGCGAAGATTCTGATCAGACTGAGCGAATGCGCAGTCTGATCTGAATCTTCGCTGGGCGCACATGTTCCAAGGTAGGTTTCCTGACGTTCCGGTAGTAACTGAAGTAATATGAGAAATAGCACAACGCCACCTACTGGACACTTTACCAAGAGACTTTATGGTTTTATACTACCCGTGTTTTGTTAATGAAAGCCGCCCACCTCCACCCCCATCCCCGACCCCGAAATAAGTGTATAAGAGAAAACGAGTTAAACATATAAACAAATAGTTAAATTCCTACTCAGACGGCGTTCGATCACTTCTTGCTCGTCTTAAGCTGTAATGGAACCAAATGCGGACAAAATTCAAGACACTGATCAGATCGCGCTATCTGATTCTGGTATTCATTATTGTGCCCTTTTTACCTGGTAAACCTATTCAATTAAAATATTACCTATTTGTACTCTAGTTGTCGAGCCCTCTCCTTGTTTCCATGTTGTAAATCAGTTAAGAGTCAGGTGCGAAATTATTCAGGCCGCGCCACGCGAAAACGTGTCTTCGTACATATGCGGACAGCGAAGGCCCTGATCTGGGCCTTCACTGTCCGCTAGCAGAATCATTGGATACCACATAATGTATGAATGGAGAACAAAGGCCCGAATGATTGTTTGCGGATGCGCAGGATGATCTGAACGCGCGTTTTGCGCATGTTCGAAGGCATGTTTCGCTTAATGCGGAACACTACGATATCTGTCTAGGGGTTCACCGGGTATATTGATGTTCAGTTTAGTTTAAGACGTACCCAGACAAAAGTACATATAATATATTAAACGCTCACTTGGCTTATTGACAGGTTTTCATTCTGTTACGTTTCACTGATAGAGTACTTGAAGCTGCAAGTTTTGTCTCCACTGTCAATCAGACCCCACTCCAGCAGAAATAGAGTTTGCTTCCTTGAATATGACTCGATCCTTTCTCAACGAGGACTTCTCTTTCCTTTAAAAGTAGCCAAATTATTTAGAAGGAAAATAAATACTTTCATGCCAGAGTAATATGCATGGAAGTGTATCCGTTCAGCTGAAATGCTGATAAAAATCAAAGCACTGACAGCACTGGTAGGTCGATTGTCTCTGAGTACAGGCTAGGAAAATGGTCCTGTACAGTGACTTTAGACTGTTTCATTTAACCCTTAACTTGCTGTAATTTAACCGAACAGTGCAGACCCTGACCAGACGCCGCTTTTAGCGGCGTCTGATCTGGGTCTGCACTGTTTGCCAATGTCCCAAATGTCCCAGTCCAGGTTTTTCAGATAACCCTCCATCAACAGTACTCTGATGTCACAGCGACAAGAATAGCGCGGCTATAAATAACTACTACGTGGATTTCTTCTATCGCGCGATCTGATTACATTGGTCAATGATAATCACGTGGACAACAACTACCTTACGAAAATTTTGGCGTTTGTATACTATGGCTCGATTGTAAACAATCGACCCAATATATCAACAAACACTTTGAAACGGCAGTAACAGCTATTTTACTTTGTACTTTGCATAGTAACATAAAGCAAGGAATGAAAAAGTAAGAAAGAAAGGAAAGATTGACTGAGGAATAATTTATTAAGGAATAATTTAATCAGCACGGAATGATACACTTCGGCTCCAGAAACTGGGGTATTCATAAACTTAAGTGTTAATAAAATAAGGCCAGTCACATACTTTTCAAGGTGAAAACTGTCCGGGTCTTTTTGGCTAGACGTTAGTTCTACGCCATACATAGAAAGCTACCCCACCAGAGCACGCCATGTATCTAGTATGCAGCATTACAAAAAGAAAACCTTATCACTAGCATATTCATACACCATATGAGCCGCAACGTTAGAAAACGTACCTTTCGACATGGGCTCCCAGCAAAAATTCCCGTCAAGAAAACATACCTATATAATGTTGACCCCTCAAACCCACTTTTATATAGTAAAACTGGGTTTACAGGGGTACACATTATTCTCTTATTTCTGTTCAAAAACATAGATTGTGGGTACTCGTTAGAACCGCCTCGGCGAGGCGGTTCTAACGAGTACCCAGAATCTATGTTTAGAGCAAAACTATGAAAAATATCAGAACTTTTATCTTAAAATTTAATTTTTCGGTGGTAAAATTTTCAGTATATATATTTAAATAGGCACGTTTTCGTAGCAATCAGCCTATGCATTCTCGCAGTCTGAGTAGAATCCTCAGTGGACACATTTTGGAACGCCAAGGTTGCAACGTTTTCTTCGTACGGACAACGAAAACACTGATCAGAATGTTCGAATGCGAAGCCTGATTCGAGTCTTTGTTAGGCGCATATGTCAGAAGGTATGTTATCTCATGTTGCGGCTCATATCTTATATCATTGTAAGCGTGCTGATAGTGATGTTAAAAAGCACGCACGCACGCACGCTCGCACACACACACAGAGTGTGAAATCGAAGTTAACTACTTCGAATTTCATACTTTCGTACTGATTAGCTATTTATAAGAATGTGAATTGTGATGGCGCAACAAGAAAGTTGATTCTCCTACAGGTCTTTGTAGAAGCGCCCGCTTGTTCGAACCTTTCGCGCTCCTGACAAGGTTACTATGCTCTGGAATCGAATCTTATTGGATTCGTGCCTGTACGATACTTTGTTGCAGGCCCATTATCTCGACAGTAATCATTACGAAAACAAGCCTATTCAAATATACTGAAAGTTTTACCACCAAAAAATGAAAACAAATTCAGATAAAAATTCGGATATTTTTCATATTTCTGCTCAAAACATAGATTGTGGGTACTCGTAAGAACCGCCTCGGCGAGGCGGTTCTAACGAGTACCCACAATATATGTTTTTGAGCAGAAATAAGAACAATAATGTATACCCATGTAAACCCCAGTTTTACTATATAAAAGTGGGGTTTAAGGGTGACAATATATGTTTTTGAGCAGAAATAAGAACAATAATGTATACCCCTGTAAACCCCAGTTTTACTATATAAAAGTGGGGTTTAAGGGTGTCAGCATTGTATAGGCATGTTTCGTGATGTTGAAATACTTTTTTGAAGAGATTGATACACTTGGTAGATTTTTGCGCCATGTTTACAAGGGAGACAACCAGTGACTTCCTGTTTGCTTTCATGCAGGGCACAGTGAACCAATTGTGACAGGACTGCTGATTGGTGCAAAAAAGTGTAGGGAAGCCCGGGGTAGTTATTTTGTGTAAGGGGGCCTCTGATTGGTTAATAATAAAGATGAATTAAAACTCATCATTCTAATTTGAAGAAAAAAATGTCTGTTTGTAATTTTCTGATTGTTTCAAAGAAATAAATGTTTCTGTGTGTGTTTGCTGGAGCCCAAAGAAGAAGTGGTGAAATTGCAAAGTTTCAATTTTTGATACCTGCCAACTGAGGGGTTGCTACATTCAGCCTCCAAAAAGTCCCTGAAAGTGCTGGTGATGGTGGTATTTTTCCTTGTTTATTTTGCTATGCTAAGCTTGGGCTTTGAATTAAAACAAAATTTAGAAGCCCAGCCATACCCTGAAATGAACCCTTAAGCACCAAAAAAGGGTGGAATTACTATGGAGCTCTATGGGAAAAATAATTAGTTCACTGTACCCTGCACAGAAAGCTCCTTCTGAAAAAGGGGTCTTCTCAAAAAGGAAAGAGTTGCTCCTAGGGAAGAGAAGAATGGCGGCAAGCACTTCAGAAATAGTAACCTCATTTGAAAATGCAGCAATAAAACATGACGTAAACACAAATTAATTCATCCATTCAACTGGGCTTTTGCACTTAGAGCCCTTGTGCTGGTTGGTTTTAAATTGTTTTAAGACATGATCCGACATAAAAGTAAATTGCACGCAAAGCTTTATGACTAACGTACTTAATGTAATAAATATAGGTAATAATAAAGATAAAATATGACACCTTAATTCAGAACTAAATATTGTGTCTGGCATGTGCCACAGATTATAAAAGGTCATAATATTTATTTAAGATGATTACAATGAATACAAGTATTAGCTTTCACAAAAAGCTTGGTCAATGCTAAGCACACGTGTGTGAACTCATGCCTTTGCTAAAGGAATGGAAGGAAAACGTGAACTATTTTGCATCATGTGTGTTTTATTAGGAAGTAAAACAATGTAAATGGTACATGTTCTTTGTAAAGAAAAACAAACAAAAAACAACAACAACAACAACAACAAAAACAACATATAAGCAATGTGTCATATAGTATAGTCCCCAGTCTGTTTACACGATGAGGATGTGGACAGCAACAATATTCTTGTGAGTTCAAACTATCCGCTTCCTGATTTCAATGAACCCAAACCTGATTTTTCTGTTGTCAGATATAATTCTAATCCTTGATATTTTAGTAGTAGAAACTATTAAGTTGATCCTATGACCTTGAATAAAATGCTGCCGAACTTTTCAGATTGTCTACATGAGAGTGATGTGCCGAAACAGTATTTCCGACAGTCCCGGGTTTTAGTTAAAATCATTTTAGCAGTCAATGAAAAATAATATTGCACCAATCCATTACCTATAAGAAAATTCTTCCGAAGCAATGGTGAACTATAAGATTGGCTGCGCCCTTTAACGTTAGGCAGTCAATAGAGGATTGCCTACGCCCATTCACTTTAAGCAGTCGATGAAAAAACAGGATTGGACCAGTCCATTACCTATGATAAAATTCTTTCGGAGCATTGATGCACTTTAAGTTTGGCTACACCCTTTCACGTGAAACAGTCAATAGAAGACTGTCTACATCCATTCTCTTTAAGCAGTCAGTGAAAAACAGCATTGGACCAGTCCATTACCTTTGTTAAAGTGCTTTGGGAGTAACGTGAAACAGTCAATAGAAGACTGTCTACACCCATTCTCTTTAAGCAGTCAGTGAAAAACAGCATTGGACCAGTCCATTACCTTTGTTAAAGTGCTTTGGGAGTAATGGCAAATTTCCACATTACGCCCTTTACGCCCATGGGCGTAGACAATGATGATCGTTGAAATCATTTTGTAACAATTTAACTTTCTGGGCCCAGTTGTTCAAAGCTAACGACATCGTTAGTTAACGATTCGTTAAAATTTACATCGAGTGATACACAAATATACTGAATTTTTTGCTGAAAAAATGTGAGTAGCTTTTGCAGTGCAAAAGCTACTCACATTTTTTCAGCAAAAAATATCAGAATATTGTATATTGAATCCGCTAAAACAGTTAACGAAATGACCCTTAACGAATCGTTAAGCTAACGACGCTGTGAACAACCGGGCCCTGATGAATATCTACCTAAATACACAGTATTTCTTATTAATTAGATTAAACCAGATACGATAAATATATCAAAATTTGGCAAAATTCTTATTGGGTTAGCTTGTTTTGATTAAGGTATATCTTTTATCAATGATTCCAGAGATGTGTAGGCTGATCGGGGCCTCCATTGCCCACATACGACCGTTTTACAATTTTCACGCTCCAAGGGCGCAGATAAAAAGACAACAAAAAGCAATAATAATAATAATATTAATAATAATAATAACAAAAAAAAAAAAAAAAAAAAAAAAAAAAAAAAACAACAACAACAAAAAACAGAAAAACAAAACAAAACAAAAAACAAAACAAAACAAAAAAAAGAAAAAACAAAACAAAACAAAAACAACAAAAACAAAAACAAAAACGTACACCCATTAGTAAATAGCGCAGGCTCAGACCTGCCAGTGAATATTCGCGAAGTCCTGTTTAGAGTCTGCTCTGTTCGCTATTTCACTTCATATCATTTCAGTCTCTAAAACTAGTCTGTCGTTGATGCACCATCCATTAATTTTGGGATTGTTTCTCTCCATTTTGATCTGTTCTCGACTGCCTTTTGTGAGCTTGAGGCACTAAGACCGGTGCAGTCGTTGACGTCTTCCCATCTGTTCTTTTGCTTGCCACTTCGCCTGGCACCTTCAGCTGTTCCTTGCAGAATTGTCTTTACCATACCAGCAGAACGTGAGATGTGATCGAATCACTTCAAGGAGTTTTCGTTTCTTGTCTATGGTGAGAAGATCACCATGAGAACCAGCCCAGTGGGCACACAACGTTAAAATGACGTCGTATCAACGTCGATGCGACGTGATCACGTCGCATCGACGTTGATACGACGTCATTTTGATGTTGTGTGCCTGCTTGGAGTGGCTTATTGCTTGTGTACTTCCTAATTCGTGATGTGGTCTAATGACGAGATATTCAATAGTTTGCGGTAACATCTCATTCAAAGTTTCCAAAGCCTGGATTCTTTTCTCGAGTTCTGCAGTCCATGTCCAAATTTCAAAAGCGTGTAGAAAAGTGGATATAAAACTTAAACAAGTCCATTTTACTACATGTTGATATGATTTTAAAGTGGCTGGATGAGTGGCAAACAGTGTAGACCCTGATCAGACGCCGCTTCTGTGGCGCGACTGATCTGGGTCTATGTTGTTTGCTCAGGTCTGTCTGTCCCAGGTTTTAGGGTTTACGTTTCAAGGATTATATAAGCGGGCAATGAAAGCCCTGATAATGCTGCGGGAATATGCAGGCTGATCTGAGCATTGGTTGCCCGCAAATGAGATAACAACATTTGTCCACGTTGACTCTTATGGTGGAGGATAGGTGGTTGCCCCTTTCTACTTAACTCACCTAAGCATAAGATTCCACTTGGTCATAAAATTAAAAATACCAAAACATTTAAAAACTTTTTTCATGTTCAGCTCAGCTGAGCTTGCTCAACTGAGTTGAGCATGAAAAAAAGTTTATAAAATTTGTCAGTATTTTAAGATTTATAAACAAAACCAATTTCATGCTCAGCTGAGTTGAGCATTAAAAAAGTTTTATAACCTCGGGGCCTGGTTGATCAGCTCTAGCTCTATTCTCTTAATGCTGAGCGCCAAACGAAAGAGCAGCTAATACCATTTTTTATGTCTTTGTATGGGCGGGGATCAAACCCACGTCCGCCCGGTCACAAAGCGGACGCTCTACCAACTGAGCCAGTGTGCTGGTTTGCCGAGTCCATTTTGATAATTCTTACATGCTGGGTAAAGTGTTCAGCAACGGCATACTGAAATGTCAAAACCTGTTTATATTTTAGGAAATATAAGAAAAATATCGTATATTTGTCGCCTGCTGCATCTGCCCAGATAGTTTAACCTATTTAGTCTATCTGGAGATCCTAAAAGGGTAATCGGCAAACAATGCAGACCCAGATCGGACGCCGCAGAACACGGCGTCTGATTAAGATCTCAGCTGTTTGCCAATAGTTCAGTCATTTTTCTCTATGAATATCTAAATCACATAGCGTGACATACCTAAAATCGAAATTAGAATCTTCCAATATATAGTGTTGGGGAGTTCATTCAGTCTACAATGGGTTAAGAGACGGAAAGGTTAATGACAGATACAAAATGTATTCGTAAGAAATCTGCATTAAAGCGCAATTTTGTCAGATATCAGCATATTTCGATCAGAAGGTGATTAAAATCAATGACACCTGAGAAAATGCAAAGGTATACGATCTGAAACGTAGGAAACGGGCCCTTGTCACACACGCCGGTAACGATTACACAGGCCAGCCTGCGCATTCGATCTGCACCACAAGGGCTTCGTTATCCGCTTACAGAATTAGTGGATACTATAGAGTGAATCAACAAAAACAGAAGTCCCTGGACAGATTGCGCGTATGCACAGAGTGCGGTGGGTATATGCTGCCCGCATATGGCATAAGGGACATTTTATCACTCATTAACACGATCTTCACGTTACTTCATGATCACGATTCAAGGGCACATGAGATAGTATGTGACTAACGAAGAGCCAGACCAGCATGCGCCTAAGCGAAGTATGTTCTGGGGCTGTGCTGTTATTAGTTAAGAGTCAACAAAGGTAAAATAACGTGTCCGTGGTAATGAGAGTAGTAAAGACCCTAGTCTCACTGCTTAAATGCGCATTTTTTCACGGCCTTGGCATTAATGTTATTTATTTACTATTTCCTAACTCAAATAGAAGTTTCACGTTAACGCTTAGCATGTTGGGAAAAAAATCAGCATACGACATTTATTTTTTCCCCCATATTTTTCCCAGAAAATAGGTTTTGACATTTCATGCAAATGGTCTCTTAAGAAGACAATTTGCTTGAAATGCCAAAGCCTATATTCTGGGAAAAATAAGAAAACAAAATAGCATCACTTTGTCGTCTGCTAAAGTAGCCCAGAAAATGGTAAAGGTTAAAATCAAATAATGATGTGGGCCCAACATGAGAAAAAGGAGTCTTATGTCAATCTGCGAGCACCCATGGATCAACCCTACATCTCAACCTGCATGCATATTTGCGTCGCTTGACCATTGCTTTCCCTGTTCTTCAATATATTCTACTGTAGTAAAAAATTCCGTAAGGAAGGGCTATAAAAACACTGATCAGACTGTTCGAATGTGAGGGCGATTTTGTCATTCGTTGCCCACATATGCGATCAGGGCCTTTTTTCTACTATTTCGGTACATTTTAATTACAGAGACAATTGTACCACGCCATGACAAAATGTGTCTGGGACGTATGCGGACAGCAAATGACCAGATTAGACTGCGCATGCGCGCTATCTGATCAGGACCTTCGTTCTCCACTCTTGTAAAATATAAGAACGTATTGTATAGCATCACGAAAACACGCCTATATGATTTTGACCCCCTTAAACCCCACTTTTATATAGTAAAACTGGGGTTTACAGGGGTGTACATTGTTTTTCCTATTTTGCTAAAAACATAGATTGTGGTACTCGTTAGAACCGCCTCGCCGAGGCGGTTCTAACGAGTATCCAGAATCTATGTTTTAAGCAGAAATGTGAAAAATATCATAATTTTTTATCTGAAAATTTTCATGTTTTGGTGGTAAAATTTTCAGTATATTTTGAATAGGCTTGTTTTTGTTATGTCCTTATCAGACTTTATGGTTTCGCTGGCTGACATTTAGTTAGATCCATTTTCAATAACATTGTTGAACAAATACCATGCTATGGGCAATTCAGCAGACGACAAATTGATATTTTTGTTTTATTTTTCCTAAAAACTAAGATCTGACATTTCATGTCAAACTGCCTAATCCTATTTTCTAGGAAAAAAAATAAGAAAAATATTTCAAAATGTCGTCTGCTAATTTTTTTCCCAGCATGCAAAGTGTTAAAATCAATGTACGAAACTACATATCACATTTACACATTCAAAGAACATGATGAAGAAACAGACAAATAAACGCCAGTATTCACTTCCTCAGAAATTAATGTTTGATTTATCCTTTAAAACGCTCAACCAAATTGTGTAGCAGACGACATTCTAATCTTTGAACTTTTAAATTTCATTATTATCTGTAGAAAATAAGACTTGGCATCACATGTGATTTTTTCTTAAAAAAAAAAAAAAAAAAAAAATAAAAATAAACCCAAATTGTCGTCTGCTGCAGAAGTGATTGGCATTTTAAGAGTTAGAACAATGTGCTGTTGTTTAGTACAAAGTAAGTGTTAAGAAAACCCTAAAGCGGTAATCGAGCCCAGACTAGCCAGCGCTTCCTCACAATCAGCAGGGCATGCTCTATCATTTAATAAAAGATTATTTGCGTTGCAATGCACAGCGAATGCCTTCGGTAGATTTTGCGAATGTGCAGGCTGGTACGGCCTTCGAAGTTCAACACTGAAATTACGTTTTTATACATCAAATAAAAAGAATTGCACTTGCATAAAAGAGTCTGGGTCATACATGAAACAATTGCCGTATATACCCTAAGTATTGGGACAGACGTCTGAGCAAACAGTGAAGACCCAGATCAGACGCCGCGTAAACAGTGAAGACCCAGATCAGACGCCGCGTAACGCGGCGTCTGATCTGGGTCTACACTGTTTGCCACTTAGCCAGTAGTTTTTGGCACACAGTACAATGGACTTGTTCAAATTTTAAGGCATATTTTGTAAGTATTGTAAGATGTTACGATATTCCACTATTTTGGGTAAATACTGTACATTTCTGACATTTACAGCATCTCAGTTGTCAAAGAAAGGATACTTACATGCTTTACAAGGATCCATATATATATCATCTGACGTTTTATGAGGATAGGTTCCATATTTTGGCGCATTCTCCAGCAGTCCTACAGTTGCATGTTTATCGCCGTACACACACACGAACGTTTGGAAAAACAAATATATCCAAGTTCTTTGCAACATTTTGTTAAGAAAAACGTCGTTAAACTCCAAACTGACACACACTCTTCACATTTGTGTTTTCTTTTTTCTCCTTTTCTTAATTTTAATCCTAAACCTTCGCACTTGTGTAAGAATAATACAAAATTGGACGGACTATTTGTTAGAGCGTAAATCTCCGGTCTTCACAATGCGATCTGCTTTGAGTAAATGCTCGCTCCGCTTTAAGCCTCGAAATCCATTCCGCTTGTGTTACAATATACGCTAAAAGGGTTTATTGGCGCATGTTAGTTTTATCGTAAAACTATCATCTCATGCGCAACGAAGAAAAAGGGCCCTTATACCACATATGAACAGCGAGGGCCCGGACCAGTCCACGTATCTGCGCAGTCTGATCGAGGCTCCTCTGTTCCTAGATATATTCTCAAGGGATCCAGCAAGTGGGAATTGAAGTTCCTGATTAAATTACGAGTATGAGCAGGCTTATCTGGGCTTCATATTGGGCATTACTTCTTTCTTTGCGCATCACAGTTTTTCAGTTTTTTTTTTCTTCTTTGTGCCATCAGATAACAGGTTTACGTGATACAAAACTTGTCAAGAACAAAAACAATCCGTCGAAAGGAGAAAATTACAATAAATTTGAAGGTGTGCGATTTTATCAGGTCTGCAGAATACAGTTGAGCCGGGGCACAGCATTTCCTACAAGACTGCGCGCATGCGCAGGCTGAACTGAGTCTTCGCTGGGCGCACATGCAATCATGTAGAAAATGCTGTGTCCCGCTCTATTCATTTTAAAGTACAGCGCAGTATGGGTACCTATTTGATTTATTAAATATTGGTTATACTGTAGCTATAAAAGTTGATCAAATATTATATAACTGTCAGCGATACGACTCAGATACTCGTATGTGCCAATGACGTTGTCTGAGCCAAAGCGACATCTTTTATGGAGCAAAATTATTTCGAAATAATTTCAATCAAAATTCATATCAAGTTCTTTGATAATAGGTACACAACATAGGTACAATGCATTTACATAATTATATTTATCGCAACAACTATAGGAGGGAGTAAATACACGTAAGTGTCAACACACCTTTTCCCTATTTATTAGGCATATAAATATAATTCATTCATAATTCAAAACTGAAGAGGATGCGTCTTTACCCTATTTACCCTAAATATTTGATAAACAACAAAAACAACAAACAACAACAATAACGACGGCGACGACGACGAAGACGACGGCGACGACCACCACGACGACAATAACAACAACAACAACAATAACAACAACGATAATAATAATAATAAAAACAAAAACAAAAAAGAAACAAAAACAACACAATAACAACAAAAGCAGCAGCAACAACAATAACAAAAAGCGCGCGCACACACACACACACACACACACACACACACACACACACACACACACACACACACACACACACACACACACACACACACACACACACACACACACACACACACACACACACACACATGTATACATACGCACGCACGCGCGCACGCACACACACACACACACACTGACATACAACAAACATACAAAAAACAACAGCAAAGAAACAAATTACAATAAAAAAATAAAAACACCTGCCAGAGCACGATTAGGCTGGGTTTTTCCTAATTAACAGCTAGATTAGGATGTGCACTGTTTTCACATAAGCACATAACCAGGAAGTTATTAATGGATTTGAGGCGTACCATATGAAAATGTGCCTTCGGTGCATATGTGGGCAGCGAAGGCCCAGTTTAGACTGCACATTCTGTTCTGATGCTTCCCTATCCGCTAACAGAATCATTGGCTAATCCGCACAGTCTGACGGGGACATTCGCTATCCGCTCAAAAATCGTTGAATCAATGGATAATCCGCCCAGTCTTTCCACTTACAAAATCATTGGAGACAGTGGAATGCGTCGATGTCAGGGGCGGATTCAGAGTGTTCGGTTGAACTTCCTCCCCGCTTTTGACTCCAAATTTCATTTTCTTGGGAAATTTTGGATAAATTTGATAAATTTAGAATACCGTATTTACCCTAGATATTTACACTTTTGCTCTTTACCTTATACTTCTCTTCAACAAGTCAATTTATTCTGCCTGTGGGTGTCTGTAAAATTGCTAAATGAGTGGCAAACAGTGTAGACCCTGATCAGACGCCGCGTTCAGCGGCGTCTGATCTGGGTCTACACTGTTGGCTAAAATCTGCCTGTCCGAATACATACAGTAAGTACGATAATTTTATCATTTCGACCCCCCCCCCCCCCCCCCGACTCAGAAATCATCCTGTACCCGCCCCTGGATGTATAGCAAAGATCCTTATCAGGTAGTTCGACTTCTCTGGCTGACTTGGATATTTACATGTACTGGCCGCAGATGCTTCAAAAGTACATTTTGTCATGACGATGCTTATCAGTTATTTTTTTTAAGTACAAATACGGTAAAGAGTGACGCTATCCGAACAGTTAGTTTGATCACGGTAACTGAAACGTGGAAACAGTAACAAGCTTATTTTCATATGAGGGAAAGGTTTTTACATCGATCCGTAATAATAATTGAGAAAACGTAACTTCTGACCTGTGCACCTAACGAAGACTCAAGTCAGTCTTCGTAGTTTGCATGAAAAAAACTTTGCACCCTTGTCTATCCAAAATGCGCACAGTGACGATTCTTATCAGTCTGAGCTCGCGCAGGGTGATCTATCTTCGATGTGTGCATATTTCCGAAGGTACGTTTTCTGCCATTGCGGCGCATATATTTAACTTGTGTTTGTCCTACTTTCGACTTCAAGAGTTCTCCTAACTTCGGCTTCCTACTTCTGACTTCACTCTTCTTACTTCCAACTTCTTACACCTGACTTCCGACTTTGACATCTGAACTTCTTACTTATAACTTCCAGTTTCTCTCTTCTAACTGCTTTCTTATCATTCCCGGCTTCCCACATGTCTTCTAACTTCCGACTTCTTGCCTCCAACTCCCGACTTCTTACTCAAACTTCTAACCTGACTTCTTACTTCTGATTTCCGACTTCTTACTTGTAGCTTTTTAATTTTTATGACACTCTGTTATAATCTTCAGTATTTAAGTAAGAACGAACTACAAAGGTGGAAGTCGGGGCTAGAAATTAAGTTGATAGTTGGAAGTTAGAAGTAGGAAATTAGAGGTAGAAAATTAGATACAAGATGTTGGAAATTAGGAGTAAGAAGTTGGGGCTTAGTAATAGGAAGTAAGAAGTAGGAAGTTACATGGCAGAAGTGAGAAGTAAGACGTGAGAAGTGCTCAAGCCGGAAGCTGAAGCTGGAAGTAGGAAATATATAGTTAGAAGTAATATTTCTTGGAAGCAGAGAGTCGGGTCGTAAAGTTAGGGGTCCTCGATCCAGGACTTCGTCGGTCACATAATTTTCAAGATTAGGGTATAAACAAACCACAGCGAAAACAGTCTTCTTAACTTTCACCACTATCAGGCCTAAAAAAATGACAAAAAAAAAAAAAAAAAAAAAAAATGATGATTTTTTTTTTCTTATTTTTCCCCAGAAAACAGGATTTTATACATATTGCCTCTGCGGGAAACAATTCGCATGAGATGTCAAATCCTGTTTTCTGAGAAAAAAAAAATAAAATAAAAAAATCAGTGTATCGTCTGCTGAAATTTTTATCCAGAGTACTGCAATACCATCAGTTGTGAGGGCTGGTGCCTTCTGTTGTTACTAGGTGTATGGGATGTGTGTGTGTGGGTGGGGGGAGGGGGGAGGGAAAGGGGATATAAGTACGATATGTTGAGGTGCCTAGATATTTAGGGTAAATACGGTAATTATGTGAGCGATGTCGAGAAAATGTACCTTATGACACGAGCTCCCAGTGATCAGTCTGTTCATCCACGCAGTCTGATCAGTTCTCTGTACACCTGATCCCGCGGTTAGCTCAACTCACCTGAGCATGAAATTTTCTCTGCTAATGAATATGAAAATGCCGACAATAGATGGCATTTTCCTACTTACTTGAAGAGAAATTTTCATGCTCAGCTATGTTCAGGAAGAAAGAAGTTGCAACTATTAGTAATTGCAGGACTTTCAAGCTCAGCTGAGTTGAGCATGAAAAAGGTTTTATCACCTCGGGGCCTGATCCTTAGATCCTTGGCTTCCAGCGAAGATTCTGAATACACTTACGGAAGCACAGACTGATCTTAGTCTTCTCTGGGCGTACATATCCAACGATGACTTCTGAACCGATCTGACACTGTAGCTAAAATATGACGTATTTACCGAATGCTCATCACGAAAACACACCTATATAATATTGACCCCCTTAAACCCCACTTTTATATAGTAAAACTGGGGTTTAGAGGGATATACATTATTTTTCTTATTTCTGCTCAAAACATAGATTGTAGGTACTCGTTAGAACCGCCTCGCCGAGGCGGTTCTAACGAGTACCAACAATCTAGGTTTGAGCAGACATAAGAAAAATATCAGAGATTTTTATCTGAAAATTTTCAGTTTTTGGAGATGAAATTTTTCTATATATTTGAATAGGCGTGTTTTCGTAATGCTTATTTCGCCTGGAGCACGCCATTGTTTAATAAGAAAATATAGATAAATTTCGACACCAGCAGGACACCCGGATTCGCAAAGAAAAAGAAAAACTGGTAAGTCGTTACGTCATTAATGAGGCCATTTCAGCGGCTTAAAGGAACAAGGGACTGTGCCATTTTATTTGAAGAAAGTATATTAGTCTTACTGTAAGGAAACAAGGCACCACAAGCAGTTTAAGGAAATAAAATATGAGATCTTTGTTAGGAAAATAAGAAAGGAAACAAAGCAAACGGGATAATTACTACTGGAGAACAATGGAACAGTCCTGATAATCCCATGTGACGGCCTCATTCATTTGGAACTGAAATGGGCGTGTCTGTCTTCAAGTATGATAAATTATATGTTTTGATGTGAAAACAGGATTGTAATGAATATAAATAGACAAGTCATGTGAAAAGGCATCTATGGGGTTATGCGGACAACGAAGGCCCAGATCAGACTGCGCGGATCGCGCAGTCTGATCAGGGCCTTCGTTGTCCGCTTACAGAACTGGTCGACACTGTAGGATGTAAAATGTTCATACATCGACGTTTAACAAGACCCTGGTCAGATGGTGCAGCTTCACAGGCTGGTCTGGATCTTAACTGCTCTCGTATACATCGCAGACCCAATGTCTCCTGGCGCGGCTTAAGTGAAGTGCACCTTGGCAAAACCTATTTTGTCACATATGCTAACGATTAAAACCCAGATCAGCCTGTGCACCTGCAGTGTGTGGTCAGGGTCTTCAAATTTCATATTCTAATTTATTAAAGATGGAAAGAATGATGGTCTCCAGTCTGGTCCCTGGGGTCTATATTCGAAACTTAGCTCTCATGATCTTCTCTTGTCTCATTAGGAGATATACCTTTTATCCAAGTAGCCACCGATTATTAATTTTTACCACTCCTGGGCTATATCAGCAGACGTCAAACTGATAATACTTTTCTTATTTTTCCTAGAAAACAGACTTTGACAGTTCATGCAAGTCTCCTCAGGAGACAATTTGCATTAAATGTCAAAACCTATTTTCTGAGAGAGAAAAAAAAAGAAAACTATTTTAAAATGTCGTCTGCTGGAATTTTAACCCAGCATGCTAGATGCTAAAATGTAAGTGCTTTAGTGCTGGAAAACAGTTTGTGACGTACATAGATCTGAAAAGACGTGGTAACAAGAGCATAAATTACAAGTGCAACAATTCAAGGATTGTACTTCTATATCCCCGGGGTTTACATCATACCCACGTTATCTTAGTCGTTCTTATCACTACAGTAACCCACGTTAACTCTTAACTCGACAGGTACAACAGTAGCAGATGACATTGTAGTCTTTCCGAAAAGATAAGAACTGGTATTTCATGAGAATCACTGTCTTAATTTCTCGGAAGAAAAACATAACAAAAAAAAACAAAAAAAACAAAAAAAAATAAAACAAAAAAAACAAACAAACAAACAAACAAAACAAAAACAAAACAACTAACAAATAAACAAGCAAACAAACATACAACAACACCAACAACAACCAGCGGCAGCGACGACGACGACGACAAGCAACAACGGAATGAAAAAATATAAACAGTAACTACCCACCCCTCCACCAACAAAAAAACAAAACAAAAAAAAAAAAAAAAAAAAAAACAAAACAAAAAAACAACAAAAAAAACAACAAAAAAACAAAAAAAAAAAAACAAAAAAAAAAAACAGAGAGTCGTCTGCTACAATTTTAATTGACATTTCGCATATTGGGTTTAAAAAAAAATCAGCAGGCGACATTTTAAAACATTGTTCTTATTTTTTCCAGAAGAAAGATTCTGTCGTAGCCTATTTTCTCGAAAAAAAAAAGTAAAAATCACCAGTTTGTCACCTGCTGAATCAGCCCAGAGAGTGGTAACGGTTAACGTACACATCTCAGACGTCCAATCGGGATCTACGTTACGCACTACAGACCGATCAAACAGCAAGTGTTTAAATTCACTTCAGCGTTTGTCCCTAAATCCAAAGAGCTGAACCATGGAATCTAGGTCTCCTGTACCAGTTTAGAATATTCAGCTGGAAACCAGAATGAGGGTTAACCTATTTATGCCTGGCGTCCCATAAAAAGAGACATTGGCAAAAGTGTAGACCCAGATCAGACGCCGCCATTACGAAAACACGCCTATTCAAATATATAGAAAATTTCACCTAAAAAAAATTGAAATTTTCAGATAAAAAACTCTGATATTTTTCATATTTCTGCTCAAAAACATAGATTGTGGGAACTCGTTAGAACCGCCTCGGCGAGGCGGTTCTAACGAGTACCCACAATCTATGTGTTATGCAGTAATAAGAAAAACAATGTAAACCCCTGTAAACCCCAATTTTACGATATAAAAGTGGGGTTTAAGGGGGTCAAAATTATATAGGCATGTTTTCGTGATGGCAGAACGCGGCGTCTGATCAGGGTCTACACTATTTGCATTAAATACAGGAATTTCTTTTAAATATGGTAATAATGCAAATTAACCAGATACCCCTTCTACTGAAAGCAGACCCGTCCAAACAGTTGAGGTAGGAGAGTCCACTCGGCTTAAATGGTTTAAGCGCACTTACACCTAAGCCGACCTGACTCAAGCGGTGAAGAATGAATGAACTGCTTAGTCGTAAACGAGATTGTTTGGAGAGACAGCGCTCGGACACACATCACGAAAACATGCCTATATAATTTTGACCCCCTGAAACCCCACTTTTATATGGTAAAACTAGGGTGTACATTATTTTTCGTATTTTACTAAACAACAAAGATTGTGGGTACTCGTTAGAACCGCCACGCCGAGGCGGTTCTAACGGGTACCCACAATCTATGTTTTGAGCAGAAATATGAAAAATATTAGAATTTTTTATCTGAAAATTTTCATTTTTTTTCTTGGTAAAAGTTTCAGTATATTTGAATAGGCATGTTTTCGTAATGCACGCGCGTTTGCTCGTAATGGCATACATCGCCCACGCAGAGCTCAACGATGACGAATAATAGGCCTTTGACTCTAGGTATCCTATTTTGCCTTCTTCTTTAGCGGCACACACTCAAGATAAAGATGATGCCCAACGTATTACGAAAACATGCCTATTCAAATATATTGAAAATTTTCAGATAAATTTTTTTTATATTTTTCATATTTCTGCTCAAAACATAGATTGTGGGTACTCGTTAGAACCGCCTCACCGAGGCGGCTCAAAACATAGATTGTGGGTACTCGTTAGAACCGCTTCACCGAGGCGGTTCTAACGAGTACCCACAATCTATGTTTTGAGCAGAAATAAAAAAAATAATGTTTACCCCTGTAAACCCCAGTTTTACTATATAAAAGTGGGGTCTAAGGGGTCAAAATTATATAGGCATGGTTTCGTGATGGTATTCGGAGTCTCGAAACTTACAGACCAATGAGATGTTTAAGTATGAATTGTTGTGAAGCAGTGTTTCAAGCTACCCTAAGCTGAAACATGGTTAACTCACATTTTCTGGCATATCCTCTATGTGTCAATGAACGCTCCCACCACCGCCCCCCACCTCCCCGCCACAACAACAACAACAACAACAACAACAACACACACACACACACACACACACACACACACACACACACACACACACACACACACACACACACACTGCTAATTGTTGAAGTGTCGGTTTTCTTAAACAGACTAGCTACTTTCAGTCAACTGCGAAAGACGATTAAAAAGTTCTTGGCCCGTGTACTTTGAGAATGACCAAGAGCAAACTTTGTGCCATTATTTCTTAATATAATCTCCCTTAGCCCCGATGCGTTTTCTCCAACGCTGTTACAGTTTGCTTATCACTTCAAAACAGAAGCCTTCCACCTGATACAACATGTACTCATCAACAGCATCTATGACGCCTTCATTACTTCCAAAACTCCTACCACGAAGGTTAGTTTTCAGAGTTGGAAAGAGGTAGTAGTCCGAAGGGGCTAAATCTGGAGAATACGGGGGATGAGGAAGAATCTCAAAGCTGCCATAGCAACTTGAGAGGTGTAGGCTGATGCATTATTTTGCAAGAGCAGTACACCTCGGGTCAACTTTTTTTGTCTTTTCGTCGCACTCTCCTGGTGCAGCTGCCTTAGTTCTAGTGCGTAAATGTACCATTTAGTGTACGATCTTCCTCAAGATAACCCACCACGATAACGCCCTGATTATCCCAAAATATAAAGGCCATCCCATTCCTTGCTGAAGAAACTCTAAAATTTATTAGTGTGTGTGTGTGTGTGTGTGTTGGGGGAGGGGGGGGGGGGGTTGAGCCAGGGTGCTACCATTGCATACCCTGCTTTTGGCCTCAGGATTAAAGTGATGGACCCGTCTCATCTTGGATCACAACTCGATACATACATTCCTCAGGGTTATCTTCTCAGATATAACGGAGATACTTAGAAATTCAAGCCTGCTCTTTTTCTGAACTTTTGTCAACAGTCTCGGGACCAATCTAGCTGAGACCTTGGACATGCCTAAGTTATCGGTCATGATAAATTGAACTGCGCCAAAAAAAAAAAAAAAAAAAAAAAAAAAAAGACTATATGTCTAGCTATATCACGCAGGGTTCTTCTCTTGTCACACATGATCAGACTGCACATGATCAGACTGCACAAGCTCGACGTGTTCGTCTGTAGTAGCCTCGTAAGGGCGCCCAGACCGTATATAATCCTCCACGCTCTTCCTCCCGCCTTAATTCAGCAGCCAATTTCTTAACCGCGCTGTACGAAGGAGACACAAATAAAGTTGTCATGAATTTCCTTCAGGGACATGTCCTTCATACAGAATTACTTGATGACTGCTCTTACTTTAACTTTGTCCATTAAACACACCCTTTTCCTGTCTGCATTAAATTCCTACTGAAATCAATAGATTTAAAATTCTATTCGTTCTACCAAAGATGTTGAATAAGACAAAATAATCATCTGGTTGGGGTTTCATTTCAATTTATTCATTCTAAATATATCGGGCCGAGAACGTCTTGATCGTACCTCGTATGTCTCAAATCTGGCTCTCATTTGAATTTTCAAACATCCTGGAATGATCACTTGCAATGTTCTTTACATATTGCTCCTGTCCAATACAATACCCAGTAAACACACAACGTCACAACAACGTCGTTACAACGTCGCTGCAACGTGCAGCGACGTTGTAACGACGTTGTGGCGACGTTGTGTGTTTGCTAGGTAGACATTAAGATAATCTGCGAAACTGCCTTCACACTTCTATTATCAACTAATCCTTTTAAGACTACTGAGGAGTTGTTTTAGAATGTTCTCAGACAGATTATAAACCTCTTACTCAAGTTTAAAACAAACTCTCAAACAGATCAATGAATTCAAATAATATAATAACGAATTTAATGATCTCGTGAATGAACATGTCAAGCATTTCGTGAACATATTTTGTGTTTGGACGGTAGGATGTTATCTCAATTACGCCGACTGGACTCCTCTACTTTAACTCTTTGGATGGTTCATTTCAATATTAGAAATGTCTGGTTAGTTGTTATTGTAAACATGTATTTTTAGAAATTCCTTTCCTAAATGCAAACCGTGCAGGCCCTGATCAGACGCCGCGTTCTGTGGCGTCTGATCAGGGTTTACACTGTTTGCTAATGTCCTTTTTATGGGCATTAATGTGTTAAGTTACTCGCAATGAAAAGTGGTATTTAAGTGATTACACGGGAGCAAATTCTAACCTTTAATTGTAGGTCCCTTTTCAGAACATACATATGGACTTTATATAAGTATGCAGAATGGTAAACAATAATACAGAGGGTCGTCTCCCTTGTACAAAATGGAGGACAATCTACCAAATGTATTCATTTCTCTTAACCCTTGTCCTGCTGAATAAATTAAGATGCCACGCCCACTTCTAATTTTCAGCCAATCAGATTACTTGATCCGGATTGTAACTATAAATTCACATACTTAAAAACAAACAGTGCAGACCCAGATCAGCTGGCTTCTTCAGAAGCCAACTGATCTGGATCTACACTGTTTGCAAAGGCATGATATATCCGGGTTCAGCAGGACAAGGGTTAACCTGTTAATCCTACTTTCAACTGTCAGCCAATGAGATTACATTGGATTCTCATTATCTCTGACTTCAAGGGACCAAATATTCAGTTTGAGATAGCAATGGTTTAAAATAACAGGAGTTGAAATGCAAAGAATATATAGCAAAACTGAACCAACATTTTCCAAAATTTAGTTTGATTTAAGCAGTAGTTTGAGTCATCAGTGTTTGAGATAATGAAAGTCAGCTGTACTTGATCGAGATTTTTTATACAAATTCAGATACTGAATGACAAACAGTGCAGATCTAGAGCCAACTGATCTGGATCTACACTTTTTGCAAAGACTGGCATATGGTATAGTTGGGTCAGGGTTAATTTCCATGAGTAAACAGAAAGCGTTTACCCTCGGTAAATAATGTATATAAATAAATAAATAAATAAATAAATAAATAAATAAAGGTAGTCTGACAGCATAAGAAAACGTGATGGACTGCGCAAGTACGGACCAGACTGCGAACAGGCTCAGTATGGGTTACTGCATGTTCTCATCGTTTAATCCTTACTGTCTCTCCTTCCGCTGATTCTATAAGGGCAGTTGTCAGTTTCTGGCAAAAGGATGTGCACAAGTAGTTGTTAACCGCATAGGACTAAGCCTGCCTAGGAAAAATATAGTTAGGTACATTGGTCGGTTCGACATGGCCTTAATAGTGTTGACTAGGCAGTTAAACTCCAAGCCAACCAACCAACCAACGTGTCTTCTGGGAGAAACGCGCACGGTATATCGTACATACAGTTCGAAAATGAGCCGGGGTTTATGCACCCAGCAAAGACTCAGATCAGTCTATGCATCCGCACATGCTGATCAGAGTCTCGACTGTATTCTTGCAGACGCTTTGAATCCTTGGTTACCCTAAGGTTGAACTGTGATGACTCTGGTCCGACTGTGCTGATCAGAGTCTTCGCAGACACACATGCAGTCTTGTAGGAAATGTGCCCGGACTTGTCATCACGAAAACATGCCTATATAATTTTGATCCCCTTAAACCCCACTTTTATGTAGTAAAACTGGGGTCTACAGGGGTAAACATTATTTTTCTTATTTCTGATCAAAACATAGATTGTGAGTACTCGTTAGAACCGCCTCGCCGATGCGGTTCTAACGAGTACCCACAATATATGTTTTGAGCAGAAATTTGAAAAATATTAGGATTTTTTAAATGAATTTTTTTTTCATTTTTTGGTGGTAAAATTTTCAGTATATTTGAATAGGCATGTTTTCGTAATGTATGTTAGGCTTTTCCATGATGTTTAACCCATTTAAGCCGAGTGGACTCTTCTACCTTAACTCTTTTAGCATGTCCATTTCCCATATAAGGGGTGTCTGGTTAGTTTTTATTATTATACTGTTTTGTAGAAATTTCTTAATGCAAACAGTGTGATCTGGGTCTACACTGTTTGCCAATGTCACTTTTATTGGACGCTATGCTTAAATGGGTTAAAGTGACAGTATATATAGCTTGTGTCCAAATCTACAAATATGTAATATAAACATATTTTATACTTAGCCACGGACGTTGAGAAACTGATGATGATTTGGTGTCTTTTCGTTCCTTTCAACATTATTAAAGTCATATCGAGACGAAGGAAGGGTGATGATGAAAGGGTCTTTGCAATGAATTGCCGCACAGGCATGAGCTGAATTCTGCCTACAGCGGGATTTGAACCAAGGACCTCGCAATCCGAAGTCGGGAGCACTAACCTCTCGGCCACCCGGACAATTCACTTTGAGAAACTGTTGCAATAGTTTAAGCACAGGACTTTGACGTTGGACTTAAGCCCAAAACTTCACAGATCATAAGCCCTAAACTTAAAACAATTTCTGTCACAAATTATCCTAACTGGCCGTGCTCTTTCAAATTCAACAAACAAAAGTAATATATTGGTAATATTTTCTTTATTTTATGCATGCCTGCTTGCTTGCTCTCAGATTTGAAAAAAAAAGTTATGCATGTACTGCTCTTTAGAAATCAACAAGAATGTGCAATCCTAAATGTTGTAATATTCTAATATTTTCCTTTATGATAACGACAAAAAAAAACAGAAAAAAAAAAAAAAAAAAAAAAAAAAAAAAACCATAAATAAATAAATAAATAAAATAAAACGTAGAAGAAGCAGCAGAAGCAATAATAACAACAAATATAGTTATTATAACACTTCTTTTTATTTTACGTTATAAAATTATCACTATTGTTTGACGCGACGTTAATGACGTTTTTGACGTGAACGTGGCCCTGACGCTTAGCGGCTGACGTCGGTTGTTATTGGTGATGGCATAGACTAGAAGTCAACCCACAGGAAGCAATAATGGCGAACTCCATTGACTGGGACCAATTACCTGACGTTTCGCTGGTCGAAGTGTATTTGAACCTCAAAGACACGGACAGACTGAACATGGCTTGTACCTGCAAGAACTGGAATCGTCTATTTTCTTCATCTGTACTTTGGCGCGAAAGGACAGTTGAGTTCAACTCCTTGGCAGCAGAGAGGACAGCGGAAAAAGAGATCCGGTTTCTCAGCAAGCACGGACATCACTTGAATAAACTGAAGCTTGGGTTTGGTCAGCCGTCATTCAGGTCCTGTGCGGTCATCTCTAAAGCTGCCGAGAACTACTTGAAACGTCTAACAATAAGAAATGATATTCATCTGAAGACGATTGACCTGGAGAATTTACATATGGAGCAGCACTGGCACTTTATCCTCTCCCGTAACAGACTTATAACAGCGCTCTGTAGAATGCTTCGAAAACAAAGATTTCTCGAAACTGTGTATCTGTCTGGAGCTAGAATGCGAATATTTGATGCCTGTAGAATCTTAGAATCTCTTGCGAAGGGACCAACAGTGAGCACAATTAAATCTTTATATATAGAGGACTTGTTTGAAACCAACGTATATCCTATACGACAGCCACGCTACGTTAGTGCAATGTCAAGATTTTTACGTTTAGAAAGTGTTCATTTGAACTATAAATATCTGAATGACCTAGTTTTACGCAATTTTGGACGAAGATTGTCCAAAACATTGCAATATCTTTCTGTGATATTAGAAGGCGACGTCAGAGGAATAGAAATTCCGTCACATTGTTGGGAAGAGTTGAAAGAGTACTGTCCTATACTGAAGGTGGGAATATGTCTTTGTACGACTATATTACGTGGCAACGACTTGCGAACACCGTTTGTTCGAGGTATGCCCATTAGTGATGTGTACCTGACGTCCTGGGCCAGAATCGATGACACTGAACAGCGCCTAGCGGCATTGTTACGACATTTTGGAAACACATACCGCTCCACGCTTGGTAAGCAGTAAAACATATTGTATTTCATCCGTTTCTCTTCTGCTTCAACGGACAAGTAAATGACCAGAATCCTTTCGTCCAACCAAGGTTTACTTGCCCGAAATTTGACATTGTTCTTATTTCTCGAAGAAAACATATGTTGCTGTGGGTAATCATTATAGAAGCGCCTCATCGCAGTACCTCTAATGAGAACCCACAACATATGTTTTCTTCGAGAAGAAATATAGGCCTGTTTAACTCAGTTGGTAAACCACCTGACAGGGAATCGCGGGTTCGAGTCCTGCATCTGGCCCTCTTTTTCCTCATTAGTTTACTCTAATGGCGACAAGGTAAACTGGTGAGTGCGGGGAAAGGCTAGAAACTGATTGTATATTCAACTGATGCCGAAGCACAGAGGCTATACTCTTGTGGGGACCAGCTTATGCTTGACAGTTGATGGGTTTCAAAGGTTAGAAGGGGTGGGGTGGGGGCGGATGGAGTGGGGTGTGTTCATTGGTGGCACTGTAGAGCACCTGACTACAGGGGATCGCGGGTTCAATTCCTGCACTGGGCATACTTTTTCCCCCTAAGTTTACTTAAATGGCGACGAGATAAACTGGTTAGTGCAGGGTCAGACTTACAAGCAGAGGGTCGCGGGTTCGAGCCCTGCATCGGGTTTACTTTTTCCTCCTTACTTTACTTTAATAACTCCCAACGTGAATAACCCACGGGGTTGTGTTGATAAGTGCAGGCGATGGCAAGAAACCCATAGTATGTTCAATTGATGCCTGGCACTTAAAAGTTAAAAGGGGAGGGGAGAGGGGGAGGGCGGAGGAAGAGAGTGGTGACTGGCACCTGACTGTCACCCTATCTATTGTTAGCGCCACTTTCGCAGTGCGTTTGCTTGAATGAACATAAAAGCTGTAAAAGCTGGCAGTTGTTTATGTTGTAAGGGAGATAAGAGATTCAATATTACCTTGGAAATATATACACAGTTATGCTTTCAAAAACTGGTTTATTAACGCATAGTACTCTGGGTAAAATTTTCAACAGAAGACAAGTTGAACTATTTTTCTTATTTTCCCCAGGAAACAGATTTGACATTTCATGCATATTGTCTCCATTTGAGATAAATTGCATGACATGTCAAATCCTGTTCACTAGGAACAATAAGAAAACAAATATCATCAATTTGTCGTCTGCTTAAATAGAGAAAGTAAGACCAGAAATGTTTTATCCCTAGGTTTACGGGAGATAATAATAATAATAAAATAATAATAAAATGTGTAAAAGCTTTTGGTCGCTGAAATAAAATAATTAATAATAATAATAATAATATATGTAAAAATGCAACAGTTGAGCCCTAAATTCGAAGGGTAGAGACATACAATAAAATAAAAATTGAAATGCAAGTTTTATTTTTTCGGAAAGGGCCAAAATCATAGGGTAGGCTCTCTCGTAAACCTAACAATAATGATAATAATAATAAAATTGATTTTTTGGGGGTTTAACGACACGTCAACCCTTGTGAGTCATTTTGTGTCGTCTCCCAAAGAAAGGGAGAAAAGAGACAGAACAGATAGTAGAAGAGATGAAAGAGAGGGACGGGGAAGAAAGAGGAACAGGAATGAAAGTGAAGAAACAGAAGAAATGAAAACCTTCCCACTCTACTCTTACCTCTACAAGGAGAGCAGGCCTTGCCCAACTGTAAACCAATATCAGTTGGATTCCCGGTGACGTAAGATACACGACACCTTCGCATCACCCGACCACCCCCCTATATAATGATAAAATCTGTGGCCTAAAGGTTAAAAAGTAAGCAGATACATTATCAAGCGCCGTAGCCGAATGGTAAGTGCGTTTGACCGGTGCTCAAGGTCGCGTGTTCGATCCTTGTTCCGAATGTCAACTGAAGAATGCTCTGTGTTTGCCAAGCAGTGAATGGGTACCTTTTAGCCGACAACAACAGGAGACGATCGAGCTCGCATTTCATATGCTATGACCAGACGCAGTTGGCTCTAAAATTCCAAGCAGCCGTACGAAAGCACATTGCATGTTCCGTCTTGTATTCATTTCCAGCTGAACCTCAGTGTCAGAAAACATACCTTCGGACGCGTGCGTCCAGCTAAGATTCAGATCAACCTGTGCATTCGCGCAGTCTAATAAGAATCATCACTAGGCATATTTTAGATATGTAAGGATTCCTCTTCATGTGGATAACAAAGATTCGGATCAGACGGCGTTGAAAACTGTCTCCACCTGGTTAAAGTTTAAGCTTTCGTCTTTGTTTCCCTAATAAGCTTGCACGAAGATGCCTTTCTGTTGGCCGCTTAAAAAAAAGAACGTCTTAACCTAGCAAACACACAACGTAGCAACAACGTCGTTACAACGGCGCTGCAACGTCTTGACGTTGAAGCGAGGTTGTAATGACGTTGTGTGTTTGCTGGGAAACTATTTCTGAGGTTTTATAGAATTATATGAAGTACTCCTTCATGTATTCAGAATACATACACTTCTCCATTGGACCATTTTTACAGTAAAAAGGGAGAAACAAGGAAGGGGTGGGCAGGTGGAGGTTAGGTGTGTGTGTATAGGTGTGGGATGGGCAGGGGATTCAGAGAGGGGGTTGGATGGGGTAAGGGGTGAGGTAGAACCTATGAGGAAGTTCACCTGATGAAGGCAAATGTTGATTTCAGGATTGCTTCAAACTTTGATAATCATTTGCGTTACAATAGTTTGTTAATGTTGTTTGCTACATAAATCTTATCGGCTTGGCAGACGATTCGAATGAAATGTCAAGACTTACGAGGGATGTTCGAAATGAATTGCTTATTGTCCTCTAGCTCGATATCCACGTGGGGCACGATAAAAACCAGTGCATACCTGTATAGGGTTATTCAATATCTACACAATGGTGTATAAATGTACATGTTAGACTAAGTGTAAGACATAAAATTTGCCATTTGAATACACGCAGTCATTGACCACTGCAGTAAAAATGGTTGGTAGAAGCGTCGACAAAAAAGATGAAATACGCTCGCTCAAAACTTGGTTGTTCTTTGAAGAAGCTGATGATTGAAATTTCTACTGCTTTTGGACCTTCTTGTGTGTCTTATGACACAGTTCGGCGATGGAAAAAGAAATTTGAGTCTGGCGTAGAGTCCATCAAAAAATGCACCGAAATCAGGTAGGCCAAAATCTGCATCTCGTAAAGAAATCGTTTCCAAAATAAAGGAAATCATTGAAGGAGATGCCAGATTTACAGTTCGTGATATTGCACGAAAGGTAGCCATATCACTATCAACGGTTCACCTTATTTTGAAGAAGCATTTGAAAGTCAGAAAGATTTCTGCTAGATGTGTGCCACATCTGTTGACTGACGAGTAAAAGAGGCAACGGGTTAAAGTGGCCAAAAAGCTGCTTCAAATGTTTCCAAAATATGACAAAAAGCAGTTTGCCAATGTCGTCACAGGTGATGAAACCTGTCCATTATTTTGAGCCCGTCAGAAAGGTTAGCAATAAGATCTGGGCCACTAAACACAGCAAACGCCCAATAATTGCCAAACGTTCTTTGAGTACAAAGAAGGTTTTGTATGCAATCTTCTTCTCTGGTGAAGGAGTCGCAATAAAAGTGCCAGTGAAAAAGGGCAAAGGCATCACCGGAAAGTACAACAAAGACGTAGTACTGAAGAAACTGAAAAAGTATTATCAGAAACGACGCCCTGCCACTGGTTTTAAACATGTCCGTCTTCTACATGACAATGCCCCATCTCATACCTCCGCAACAGTTACGGCGTTTTTGAAGAAAGAAAAAGTAACTGTTTTGCCTTACCCCCCGTATTCCCCAGACCTTGCCCCATGTGATTTCTTTTTGTTTCCGAAATTGAAAGCATTCCTTGCTGGGCGGAAATACCAGTCCCGACAGGCACTTGGATCTGCCATTCATCAGTACCTTATTACTGTGCCCAAATCAGCGTACCGTGACGCCTTCAAGAAGTGGATACATCGGCTGAAACTTTGCATTTCTAGCCACGGGGAGTACTTCGAGGACATGAAATGAGTACTTTTGGGCTAACTTGAAATTTGAAGTCTCCAGATAGAAATAAGCAATTCATTTCGAACATCCCTCGTATTTTCATTCAAAAAAATAAAAAAGGAAATATTTCAAAATGTCGTCTGCTGCAGTTTTGTTTGGTGCTTTAAGAGTTAATAAACGTAACGGTGATGAAGTACTTTTTTTATATTCTGTTTTGATTTTTTCTTTATCACTCTCTAGGCTAATTCAGCAGAGGACTAATTGATGATATTTTTTTTTTTCATTTTTCCCAGAAAACAGGTTTTGCCGTTCATTCAAATTGCCTCCAATGGAGATAATTTGCACTGAATGTAAAATCCTGTTTTCTGAAAAAAAAAAAAAAAAAAAAAAAAAAAATCAAAATGTCGTCTGCTGCACATTTTACACAGAATGCTAAGCGTTAAATGATACTTTGTTGTTTCTGTCTTTCAGAGTGTTTGGGGCTGTGCTTTACTCGGCATCAGCGCATAGATGATGAACTCCTATATATGTTGGAAAAGTGTACCCGCATAAACGACCTCAGCATTGAATGTAGAATTTCCCCGGATACAGTAATAGCCATTTGTAAATTACATTATGACAAAAAGCTGAGTAAGTGTCATATTTATCCAAAATATTCGGACATATGAAATCTTTACCATATTTATCCTAACAAGCATGCCTGGGCACACCATATATATTCAGACAACCATGTCTGTGCATAGAATGAAGACTCGAACAAACAAGTTTAAGCAAACTATATTGGTTCGAACAAAAAAGCTTAAGTCAACAGTATAGACTCTAACAAACACTCCTGAGTACATATAAACAGTGTTGATTCAGAAAATTATGCCTGTGCAAACAATGTAGATTTGGACCATTACGAAAACACGCCTATTGACATATATTGAAATTTTCACCTCCAAAAACAGAAAATTTTCAGACAAAAATCTGATATTTTTCATATTTCTGCTCAAAACATAGATTGTGGGTACTCGTTAGAACCGCCTCGGTGAGGCGGTTCTAACGAGTATCCACAATCTATGTTTTGAGCAAAAATAAGAAAAATAATGTATACCCCTGTAAACCCCAGTTTTTCTGTATAAAAGTGGGGTTCAAGGGGGTCAAAATTATATAGGCATGTTTTCGTGATGAAACACGCCTGAGCAAACCATACTAGCGGAAATAAAAAAAAAATTTGGGCGCACACGCTATTGATGAATTTCCGAAATATCGTAGGCTGTCTACTTTAAAACGTCATTGTGGACATACTAACTGGTATAGAATTAAAGTTTTAATAAAAAATCGGTCAAAATTGTTCAAACCACACATACAGTGTACGTTAAAACGTTTGATCGATATCATTTAAGTATTTCTATTATTTACTCCAAAATAAAACTTGTTTTTTTTTTTTATTTCCGTAAGTATGAATAGATTCGGACAAACACGCCTGAGCACACTATAGAGATTCGAACAAACACGCCTGAGTACATGTTAACAGTATATATTCAGACAATTATGTCTGTGCAAACAATGCAGATTCCAATTAACACGTCTGAACAAACATGTTCATTCCAGTATATTATATATATTTGAACACACACAAACATGCAGCATAGATTCAGACAATCATGTGTGTGCAAACAAACAATATAGAAGAAAAACTTGCCTTATCGAGCTGTTGATTCGAAAAAAAAAAAAAAAAAAAAAAAACAACAAAAAAAAAAAAAAAAAACAAAAAAAAAAAAAACAAAAAAAAAAAAAAAACTGCTGGCATGTGCGCCCAGCGAAGACTCAGAGCAGCCTGGGCATCCGCCCAGTCTGATCAGAGTCTTCGCTGTCTGCATGAAGAAAGCTTGGGTGAAAAGGCGAAAGAGGAACATTTCTGTGCAATTATTTTGAAATCCGGCCGCTGGCCTATATAGGAGGAGGTGTCGTTCAAAGATTTTTTCTATTTTTAGCTCTGGCGGCCAGTTTGTTCAGCCAAGCGGAACCATTTATGCAATTTTGGTAAAGGGCCTTAAGAGGAACATTTCTGAGAAATTATGTTGTCATCGGGTCGCTGGCCGTGGAGGAGATGTCGTTAAAAGGTTTTCTATTTTTACCTCAGGCGGCCATCTTCTTCAGCGGAGCAAAACCATTTTAGCTATTTTGGTAGCTGGTCACCAAAAACAAACAAACAAACAAACAAACAAACAATTAAAAAAAAAAAAAAAACAAAAAAAAAAAACAAAAAAACAAAAAAACAAAACTAAAACAGTGTTTTCGGAGGAAAACGTATATTCCCCCCCCCCCCCCGCACCAGTTTGAACAGACATATTGTTTAAATAGAGTGTATCTATAATAAACTCAAGGTCACAATATACTTATATGTAAGTTTGGTCGAAATTCATCCATTCCTCAATGAGATAGGGTGCTGACAAGCGATTTTTTAAAATCATAGCCCTTGTGTAACCTTGAAAATGGGATCAAGGTCACAGAAAATCTAATCAGTTCTTGTCTCTGTCTCAACAATATAGCTGTGCAAGTTTGGTCAAAATCCATCCATTCATTCAGCAGATAGCGTGCAGACAAGCCATTATCCAACAATCTGAGCCCACCTGCGACCTTGAAAATTGGGTCAAGGTCACCAAAATAAAATTAGTTATTTTCCATGCCATAACAATTTGGCTGTGCAAGTTTAGTTATAATCCATCCATTTCTTCAAGAGATACAGTGCAGACAAGCCATTTTCCAACAGTCTAAGCCCTAGTAGTGTGACCTTGAAAATGGGGTCAAGGTCACCAAAATCTAATCAGTTCTTTTCCATGTCACAACAATATAGATGTACAAGTAAGGTCAAAATCAATCCATTCCTTTAGGAGATAGGGTGCAGACAAGCCATTTACCAACAATCTAAGCCCTAGTCTAACCTTGAAATTGGGTCATGGTCACCAAAATATAATCAGTTCCAATGTATGTCCCAAAAATATAGTTGTGCAAGTCTGGTCGAAATCTACACATTCCTTCAGAAGTCAAGATGCAGACAAGCCATTTTCCACCAATCTAAGCCTTATTGTGACCTTGAAAATTCGGTCAAGGTCATCAAAATCTAATCAGTTCTTTTCCATGTCTCAACAATTAAGATGTAGATGTTTGGTCAAAATCCATTCATTCATTTAGGAGACAGGGTGCAGACAAGCAATTTTCCAGCAATTTAAGCTTTACTGTGACCTTGAAAATGGGTCAAGGTCACCAAAATCTAATCAGTTCTTTTCAATGTTTTAACAATATAGCTGTACAAGTTTGGTCAAAAGCCATTGATTCATATAGGAGATAGGATGCATACAAACCATTTTCCAACAAATCTATGCCCTCCCGTGACCTTGAAAATGGGGTCAAGGTCACCGAAATCTAATCAGTTCTTTTACATGTCCCAGCATTGTAGATGTGCAAGTTTGGTCAAAATCTATTCCTTCCCACAAGAGATAGGGTGCGGACAAGGCATTTTCCAACAATCTAAGCCCTCCTGTGACCTTGAAAATGGGGTCAAGGTCACCAAAATCTAATCAGCATTTTCCCTCCTCCCAGTGATATATTTATGTAAGTTTGGCTAAAATCTGTCCATTCAATAAGGAGATAGAGTGCGGACAAGAGGCTACGCCCCATTTTCCAACAATCTAAGCCCTCCTGTGACCTTGAAAATGGGTCAAAGTCACCAAAATCTAATCAGCATTTTTCCCCCTCCCAATGATATATTTATGTCAGTTTGGCCAAAATCTGTCCATTCAATAAGGAGATAGAGTGCAGACAAGTGGCTACGCCGACGCCGCCGCCGCCGCCGACGCCGACAGGTTCCGCACTAAAAACAATATGTCCCCCCCCCCTCCCCGCAATGTGTGGGGTGGGGGGGGGGGGGGATAAAAACAACAACATTTCTATGAATTTATTTTAAAATCTGTCCACCTGTTTAGGAGAAGAAATCGTTTAAAATTTTTTTTTTTTCTGTTTTTAAGCTCTGGTGGTCATTTTGTTTAGCAGAGCGGAAGCATTTTAGCTATTTTGGTAGAGGGTGATATGGGAAACGTTTCTATAGTTTGGTTGAAATTGGTTCTATGGCTGAAGAGGAGATGTCATTTACGTTGATTGTTGACGGACGATGGACGACGCACGACGACGTACAACGGACATAGCTTGATCACAATAGCTCACCATGAGCACTTCGTGCTCAGATGTTAAAAACAGGGGCGATTTTTGAGGGGGCTCGATTTAATAATATTACCGCACTTACTCTACGGGCCTGAGCAAACATGTATGCCACTCACCCAGCAATTTTACTTACATTCACAGGTAGTAAAATGGACTTGTTGAAAAGAAGTATAAGGAAAAGTATCCCAAATTTAGCAAAGCTCTCCAAAATTTTCCATGAAAATGAAATTTTGATTCAAAGGAGGATTCAGCTCACAGTGTATAGATTCAGACAATCATACCTGCGATTGTAGATGCGGACAAACATGTCTGAGCAAACATTGTTACGTGACTTTAGATTTTGACAAACACGCATGAGCCATCAGCATAGATTCAAACAAACAGAGCGAACAGAGTAGAATCGCACAAACAAACCTGAGCAAATAGTCTAGTTTAGACAACCACACCTAAGCAAATAATATCCCAGCAGGAACATGACGTTAATACAACATCGCTTTAACGTCGATGCAACGTCATGACGTTGCATCGACGTTGAGCCGACGTTGTATAAACGTCATGTTCCCGCTGGGATAGATTTGAAGCACGCCATACAAAATAGTCCACATCAGACTGAATATCTTTGCAGTCAAGCCGAGGTCGTTGTTGTTAGTCGATTAGTTTTTTAGCTATCCGAAAGCAAATGATCACGACATTGGTTGTACGCGTATGTCTAGAACGTTCAAATTTTCTGCTTTTTACCAATAGTTATTTTGTCTCTTTACAAACAGAATTGACGAGCGTAAATATCGTTGTGCCACACTTAGAAGACGAAGATTGGAATTACATCAACAGCTACAGCGAGCGCTACCTAGCGGGCATTCCCAGAGACAGTGTAAATATCGGTCCCAATGACGTTGGCGGTTCTTCTTCGAGCAGCTCGTCTACTGTTGTCGACGATGACTCTGAAGACGGGTTTGCCGGTCGTGCTGATCCGGTAGAAGATGATGGAGAGTTTGAAGTGGAAATTCGTCTAAACTTTCTTGACCAAGATGAAGGGAGATATTTGATGTAACTGCTCGAAATAAGAGCCGCGTGACAAGAAAAGGGGTCGGCTGGTTTTTACCGACAGCGAAGCCTGCGCATAATGACAAATTGATCAGCCTTCACTCTCTGCCTACGGTAAATGTCTTAAATTTCGTTACTAAAGTGTCTGACAAAATTGCATATGCAAACAGTGTAGACCCAGATAAGACTGTTCCTCTGATCAGGGTCTACAGTGTTTGCCATTCCATGAAGTATTTTAAGAAACAGCTGCATAAAAAGCTAAAACATCACGAAAACATACCTATATAATTTTGACTCACTTAAACCCCATTTTTATATAGTAATACTGGGGTTTACTGGGGTATACATATTTTTCTTATTTCTGCTCATAAACACAGATTGTGGGTACTCGTTAGAACCGCCTCGTTAGTAGCCACAATCTATGTTTTGAGCAGAAATATAAAAGATATCACAATTTTTATCTGAACATTTTCATTTTTGGTGATGTAATTTTAACCCCCTTAAACCCTATTTTTTATATAGTAAAACTGGGGTTTTCCAGGGGTATTTATTGTTATTTCTGCTCAAGAAACATAGATTGTGGGTACTCGTTAGAACCGCCTCAGCGAGTACCCCCAATCTATGTTTTGAGCAGAAATATGAAAAATATCAGATCTTTTTTATCTGAAAATTTTCATTTTTTGGCGGTGAAATTTTCAGTATATTTGAATAGGCATGTTTTCGTAATGATAGGCCAAAAAAGGACGGAATAAAGAGTTCGAAATTTTAGGACATTTACCGTAATCCAAAATAACCGGTAAACAGCAAAGATCCTGAGTGACATTGAAGAAACGTATAAAAGGATAGCATATCCAAAAACAGTTTGCTGGGATGCGTACGCTAATCTGTGCAGATGCACAGGTTATCCTGGGCGTTCACTGTCCAGCAGAATGACCCGAAGGCTTTTTTCATAAACGACGGCTCCAACATTTGACTATTTAAGACTAATAAATAATGATATAATAGACGGGTGTGAATAAAATTGTTGCAGCCAAAGAACAGACAAAAGTAATACAATAAAGAAATGATTGAAATAAATATCTCTAAAATAATTGTCTTATTATTTAATTTCTTCAGACTGACAAGAACAATTCACTAAAAGACTGGCCTTCAGATGTCTCAAACAATATTCATGTTTACGGCGATTAGATTGGAAGATTTTCTGGCTTAATTTTTACCAGGGAGACAAGTTTTCAACTTTCTGTTGCTTACGTCTGCACGAATCCCCTTCTGAAAAGGGGTCTACTCTAAAGGGAAAGAACTGGCTCCGAAGGGGAGCATTTTTTTTCCCTTTTAGAGCAGACCCCTATTCAGAAGGGGACAAAATCAAGTTTGATGGAGCTCTCTCCCCTGAAAGTGTATCTGTTCTCCTTTAAATAATTGAAACTTATCCCTCCGTGATGCATTAGTAGTACCCATACATACCCATAGTGACGCCCTATACTACAGTTGACTCTCGTTATCTCGACCTCGCTTATCTCGAATAACCGCTTATCTCGAAGTGAAAATCTGGTCCCTGTTTAAATATGAACATCTAACATCAGGTACCAAAATATTGTGGGAAAGAGGAGAAATTGCTCCTAAGGAGCAATTTCTCCTCTTTTCCACAATATTTTCAATATATCTCTAACTTCAAGAGTCCAGTTACACATATATTTGTTAAATGTGGTTAATCTAATTAGTTTTTCCTCAATTCTGCAAATCTGATATGTCAAAGTACGGATATCTCGAAGTATTTCAGAGAGTCCCTTGGAATTCGAGATAACGAGAGTCGACTGTACTTGCATTTCATGCAGAATCAGAATCAGAATATTTTACTGGTGATACATCAACAGACATTCACTCACCAGGGCCAACGATTGCAAAGACTAGTCTCTAGATCTCACAAGTGATGTAAATCTAGCGACAGGGTCCTCAGAACTTTCAGCACAGGATATTATAGCTGCAGGTAGTGCATTCCAATCCCTAATGGTGTCTGGAAAGAAACTGTACTTATATACAGTCGACTCTCGTTATCTCGAATTCGAAGGGACTCTGAAATACTTCGAGATATCCGTACTTTGACATATCAGATTGGCAGAATTGAGGAAAAACTAATTAGATTAACCACATTTAACAAATATATGTGTATCTGGACTCTTGAAGTTAGAGATATATTGAAAATATTGTGGAAAAGAGGAGAAATTGCTCCTTAGGAGCAATTTCTCCTCTTTCCCACAATATTTTGGTACCTGATGTTAGATGTTCATATTTAAACAGGGAACAGATTTTCACTTCAAGATAAGCGGTTATTCGAGATAAGCGAGGTCGAGATAACGAGAGTCAACTGTATGTCAGTTCTAGCATATGGCACTTGAAATGCTATTGGATACTGATTCCCACTGCGCCTATTTGGGGGTTGAAGGTCGTCACAAGGTATACTAGCTCTACCTTTCAGACCTTTGAATAGCAATATATGTTTTGATATTATACAAACAATTTAGTATAAATATACCGGTTACTTGAGGTATTTTTACAAATTTTATTTTAACGTATCAAAATCATCGTTGCCATGGTAACAACCAGGCAAATTGTGAAAAAAGTGTATCCTCTGAAAGCTGAAATGATTCGACCGTGAATTATGTCAGATTTTCTAATAGTCTTACTTATACTTTAAAGACAGGACACGTGAACAGATAGTAAAATGAACTTGCTCAAATGTTAGAACAAATATGGTAAGGAGTTAAGGTGTCCAAATATTTAGGGTAGATACGGTACGTATTTCAACAACTTGATGCCACTAAAGCAAGGCGGCCTGTTGATAACCCTTTGTGAATGCGCATATGTCACACAAACGAATACGTAACAAATGTGTTATATATGCGTACAATTGTACGCATACGTAACAAATTGTTACGTATGCGTTCAACTGTACACACATGTAACGTATCACATTGTTAATGTGTTACGTTTGCGTACAACTGTACGCATATGTAACAAGGGGACAAGTTAGTGTGAGCTTTTCGTATGATATGTACGAACCATACATATATGTAACATCTGTTCATTCCTTAAAGCAGCGGTCACTATATTGGAAACGTTTACTGTGACCGATTTGTTTCTTACTATGCATATTTTTATTTGACCCTATTTACAAAAACAATGCTTTGGCATGTTGTCCAACTTTTATGTTTAATGTAATATATTACGTGTATTATAAGCTCACCTGGAGTTTTGCTCCAGGTCAGCTTATGCCGTCGCCTGTTGTCCGTCGTCCATCCGTCCGTTAGCTTTTCACATTTTCAACAACTCCTCCCAACCTGTGGAATAGAATGACTTGAAACTTAGTTTTGGCATTGAAACAATTAGTAGATTAAAAATAGCTAAAATCGTTAAGATCGGAAATCCAAGATGGTCACTATAGCCGCCATATTGAAAATCTATTTTGAACTCCTTCTCCTGAACTAAAAATCCAACTGACTCGAAAGTTGATAGGAAGTATCGGGGCGACTTGTAGATAAAAAATAAATAGTTAAAGTCATTTCGATTGGAAATTCAATATGGCCGTCATGACCACCATCTTGAAATAAATGTTAAACTTCTTCTCACGATAATTAACTCGAAAATTAGTAGGAAATATCAGCGTGACTTGTAGAACAAAACAACTAAATCGTAGCTTTCAAGTCTTTGGTTTGCCCATCTCAGAAATAAAAACAGGACCTTCCGCCTCGCAAGCTGAGCTATCGACGATGACCTAGCCCTTACAATGTTGAGTTTACAAAATTGGTCATTCCATTTACAATGATCTGAAATGTATCAATCTTTTGTAGATATGTATGTATCAATACTATAGCACACAAACAGTGCAGACCATGTTCAAGGGTTGAATTCACAAAGCATCTCAAATTGAGATTTTCCTTATGCTCCAATTTCAAGTTTATATTTTCAGAAAACCTTTGTTGCCATTTCCACAAAATTTTGCTTGCTAGTGAACAAAAAGTACATTTTCACTGGCAGCAGCAAAAAAAAAAAAAAAAAAAAAAAAAAAAAAAAGATGGTGTGGTCATAAAAGTTCGCGCAAACTCTAATTTTGAAATGCAAAGATAAGGATGTCACAAATCAAGATTCCTTATGAAAACGACCCAAGAGCGCTCCTGCAGGATCTCTCAGGGTCGTCCTGTTTAACGATATACGACCAAGCGTCACTCTAAAAAGGACACATGGATTTTAGAAACAGAGTAGATCCAGACCAGCGCGGCGTCTGATGTACAATTTCTATTCTGTATCAAAGACACAATCAAACATGCAGTATCGATCTTTCTTTGCAATTTTATAAGATGTGAAGATTTCGATTGTTTGCACATGTGTCATTCATGCGCATATGTAACTGTTACATATGCGTACGATTGTACGAATATGTAAAACATTTGTTACGTATTCGTTTGTGTGACATATGCGCACTCAGAACCCATGTCCTGCTGAATAAATTAAGATGTCACGCCCACTTCTAATTTTCAGCCAATCAGATTAGTTGATCTGGATTGTTGCTATAAATTCACATACTTAATGACAAACACTGTAGATCCAGATCATTTGGCTTCTTAGAAGCCAACAGATCTGGATCTACACTGTTTGCAAAGACAGAGTATATCCGGGTTCAGCAGGACAAGGGTTAAATGTAAAGACACACTGCAATGCTAACCTTACAATAGTCAGTTTTAGAAAACAAGCAACGTGACGCAAATTTGATCAAAATCAGTTAAGAATTACGAAAGATATTGTATGTTGTATTTAATATAAATTTGAACATGGGCGCCGCCATTTTAAGTATTTCATTAGATATTTATATCTTGTAAGGCACACATAAAAGCTACCTATTGGCTTAAATATTCTGACTGTATTAGCTGGCTGATAGTCTATGTACAACCCAGCTAGCATTCTACGAAAATCTACATCGGGCTACGCTGACGGGCCGATGACGGACCGATATAGATTTACGTAGAATGCTGACTGGGAAATGAACACATTTACAAGAAAACAGCGACAAAATATTATTTCAGACGTTATTGATTTATTTTTTACATATGAGCCAGCGCATGGCAAAACCAACAAAATGGCATGTGCGCCCAGCGAAGACTCAGATCAGCCCGGGCATCCACCAAGTCTGATCAGAGTCTTCGCTGTCCACATGAAGAAAACTTGGGTCTTTAGTTACCCATTAAGCGTACAGCGAAGACTCTGATCAGACTGGGCGGATGCCCAGGCTGATCTGAGTCTTCGCTGGGCGCACATGCCATTTGTTGGTTTTGTCATCCGCTGGCTTATACTTAATTAAGCGGTTATGACGTCACTAACTCACAAAATATGGCGGCTTCCGTGACACCATTTTCTGAATCTATTTACTTTCTTAACTTTCTTATTTCTCGACTGATTTTCGTAATTTGTCCACCAAATTGCTTGGCCAACACGTAACAAGCTCTTTGTTTTCTAATATATTCATTATTTGCTGTGCGTTTTCCTTCAAGTCGAGTTCTCTCATGGGATGTTGCTGTAATTCCCACCTCTGTCTGTTTTATTTAAGAGTACTGGATACACGTGATAGATTTTCCGTCATTTTACAAGGGAGACAAATTATGTTGCTTCCTGTTTTCATGCACACCAATTATCTCCTTAAAAGGGGTCTACTCTTGAAGGCAAGAACTTGCTCCGTCTTTCCTTGACAGTAGTCGACTTTTCAGAAGAAAGGCAAACACAGTTATGAAATAGTTACATCCATTGTAAATATACTGAAAGGAAAAAGAAACGCAGGGTAGAGTTTTTTCCTTCTTATTTTAACCATTTTTTTACGGTGTTTACTATAGTCATACACTTTAAAAGATTGTCCTGTGAATGTAAACCGCGGGTATACGAGTCTTTGGTCGATGTGCTATCTACCCAGTGTGTGAAATCATTCAACAGTGCACTACACAGTGCTTTGCACGGACAATACGGAAAGCCAAAATTTCGTGCAAAACAAGCATGTTTAAACCTTCAGCACAAGATTTCCTCACACCATTTGGTACACTTCAACGATACACAACGCTCTTCGATTCTTTTACCGATTTTTCTTTTCATTTTTACGCTACTTTGAATTTTTTTCAATCATGGTACGATTGACTGATGTTCAGAGGGGTAGGGCAATTGCGTTGCTGATGCAGGGTCAGAGGCAACAGCAAGTTGCCAATCATTTTGTGGTTAACGTCTCAACAATTGAACGTCTTGTTAGACGCAGGGCATTTAGCAGACCGACCGCGGTCTGGGCGTCCACGCGTGACGTCGCGACGTCAAGACAGGACAATCCGTCTGGCACATTTGCGGAATCGTCATCTCACTGCTACCGAAACTGCCCTTAATACAGTAGGTACGCATAATCGACAAATTTCTCCGAAGACTGTTGGAAGTCGATTGCGTGAGATTGGTCTTCGAGCTCGTCGTCCATACGTTGGTCTGCCTCTGACCCAGGCACGTAGGTTGCGTCATATGGCGTGGTTGACGTCGCATGCGCCCAGGCTATTTCCGATGAGGCAGTGGAGACGAGTTCTTTTTACGGACGAGTCTAGATTCACTCTCTATCGCGCAGATGGTCGATGTCGTGTGTACCGACGTCGCGGAGAACGCTTTGCCGACGCCTGTGTTGTCGAACGGGATCGGTTTGGGGGTGGCTCCGTTATGGTCTGGGGAGGCATTGCTCACGGGATAAAATCACAGCTGATTATTGTTGCGGGCAATATGACCGCAGTAAGGTATAGGGATGACATCTTGCGTCCTGTTGCAGTCCCGCTTGTGCAACAACGTAATCTGATTCTGCAGCAGGACAATGCCCGACCACATGTTGCCCGAGTTTGTCAGGATTTCCTGGCAAATAATAATATCGCACCACTAGCAAGGCCACCGTACAGTCCAGATTTGACCCCAATAGAGCACATGTGGGATGAGCTGAACAAGAGGGTTAGGAAGCGCCGAAATCCCCCCCCGCAACTCTCGCACAACTAAGGAATGCGTTGATCGATGAATGGAATAACATCCCGATGCGAACTGTCAATGCTTTGGTTAACTCTATCCAAAGGAGAATTAGGGCAGCAACGGCAGCAAGAGGCGGGCACACCCGATACTGATTTTCAGTTTGATTTTGATTTCAAGATTTAGGGGGTAGCTACCAATGAACTTCAATAACTCGACACTTGTTGATCACAAACCAATGAAATTTGGAACTTTTGTTCCATACATGTACCGTTTTGTAATCATAGTAAAATATTTAACAAACTTTTTCAAACTTGAATGAAATTTAGGAATAAAATTTACCCTGCGTTTCTTTTTCCTTTCAGTATATATCTGTTCCCCTTAAATATTTTATATGGTGGGTCGCCGTATGACTGGACAAAAGAAGTAACACATTTTCCAAAAGAAAAACAAATGACAAATTACATTTGTTTTTCTTTTATGGTTATGAACTAGACTAGTACAGGGTAATTTATGTTGTTCCAAATCGTAGCCCTTTTCCCTTGCACTGATGTATTTAAAAATGTAATTAAACCTGTACTATAACCCATCCAGTCTGGAAACCCCAAAAGGTCAATAGCAAACAGTACAGAGCCAGATCAGGCGCCACTCAACGCGGCGTCTGATCAGGGACTACACTGTTTGTATTAACCACAGAAATTGCTCGAAAACATAGTAATTATTAAACCTATTCAGGCACCCTGCTTTTGGAAATAGACCGGTCCAAAGACTTATGATAGAAGAGTCCACTGGATTATGGGTTAAGCAAAAGTAACGTATGACTACATTGTACATATAATATTTTAAAAGGTGCCGACACGTACAGATAAAGCAACTTGACACCTTGAGACATAATCACTATAGATTTGGAACAATGACTGTGCTTAACGCTTCTTGATACTTAAACAAAAGAAGTATGAGCCGCGCCTTCCATAAACGTGTCTTCAAACGTATGCGCACATCGAAGGCCAAGATCAGCCTGCGCATTTTTGCTGTCTGATCAGGACCTTTACTGTCCGCTAACAGAATTATATTATTAGATACTATATAATGTATAAATGGAGAGCAAAGGCCCGGATGATACTTTGCGCATGCGCAGGATGAGCGGAATGCGTTTTTTGCGCATGTTAAGACACTTTATCGCTTGACACGGTCCTTATATTAATGTAGTATTTGAATAACATGTTTCCAAACCATGAGTAACTGTAAAATTAAAACTATTCAGGTAATGGTATTTAAGCGGCGGTGGTTAAAGGTATGCTTATTTTCTGTTTAGTGTTACCTTTCAGAATATCTGTCACTGTATTACTTTTATTCTTTCGTGCGTTCTTTTTCATAATGTGTTAATTTTTATGCCAAAAATATCAAATATTCTGATACTTTCTAAACATAAATTGGTGCTCAAAGGAATAACCAAACGCACAGCACGCACAGAGAAGTGAAAATAGCTGGTGTCCTTTTTGTTCTGGACCAGACTAGCTAGCTGTGGCCAATTAGACCTCATCAGTGAACATGCTGAAGTTAATTTCTGTTTCCTAGTTTATGTTTCCCAGTTCTTGGTACATGTACGTTATTCCTTTTACCATATGTCCTAGTTTCTGGTTCTCTATTCGATTATTGTATCCTGTTTTCTATTTTCTGATCAGTTTTTATCTGAAAATTTTCAGATTTTGGAGGTGAAATTTTCAATATATTTGAATAGGCTTGTTTTCATAATGTTCTGCACCAGATCGACCTGTTCACCTACAGAGTTCTTGAACACAGGCACCGTAGAATCACCTCTCATAAACCAGAAGCCCTCATTAGACAGTATGGATGTTCGGTCCAATCTGAACTTTCCCTGTCGGCAAGAGCGTTAAAGCCTTTGTTTAGATTTTGTTCATACATATTATATTTTCTCTAAATATTCGAATACATAACTTATCATACATGCCCTAAAGTTAAAAAAAAGGTCCATTTAATTACCTAACCGTTTATAAAACTGCTGTATGAATGGCAAACAGTGTAGACCCTGATCAGACGCCGCGTTTTGCGGCGTCTGATCTGGATCTACACTGTTTGCTTAGGCTTGTCTGTCTGAATAATTAGGGTAAATAAGTGAGTGCTGTAATCTTCTAAAAGTTCTCCTGAAAACAAATATTTTATCTTTTCTGAATTAGAATGGGCTCGTCAAGCTCCACACTAAAAAGAACCAATGGAATTAGAAAGAAAGAGAAAAAGAAGAACGATGATGACACTGATTCCAGTTCAGATGACGACTCGGTAATTGTAGTACATGTTTGCTTTTCTTACAACATCACGAAAGTCGGAAAAAAATATTTGGACTTTGTGTTCTTTAAAAAAACAATGTTCTTTTTACTCTTTTTCAAAGTGTTCCCCACCTATGCCTATACCATTTACCATTTTCGTGGGAGCTTTTGTATTCCCCCCCCTGTAAATCATGAAGAAGTCCTACTGCTGAGGTACCGCTTTATTGCTGAAATCAAAGGCGCCCTCATATTTGTTTTAAGCGAGCCAATTTCGCAGTTCTTGAAACAAATAAAAGTCGCAGGGGTCAAGGTCTGGGTTGTACGGAGGGTGGGACAACAGTTGCCACTTGAAGAGGTTGATAAGTTTTACTGTAGATGAGGCAGTATGACAGGAGCCTTGTCATGCAAATGACGGACATTTTACTGGGCTAGCCTGGGGCGCAACTTTTCAGTTTTTCTTTGAGATTTCTTTTTTCAAAACTACTTCTGAATAGTATCTAGCAGTTACAGTTTGACTTTTTGGCATGCAATGAGCCAGTATTATTCCACGTGAATTCCAAAAAGCAACCAGCATAACCTTGCCAATAGATGAAGACAGTTTAAACGTCTTCGGAGGTGGCGGAACCAGCTCGTTTCCACTGGTTTGACTGAGCTTTTGTTTTGTGTTCAGCATAATGAACCCACATTAATTTATATATGAAATCTTAAAAAGTCTAGCATATCTTTACATATATCTATTAGCCTTTTCCTCAAAGTTAACAGGCATGAGATTTTTCAGATTTTTGACAGACCAGATTTTTTAGTTTCAAAATATGTTCTGCAGAGTTACTTGTTTTTGTCTGAAAATTGTAAAAATGACATTTTTGGAAAGGGTGACAGGGGTTTTCAGATTTTCACCTAGAATTCAGTTTCATCAGTCCACCAGTCTCATACCTGAAAGTATTGATATGTCTGTTCAGATGAATATGGTATAAACTGTAAGTACTATGTGGTGTTTGCCTCACTGCTGAAAATGGTTGCTGGGTGGTCTTTATCCTGTACCCAGGAAACAGCAGTGGGACTTAGCAAGTAAGTGATGAATGATATCGAATTGCTGGAAGATTATACTGTACTGTACAAATAAATTGTAAGGTGTGTTAGTGGGATGGCCCTCCCCGACCCACTACACATCAAATGGACGGGGAGAATAAAGTATTTTCCAAAAAAAAAAAAAAAAAAAAAAAAAAAATGAACCCACATTTCATTTCCAGTGACAATACAGTTCAAACACTTATTTTCATAACGGTAAAAAACTCCCCAAATGTTCTTTTGCTATAGTCACCCTGGATGCCTTTTGGTCTTCTGTCAGCTGTTTCAATATCCACCCACCACTTCAGAATCAGAATATTTGACACATCAATAGGCATTCATTCACCAGGGCCAACGATTGCAAAGACTAGTCTCTAGATCTAACAAGTGATGTGAATCTAGCTACAGGGTCCTCAGAACTTTCAGCAGAGGATATTATAGATGCAGGGAGTGCATTCCAATCCCTAATGGTGTCTGGGAAGAAACTGTATTTGTGAATGTCAGTTCTAGCATATGGCACTTGAAATGCCATTGGATGTTGATTCCTATTTCATCTATTTTGGGGTTGAAGGTCGCCACAAGGTATACTAGCTCTATCTTCAGACATTTGAATAGCAATATGTGTTTACTACCTTTGCATCTCTTGTGAAGAGACTCCCACCTTAACTGCTCAAGAATACTAGTAATACTTCCAGTTTCAAAGTTGTGGTTGCCAGTCACAAACCTAGCTGCACAATTCTCAACCTTTTCTAATTCTTCTTGGACAACTATTCCATGTGGGTCCCAAACAGGGCTAGCATACTCTAGGATTGGTCACACCAACCCCTTGTATGTCATTTCCTTAACATCCTGGGGGCATGACGATAGGTTGCGTCTTAAGAAAGCAAGCCTTCTGTTTGCTTTTGTGCAAACATTGCTCACATGAGTATTCCATTTCAAATCCTTGGAAATTGTCACACCAAGGTATTTAATATTATCTACATTTTCGAGGACTGTTCCTTCTAAGGAATAAACTGCATTGATCTTTCTGATCCGCTTCCTAGTACGCTGAGTAATGTTACATTTCACGGGCTGAAATCTCATACCCCATTTCCTGGCCCACTTGCCCAATTGATCAATATCCTTTTGGAGTTTCGATGTGTCTTCAATGCTACCAATCTGACGATAGCAGACACAGTCATCAGCGAGTAGACGAATCTCCGATTCTATTCCAACCATGATGCCATTTATATACAAGGAAAACAACAGTACCTTGCTCATACTTATTTTGTGCGCGTGAAATCTGATATGCCGACGCTTTACCGACGCTAAACTGATAAGCTACCTCCTGCAATGTCACTCTGCGATCCTTCAACATTCGCCACTGTTGCAGGAGTCACTGCCTCAGCGGGCCTCCCTGGCCCTCACGCTTGTCCTGTCCTCCCTAAACCTTGAAATCCAGCAATAAAAGGTTGAATGGGATATGCAGGCTTTAGAAAAAAACTTTTCTGCAACCTTTTAAAACTGTGGCATGGTTTTTCACCCTTAGAGGATGAAAAGCAGGAATTTTATTACAGACCTCTGTTCCTCCAGCTTACAGTCCATGGAAGCTCCAATACCAACCTTGTTTAAATGCTCCAAAGTTCGTGTATACATACTTCTCATTAAAAATAAACTGACCGATTTATAAGCGATAACGTGAAGTTTCCGCTCACTTACAATAAGTGTAGGAAGCTGCACGTGGAAAAACAGGAGCATGAAAAGTCCGGATATTTTCCGACCGCTCCCGTCGTGATTATCATATTTACCCTTAACCCTTAACCCTTGCCATGCTGAATAAATCAAGCTGCCCTGTCCACTTCTTATTTACAGCCAATCAGAGTACTTGGTCCAGGTTGTTGATCCAAATTCAAATATTCAATGACAAATAGTGCGGGTCCAGGTCAGTTGGAACTGATCTGGATCTACACTGTTGGCAAAGGCGGGGTATATCCGGATTCAGCAGGAAAAAGATTAATATTTGGACAATGTAATCCATACCACATGTGTCATAAAAATGGGACAACTTCAGTTTTTTACATGATGTTGAGGTATCTTGAAACTGTTAGATGAGTACAAACAGAGTAGACCCTGATCAGACGCCGCATAATGTGGTATCTGATCAGGTCTGTACTGTTTGCCTGGGTCTATCCGTCTCAATACTTAGGTTTAATACGGTAGATAGTTTGTCCGTTCTAAAATGAAATAAATTGTCCATTTAAATAATAGCAATTATCATAAATATAATTATTGGCAAAATCAGCCAAAGCTTCATCGAATGGTGCTTGCAAACGCTCATATTAAAAAAAAAGTATTGTTTTTTTTTTTCTCATTTTTTTTACTTGCGTTTCATTCATTTGTGTAGTTTCAATAAGATTGTATTTGACATATTCACCAATGTTCCATGAAATACGGCCAGCAATGCCATTGAAACCTCTCCTTAGAGGGACTGGATTAACTTTCAGGAATGGTAACTGTCTTATTTCGTTTCCCTTCTGAAAAGGATTTTATACTAAAAGAAATCAGTTTGCTCCCACTGGGAATATATTTGTTCTCTTTATAGCATGGACTTTGGTGTGCAGTAAACCAATCAGGAAGTCACAAAAGTTGTCCCCCTTATCCAAAAGGTTTGAAAAATACAGGGCAATAATAATAAAAAAATGCAGTATCATCTGCAAATATACAATGTACATATTTTAGACTACAAATGTAAGGACCTTGATAGATTTTCCGCCAGTCTACACAATGGAGAGGACTTTTATGACTCCCTGATTGCTCTCCTGCACGTAAGCCCCTTTTGAAAAGGGGTGTACTCTAATGGAAAAGAATTTGCTCCCTATGGGAGCAAATTCTTTTCGTTTAGAGAACACCCATTTTCTGAATTGAGGCAAACAATTTGAATTTGACAGTTATCTCCCTTGAAAGCGCATAACTTCTTTAACACATTACAATTTAGGAAGAAGAAAATGTCCATCGTAATAAACCGGGCAGAGACGACAACGATCAAAGTCCAAGACCACCAACAGTTCTAAAGAAAACGTTAATACCAGATATATCCATATTTGCTGATATTGATACTCATGCAAAGAAGGTAATACATTTACTCTAAGCATGGCTACAGATAAGGTATTTTTTTTTTCAACCGAAAATTATTAAATTTTTTCTTATTTATCTACGCAACCATATCATTACGGAAACATGACTAATCAAACATATTGAAAATTTTACAATCAAAAAAGGATTTTTTTTTATAAGAAAATTCAGATATTTTTCAAATTTCTGTTCAAAAAATAGATTGTGGGTGCTCGTTATAACCGCCTCGGCGAGGCGGTTCTAACGAGTACCCACAATCTATGTTTTTGAGCAAAAATACGAAAAATAATGTCTACCCATGTAAACCCCAGTTTTACTATATAAACGTGGGGTTTAAGAGGGTCAAAATTATATAGGTATGTTTTTGTGATGGTTGGCTCTGGATCACTTTATTTCGATGGTTTTGGTGGGCACCCTTGCTGAGAGGCATGCGCCAGCGGACCCATTTGTGAGACAAGGGTCATACAGATTTATGATAGATAACCTTTACTATATCATATAGATCATATATAGCTTTTTTCTTGTGCCATTGTTTCTGTTCCTCTTTCTTACTAATTCTTTTCTGTCATTTGGAACTCTTTCCTTTGATGCATCTGTATATGCTCCTATGTGAGCCGAAAGTTCGTAATAAATATCTCGTATCTTGCATGTTGTGGGTACTCAATAGAAGCGCCTCGGTGGGGCGCATTAGTACACACAACTTATGGTTTCGTGGAGAAATAAGATATTTTAACCTGATACGTCCTCTTATATGATGCTTTAGCTAAATACTGAGACAGACTGAGACAAACTGGTGTGATGTGATCGGGATTTACACGTCACTCATCCAACAAATTTAAACACATCAACGCGTTGCAAAACTCCTAATTGTAGGACAAATATGGTAAGGAGTTTAAGTTGTCCCAATATCCATGGTAAATACAGTTTTTGGAAAGATAGGTCAAGCAAACACTCTTAGAGCAATTTTTAGACTCAACAACAGGAAGAGATCGTTCTGTTGATTCTAGGAAAAGTATAGTAAAGACTTTCGGTGTCTCAATATTTATGGTAAATGTGGTATATTAATCCAGGTTCAGCTGAACCCGGATATGCACTGCCTTTACAAACAGTGTAGATCTAGATCAATTGGCTGATCCGGAGTCACACTGTCATTTGAATTTATATCAACAAACTGGATCAAGTACATGTAGTCTGATTAGCTGAGAATTAGAAATGGGCGTGGCATCTTAATTTATTCCGCAAAGCAAGAGTTAATTATTCATATGGACCTGCTTGAGCAACCCTTGTACATTCCAGATCAAACTGCTCCTGAAAGGAAATGTTCGGTCGGCGACTGCAATGTTCTTTATTCGGTCAGCTATGTCGATACCTCATGAAGTACTGTATTTACCCTTAATATTCGGATAACTTTTAAAATTTCTTGCCATACTTGTCCTAAAATCTGAACAAATCCATTTCAATACCTGCTCATATGCTGAATAAGTTGCAAATAATATACACCCTTGATCCGGCTTCTGGTCCGAGTATACACTGTTTGCCCAGGTATATCTATTTACTTTAAAAGGTAACTCAAATGAGCAGTTTCAGATTTAAGAATTTCGCTTTTAAGCTGTAGTTATTTGAATACCTTACCTCCTTGCCATACTTATCCCAGCAGGCACACAGCGTTGAAACAACGTCGATTCAACGTTGATTCAACATAGCGACGTTGAATCAACGTTGAATTGACGTTGTTTCAATGTTGTGCTCCCGCTAGGGATCCTAAAAGTTGAATAAATCCCTTTGAATACTTGAGGATGTGTGTACATTTTGCAAGCTGAATGATAAACATACTCTGTTACCTAATTCGTTTTATAAATGAGTATAATCGGACAAATTCTTTCACCCATTTATACCAAGTGGATTTTTTCATGCATTAACTTTCGCTAGGTCCCGTGGGAGGTGTTGAAAACCGAGTCCGAAGGCCGCGGTTTTCAACACCTCTCAAGGGACCTGGCGAATGTTAATGCATTGAAAAACCATGTTCGATTGCTATTATTGCATAAAAACTGAAAACATTTGCTATATTTTGCGTTATATCTTGCACTATTTTGTTTCGCCTTTTCACCGATGTCGCGGGAACGCTATTTCGACGGACCGTGCTTGTTCTGGGACAGGGTAGTACACATCTCGTGACGGCAGCAATTCTGTGGCCCCGGTATGAGCATATTGAAAGTTGCGTAGCCGTGCATTAACAGCGCGTGATTTGCCTTGTTAATACACGGCTTTTCGCCGGTTAATGCACGGCTTTTAATAACGTGCGGCACTGCTTTTTATGCAATAATGTCTAATGATTATACGCCACATTCTGGGGTATCTGAGCTGAGTCTACAGATCAGATTCCACAGCAAATCTCTAAATTTGCTAAAAGTCTCTTTGTGGGACATGTCATAAATGGGCTCAGATGTATTAATGTCAGCAGTTTCCCTATCCATTCAGAGAAAATGAAAAACTATTTATATAGATGTCAAAAAGTTCAATGCTGTACAGATTTTATTTCAACCCATTCTTTTTATTGCTTTTATTTATGGACAGGCTCCATTACATCTGAAGTCGTCTATTTCTGATTTGGCTGCGTATCTCTGCAACGAATCAAAGGAACCTATGTATCAAGTGAGAGCATTCTACATTTGGATAACACATAATATCAGGTAATTTTTGAACAGATTGTATTTGATAGAACTCATCTAGAATCTGCCTTGCTTGCAAATGTATCTGTATTGGTCTGTAGGGATGAATGGGTTAACCCATTTATGACGAGTGGATTCTTGTATTTGGAAGAGCCCATTTTCAAGTTAAGGGGTGTCTGCTTTTTTATTATTGTCTTTTTACAAAATACTGTATTTACTGTAAACAGTGTAGCCCTTAATCAGACGCGGCGTTCTGCGGCGTCTGATCTGGGTCTACACTGTTTGCAAATGTCCCTTTTATGGGATGCTAGACATAAATGGATTAACCAATGTAACCTTATATTGTTTCTTTTTTTGTTTTGCTTTTATTTTACATGTGTTTTAAAAGGAAGACAAATTCTGTACCGTACGGTTTGCGTTCCAACACACGCAGCTTCTTCTGAAGAGGGTCTGTTCTAAAACATAAGACTTTGCTCTTCAGTGACTGTTATTTTTATTCACACACGTTCTTTGATTGTCATCTTCTGCTTCTTGTTTTGTATGTTTTACAGTTATGACGTAGATGAATATTTCGGAGACAAAGAAAAATCGCCATGTGATTCTGAATCAGTGTTATTGAATGGACTAAGTATCTGCGATGGTTACTCAAACGTCATGTGTTCACTTTGCAAGTAAGTAAAATCTACAAACTACCCAGCGGGCACATGGCGTTTTTACAACGTCGCATTAACGTCAATACAACGTCGACGTTTATACAACGTCGCATTAACGCCGATACGTCAAGCCGTTTATACAACGTCGCGTTAACGTCAAGACGTTGCATCGACGTTAACGCGACATTGTATACATGCCATGTGCCCACTGGGTATATTGCGTCGACTTGTATTTATCATTTTTACCTGTCCGTTTCATAAATATACATGTAACGTATAAGGGCATTAATTCCGCGGAAGGCGGTGTCGTAGCTGCCGGCACAGTATTATGAACGGGTTGAAAGAATGACATAGTCACTGAACCAAGATATGTAGTCACAAAATGATACCACAGTGTTTGAATACTTGTCATAAAGGAAGTGTATACCAGGTTTGATGAGTAGAGGTCATATGCTTATATAGCAAATAGCGTGACACAAAATATGGCAAAGTTATTCTAAATATAGGTCTAGGTCATAAAATGATACTATAGTGTTTAAGTCCCTGTTAAATCAGATGCACCATGACAGTACGTTACAAATAGTTGTTATTTGTTTTTTTAGGGAAGCTGACATTCCATGTAAGGTCATAAATGGTTATGCAAAGGGATTTGGAGTTTCACCAGATACTGAGTTCTCGACAGAGCCAGAAACTGATCATTCATGGAATGTCGTGTTTTTCAAGGGAAACTGGTACCTGATTGATTGCACGTGGGGAGCAGGGCATATTGATGAAGATGGAAAGTTTCAGCAAAAGTTTACAGATTACTATTTCCTTACTAATCCACGCGACTTTGTTACGTCACATTTTCCTTACTTGGAAAACGACTTAGAAGAAAGCAAGAAATGGCAGCTTTTGACACAACCTATCACTGTTGAAGAGTTTGAAAAGACGGTTAAACTTGAAGAAATGGCGTTTGGATTAAAAGTCAAACCAGTGTCACATCCAAACGGAAAGCTGGAAATAACGGATGACATTGATATTACATTAAGATGTTCTGGTAAAATAAAAGCAGAATTTACAACAACATTGTACCTGAACGAAAGCGGCAAGTATACCGAGAAGAAACAGCAGGTATACACTTATGTGGTGGAAAAGAAACTTTATATTCATGTGGTACCACCGTTCATTGGTAAATACAGGTTAATGATCTATGGACGAGAAGCGTCCAGAGATACACTTAACAAATTTGAAAAACTAATGGATTATTCAATAAATTATGAGCCAAAGACGGAGTCCGGGGCTCAACTGACTCCCTATCCGGTGCAACAAGTACAATATGGCCCATCTTGGGACTATAAAGATTTCGGGTTTAGAAGTGATGCCAAACGAAAACCCGTTTATTGCAGCAATACCGGGCATATTTTATTATCTTATCGAATAAAGAAAGGTGTTGAGGCAATAACAGATCTCGAGTTTTCTGACAGTTCCGTAGACTTGTCAAACTGTACAATGGCCTACACAAACAAAGACAATGTACTATGTGTGGAAGCTAGATTGCCTTTGGTAGGCTTCTACAAACTATCAGTCAAAGCCAAACAACTAGGGATTGATACCACGACAGTTTGGAGTGTAATTGATTCCATTCTTGAATGCACACAAGCATATGACAATTTTGCTTTATTTCCGAAATACTACTCAAAAGCAATATTAGAAAACTGTATGGCACTAGAACCTTTGAGAAGAGATTTACCGTCGAATTCTGTTCAAAGATTCCGTATTCTTGCACCTGGACAAGAAATAGTGATGGTAGAAGATACAAAACTAAATAGTAATGGTGATCTTTTTGAAGGGGAGGTTAAATGTCCCAAGGCTGGTACAAAGTTAGCTGTCTATTGCTCGAAAAATGAACACTGTTATCTCGAAGGAATTTATGAATACAGAATTGTTTGAAAATCGATTAACTTCCGGAACATAGCTGTAGATAACTGCATCAGAACTACAGTCGACTGTTATCTCGACTGCGCTTATCTCGAATAACCGCTTATCTCGAAGTGAAAATCTGGTCTCTGATTTAACATGGAAATCTAAAACAGGTAATAATGAGCAATTTCTCTCCTTTTCCACAATGTTTTCAATACATCTCCAACTTCAGGAGTAAAATAACACATTTATTTGTGAAATGTGATTATTAGATTTATTTTTTCTCATTTCTGCAAATCCGACATGTCGAGGTCCGGACATCTCGAAGTATTTAAGAGAGTCCCATGGACTTCGAGATAACGAGAGTCGATTGTATATACATGTCGGTTTACCAGACGATGTAATGGAATTGCTGTTGCTTCTCTATCCATTGATTATTTCTAGACTTGGTCAAGATTTTAAACACACTTTCGCCGAAAACTCTGCTACGGAAAGTTACTAATCCACCGGAATCTCCAGCCGTAGGCAAATAGGTGCTATTTGAACATCATTCTGTACTTCATTTGTGCTAAAGCTGAGTTGCATTTCTGTCAGAAAAGATTACATAAAAATGCCAAACCAAGGATTTAGTGTGCGTGGGCCTTAATAATTGGCCAACTGTAAGGTTTGTGATATGATTTATCATATAAACTCAATCCTGAAATGCTAAGGGTAATTTTTGGGGAGACAACAAATTGTTTAACCTCCTTTCTGAAAAGAGATCTACTCTAAAATAAAATAAGAGGCTTTTCTTGGGAACCATTTAGAGTAGACCCCTTTTCAGGAAACCATAAAAATTGTCTGCCTTTGCGGAAAATCTATAAAGTGTCTCAAAATATGAGTATACCCAGGAAATGCCACAATCACGAAGCATAAGCTAGTATTTGTAATCAAGGCCCCTTACTTGTTACTAAAATGATCTAGAACAATCCGTCCGGTTAGAATCTTTCCTATTCGTTGTCTTGAATAATTTACACCAGGTGAACTTCCTCTTAAGTTCTTTACCCCACCACCCCATGCCATCGATTCCCACACTGAGTAGTTTGGCATTTCGCAGACAAGAATAACACCGATTGCTTCCCTTAACTCTTTCACTGTCACAGGTGATAATAACAGCTTTTGCACGCAGCACAGGTCCAGATGAGACGACTCATTAAGCCGACTCATCTGGATCTACGTTGTTTGATATTGACAGACAGACAGACAGACACTTTTATTTCTCTGAAGCCAAAAGCATGACATATGAGTAATAGAGTATTAAATTATTAACAATACAGGCGGCAGATACTTTACACATATATAACACCAGTTTTTTTTCTTTTGGTTAATATACTATTGGTGCCATGTCGTACACCTTAATATACGTATAAAATATAGGAAAATGTAAAACAGTGTAAACGGTTAAGAAAACATGGTACATGTACGCTAAACTGCTAAACTTATGAAGCAGTAATAGGGACAGGTAATAATATAGGTAGAATTATGAAATCGGGAGAATATGAGAAGAAGAAGATGAAGGTGAAGAAGAAAGATAAGACATATGGGAAATATAGAACAGCAGTGTAGTTGCAATAGTAGTAGTAGTTGTTGTGGTAGTAGTAGTAGTACTGGTTAACCGCTTAGAGGACTAAGCCTGCCCAGTAAACGTGTGGTTAGGTAAAGTGACCGCGCTCGACATGGCCCCATTGGGTTGACTGGGCCGTAAATCCTCAACACAAACAAACATAGTAGTAGTAATAGTTTTGGAAATGGTCGCAGTAGTAATACCGCACAATATGTTGACCACCTAATAACAAACAGAAAACTTTCTTTTATGAAAAAAGGAAATGTAGAAAGGTAGTTTAAAATATAGGATAACAAGAGAATAAGGAGAAGAAGAAGAAAAAGAAGAAGAAGAAGAAATAATACGAAGAAGAATATGAGTAAAGTAACTAACTGAAATAAATACCGTATAGCATAAGATAATAATAATAATAATCGACTTTATTTATAGAGGGTAACACATTTAGTAATCTAGTACTAATCTTCCATGTGGCCCTCAGATACATGTGTCTCTTAGGACAAAAACATAATCGTGTTTACTGTTTATAAGGCGTAAAGGTGATCCATTCATAAATCCAGTCACATTTTGCACGTGTATAGCTCGAGGGAATTGTTCATTGATCACAGTTGTTTTGTCAATGGGAATTATTCATTTAAAAAAGACGGATGGTTGTGCAAGGATTAACTTTACAATTCGCTGTTAAACAAAGTAGTGTGCAGATATCAAATTAATTATGGTTGTTCGGTTTACAAAATTAGGTAAGATTTTTATAGTCAGACACACATTCATGGAGTCCTGGCAAATCGTACTCCACTCAGCCGCTCCAGTCACCATCCGAACGCACACAGAGGTTAATAAACAACACTGTGAATGTCCGGCTGGGACATCCGGATCAAGCAGAATGGAATATATTCACTCGGGCGGCCATCTTGAAAATCTATTTTTTGCTTTTTCTCCTAACCCAGAAGGCCAATTGACTCGTAACTTAGTAGGAAGCATCGGGGTGGCTTGTAGATCAAAAATAGCTAAAATCGTTCTAATCCGAAATCCAAGATTCCCGCCATGGCGACCATCTTGAAAACCTCAGTATTTTTCGCTTCTTCTTGAAAATCTATTTTTCGCTTCTACTCCTGAACCGAAAGGCCAATCGACTTCAAACTTGGTAGGAAGCACCAGGGTGACTTGTAGATAAAAATAGCTAAAATGGAACCAATCGGAAATCCAAGATGGCCACAATGGCCGCCATCTTGAAAATCTATTTTTCGCTTCTTCTTCTGAACGAAAGGCGGCTTGACTTGAAACTTGGTAGGAGGCTTTGGTGTGACTTGCAGATTAAAATAGCTGAAATCATTCTAATTCGAAATCCAAATTGGCCACCGTGGCGGCCATCTTGAAAATCTATTTTTTTTCGCTTCTTCTCCTGAACCGAAAGGCCAACTAACTCCATACTTGGTAGGAAGCATCGCGGTGACTGATTTGTAGATCAAAAAATAGCTAAAATCGTTCCTATCGGGAATTCAAGATAACCGCCGAGGCCGTCTTCATTTATCATCTTCATCAAGCTGTTGTAGTGCAGAGAGCCAGTGGTGTGAAACTCAGTGTTCTCTGCACTACTTCAAAATCATCACCTATCATACAATCAGATTTTTCGTCTCTTAATAATATCAAGTTATTAATATGATGTTATAATTTGGTAATTGTGTGATGTGTATACTGTGATAATAATGTACATGAATAATCTTATTTATACTGATCTATGTAATATTTATTCTACCGCAGCCTAATAAAATTAGTAAACAAATAATTTTCCTTTAACCAAAATGTATTTAATCTGTTATATTTAACCTATATCAAAAAAATAATGTTAACTTTTCTTTTTCAGCTGTTTTATACGTGTTGTTTTACACTTGTTGATTTTCACCGTTTTTATACTCGTGTTTGTCGGAAAATACCTATTGCAGCTAGTGTTATTTATGTATGTATCCGAAGTAAAATAAAGTTTCTTCGATCGTGTATAACTTGGTAGGAAGCAGAATGACTTGTAGATCAAAATCACTAAAATTGTTCTGATCGGAAATCCAAGATAGCCGCAATGACCGCCATCTTGAAAATCTATTTTTCGCTTCTTCTCCTGAAACAAAAAATCAGTTGACTTGAAACTTGGTAGGAAGCATCAGAATGACTTGCAGATCAAAAATAGCTAAAATTGTTCCGATCGGAAATCCAAGATGGCCGCCATCCTGAAGTCTATAGTTTGCTCCGAAAGGCCAGTTGACTTCAAACTTTGTAGGAAGCATCGGGGTTGACTTGTACATCAAAAATAGGTAAAATTGTTCCGATTAAAAATCCAAGATGGCCGCAATGTTTAAAATCTATTTTTAGCTTTTATTCCTGAACTGGAAGGCCAGTTGACATGAAACTTGTTAGGAAGCAACGGGGTGACTAGATAAAATTGTTCTGATGGGAAATTCAAGATGGCCACCATCTTGAAAATATATTTTTCGCTTCGTCTCCTGAAACAAAAGGCCGATTGTCATGAAACTTGATAGGAAGCATCAGGGTGACTAGTAGATCAAAATATCTACAAATCAATCTCATCGGAAATCCAAGCTGGCCGCCATGCTTGCCATCTTAAAAAATCTATTTTTTCGCTTCTTCTCCTGAACCGAAAGGCCAAATGACTCCAAACTTGGTAGGAAGCATCAGGGTGACTTGTAGGTAAAAAAAAGAGCTAAAATCGTTCCGATCAGAAATCCATGATGGCTCTGGTTTGATGAGAATGACAAAGAAATTCAGAGACTCCTTGAAGAGAAACACCAAAACACAAGGCTTACCTCAGAAATACCAGCTCAGTATCAAGCAAGACTGCCTATTCAAATATATGCAAGACAGTTCAGACGAGGCTCAGAGACATGCAAGACTCCTGGCTGAGAAAAAAGGCTGATGAAATCCAGTCCTTTGCAGACAGAAAGGACATGAAAAAGTTCTTTGATGCACTCAAGACAGTATATGGTCCCCAGAGCTCAGGAATCACCCCACTCCTTAGTGCAGATGAACTAGGCTTCTGACTGACAAAGAAGCTATCTTGAAAGATGGGCTGAACACTTTGATGGTGTCCTTAAATGGCCATCTTCTATCAATGATGAAGCTATCAACAAAGTACCACAGGTGGAATGTAATCCGCTGCTTGATGAGCTCCCAACCGTCTCTGAAACAGTGAAAGCAATAAGACTCCTGTCATCTGGCAAGGCTCCAGGATCAGATGCAATACCTGCAGAGATCTACAAAGCAGGAGGTCCTCCAGTTGCAGAGTTATTTCACATTATGTGGAGAAAAGAAGCCATCCCTCAAGAATTCAAGGATGCAACAATTATCCACCTATTCAAAAGGAAAGGGAATACTCAAGTCTGTGACAATCATCGAGGCATCTCTTCATTGTCAATTGCTGGGAAGATCCTTGCTAGGGTCCTACTGAACCGACTGAATGAACACCTCGAACGGTCAGGGCTTCTACCAGACAGCCAGTGTGGATTCAGGAAAAACAGAAGAACAATAGGCATGATTTTTACAGCACGACAGCTTCAAGAAAAATGCCAGGAACAGAATGTGGACCTTTGTCGACCTCACTAAAGCATTTGACACAGTTAGTCGTGAGGGACTTTGGAAAATTATGGCAAAGTTTGGCTGTCCTGCCAAATTCATAGCAATAGTGCGGCAGTTCCATGATGTTATGCTTGCAAGGGTCCAAAATGATGGTGGGTTTTCTGATCCATTTCCTGTGACAAATGGAGTTAAGCAAGGCTGTGTACTAGCTTCAACACTGTTCAGCATGATTTTTTCTGCCATGCTTACAGATGCTTTCCAGGATGGTGACAATGGTATACCTATTAGATATCGCTTTGATGGAAACTTTTCAACCTAAGAAGGTTGCAAGCTAAATCTAAGGTGCAGACAGAGGTGCTAGACGAGTTCCTCTTTGCTGATGACATGGCAAAGGGTGCTCCAACAGAAGAGAAAATGCAAAAAGGTGTGGATCAAGTATCTGATTCATGTGACAGCTATGATCTCACAATCAGCATAAAAAAGACTGAGGTAGTATATCAGCCAGCACCTTGAAAGCCTTACAAGGAGCCTACCATCACAGTGAAAGGTAAAAGACTGCAAGTGGTAGACAGGTTCACCTACCTTGGAAGCACATTGTCTAGAGTTGTGCAGATTGATGATAAAGTCAATGCTAGAATTGCCAAAGCTAGTGCAGCATTTGGCCGGCTACGTGGAAGTATTTGGGACCGAAGTGGAATCAGACTTGACACAAAGCTGAAAGTATATAGATCGGTAGTGCTGCCAACACTATTATACGCATGCGAAAGTTGGACAGTTTACCAACGGCATGCCAAAAGACTGAACCACTTTCATACAAGCTGTCTTAGAAAACTTCTAAAGATCAAGTGGCAAGACAAAATTCCAGACACAGAAGTCCTGAAAAGGGCAGGGATGCAGAGTGTACATACTCTTCTGAATATCATAGTAGTACTAGACAAAGATATTATTCAATTATGACTCATACTGCGCCAAGCCACGCCACAGTGGTACTCACAGGAATCGCCTAAACGAGACTAATAAGCATTCACATGAAATACCCCATCGGCGGGGCAACTAGACTCACCCAAGATTGTCCTCTCTATCCGGATATATTACTGTTTGTTAGTGTGGATTATTTTTATTCTGTGTGTTCATTTCTTTATTCTCCAGTAAATGGAAAGACATCATGCAATAAGGCCCGTCTTTTCCCCAGTTGTTATTTTTTATGAAAATTGAATATAATGCATTTCATTTTAATCATTTGAACTTTTGAAGACATCGTGTATAATCTTGTGCCGAAGAACCTTTCCGGACTGAGACCGGTATGTTTTTTCGGTAAATCTTTAGTTTAAGGGGTTTAACTTATATTGAATCATTGATGTACAAATGTCTTCAAATGAGTGTCTCTGTCCTTTATTTTATATAATTCAGCTGTAAATCAACCTAATAGTATCTACGTGACGTCTTCATTTTCGTCATTGGTTGAAGGGAATGCTTTTGCATCCATGTAGTCATCAGACTTTGTTTTGTTTTGGGTAAGAGTTTAATCAGATTGTGAGTGTCCCAACATGCACTTTCAAAGCATCACTGAATACTGTTTCCCCTCTAGACCCCATTCATATATATTACGTAAGTATGCCAGAGAAATATCTATATCTCCACCAAAGGGCATCTTGGGTCTTGGGTGGGGATGGGGTGGGGGTGGGGGTTCGGTTTGTGATGGGGAAACATATTTTTATACCAACTTTTATGAAACACATTCAGTTTTGCATTTTAACCGGAAATGAGAAAGAGAATTCAAGTCAGACATGCGCTCTGACTGTATTCATTTAACCAAGTTTCCAGTCAGTATTTTGTTCTTGTCATTCTGATGCTAGAAATATTTTCCAAAGAGAAAATTAACTAAATGTAATTTCCATTGCTTTGAACATGGTATTAATTTAGGTGTTTTTGAAATGGGGTAAACAGGACCAAATTATCTCTCCATGATCTTGTCAGAAGCATAAATTTTCATTTCTGCTATGATTCAGACATCGTTCTATGAGAATATGTAATGAAAATTTGAAGATTTTGCTCAACGCCTAAGCCAATAAATGAAAATCCTCGCCTTACTGCATTTATCTTCCTTATGGCGCCTTACAAAAATGTTCGCTTTTGAAATCCAACACATCGAGCAAGTTCTTATTTATTACCATCTGCTTTGTCAGTGTCCCGCCGAAAGGACATAAGCAAACAGCGCAGACCGCCTCTAAGGGAGATTTCTCCGACATACCTCCTCAAAGGGACGACACTCCCTCTAGGATCAAATTCTTTCAACTAAGAGTAGCTCCCCTGGGAAATAGAATCGTTCACCACAGAAGTAGAACTGTCTTCCGCTTTGAAAAGCGATGTAAAAACTTCCAGTTCAGAATGTTCATCCATTCAGCATAAAACGAAGCTCATCGACGTTTATCTATTCAGCATAAAATGAAGTTCATTTTGCATCACATACTGGCTCCAGTTCTAGTAAGTACAATATCTAATTCACATGTATTTTTGCTGAAAAAATGCACATTTTTTCAGCAAAAATACTAGCGTATATGCCATTATTCAATGATCAAAGTTTTAACGATACGTTAACTAACAACATCGTTAGTTTTGAACAACTTGGTCCTGTTTTATAATCAACTTAAATACAACTAAAATAATATCTTACTATGAAAGCTGGCCACTAGGGTCTCTAGTGACCAGCCTTTACAGTCATGATATTATTATGCCCCCAACTTCGAATAAGTTGGAGGGGCATATGGCTTCTGGGGTGTTCGTCATTCCGTCCGTCCGTCACGCTTTTTGATGCATAGCATAACTTAAGAACCGTGCATGCTACTGTTTTGAAATTTCTTATATGGACTCCTCATGAAAAAATAGCTGACACGTATATTTTTCTCGACAGGATTGTGATCCTTTCCTGAGTTATGGCCCTTTGAAAAAATATGGATGCAATCTTGTCAGTAAAATTTCTTAAAAACTATTGAAGCTAGAACCTTGAAACTTGATGAATGGACTGGTAGTGATGAGTAAACGACCTGAAACTTAGTGAATTGATTGTATAGGATGAGTAGATGACCTGATTAACTTTTGAATAAATTCTGAAAAACTATTTCATGGCCCTTTGCAAATTTGGGCATTTTTCCCTTGTCAGCAAAATATTTAAAAAAAAACTATTGAAGCTAGAGCCTTGATACTTAATAAATAGAATGGAAGTGATGAGTAGATGACCTAATTAACTTTTAAATAAATTATGAAAAATACTTCATCATGAGTTATGGCCCTCTATAATTTTGGGCATTTTTCCCTTGTCAGCAAAATATCTCAAAAACTGTTCGAGCTAGAGCCTTGAAACTTGGTGAATTGATTAGTAATAATGAGTAGATGACCTGATTAACTTTTGAGTAAATTCAAAAAAATATTTCATCAGTTATGGCCCTTTGTAAATTTGGGCATTTTCCTTGTCAGCAAAATATCTAAAAAACTATTGAAGCTAGAGCCTTGATACTTGATGAATAGTTTGGTAGTGATGTGTAGGTGGCCTGATTAACTTTTGAATAAATTCTAAAAAAATTCATGATGAGTTATGGCCCTTTGTAATTTTGGCATTTTCCCTTGTCAGCAAAATATCTAAAAAAACTACTGAAGCTAGAGCATTGAAACTTTATGAATAGATTGGTAGTGATGAGTAGCTGACCTGATTAACTTTTGAATAAATTCTCGAAAATACTTATGAGTTATGGCCCTTTGTAGACTGGGCCATTTTTACCTTGTATTTTCTTTCTATATAGCATTTATAGTTTAGAATCATGTAAGCTAATGTTTTGAAATTTCACATATGGATTCCTCATGAAAAAATAAGTGACCCGTTTTTTTTTTTTTTTTTTTTTTTTTTTTTTTTTTTTTTTTCTAATCTGAATTATCTCCCATTTTCGAGTCATTTACCTTTTAATAAAATAACATTGAAATCTTGTTAGCAAGATATCTCAAAAAGTATTTGAGCTAGAGCCTTGATATTTGGTATACTGATTTGGTATACTGATGTGTCGCTTACAAGAATGACAAGATCACGTGATTAAATTTTGAACCAATTAAATGAAATGGTGTTGGAGTTATGGCCCTTAGCAATTTCCGGTCATTTAATGTTATTGCTTTATTGTGTATAGCATAAGTTTAGAACCATTTATGCTAATGTTTTGAAATTTCATATATGGATTCCTCATGAAAAAATAGGTGACCCGTATTTTTTGTCCTATACGAATTATCTCCCATTTTAGAGTAACTTCCCTTTTAATAAAATAACATTGAAATCTTGTAAATTTTTACTGCAGTTACCATCATGGGCAAGCAGTGTTGGAGTCAAGCAGTGTTAGAGTCAGGCAGTTGGGGGCATAGTGATTTACAAATACCTGCTCTAGTTTTGGTTTTACTTTAGTAGCTTATAAATAGGATTACAAGAAAAAAATGTAAATGGAGACTGGAGTCAGTCTAATTACATCGTTCCTTTCCCAGCAAAGTTTGCTGTTTGATTCCTGTCGCGTTTCCATTTGAACGTGAACTATTGTATGTACCCTAAATACTGAGACACCTTAACTACTTACCACACTTGTCTGAAAATTTGATCACGTCCATTTCACAACTTGTTGAGGTATCTAAAAACTGCTGGATGAGTGACAAACAGTGTAAACCCTGATCAGCCGCCGCGTTCTGCGGCGGCTGATCAGGGTCTACACTGTTTTGCACGAGCCTGTCTCACTAGTACTATTCAGCACTGACATCACAGAGAAGGACAAACAAAACCATTTCTGTATATGGTCACTATAAGTTCTTTCTTTTTCATTCTTTTACAATGACCATCACAGTTCATTCACAAGCAACCTTGTGATTGCAAAAAGTAAAGGTTTGTTGGCCCTACTATTGTATATACAATCGAACCTCAATGGCTCGAACACCGATGGCTCGTTTACCATGGCTAATTCGAACTATTCTTTGAGTCCCTACGAAATTCTTCCAATAGCTCAAGAAAACAAATATTTAGGGAAATTTTCTTATTTTATCATTAATTTGTATGCTGTATGTACTCATTAGAATCGCCTCATAGAGGCGATTCTAATGAGTTCACTCAACATACAATTATTGTGTAGAGAATCGAAAACATTTTCCTAAATAATCGCTTCCTAACCTGGCACCATGATTAACCCTCAGTGGCTCGAACTACCCATGTCTAGAACAATTTTCTGTGGTCCCAAAGATGTTCGAGCCATTGAAGTTCGACTGTAGCTTCAATCAATCGTGTATCAATCAATCGCACAGATTTTAACGCTGCCAGGCACCAAAGGCTCATTAGGGCAGCGCCCTGTTATTAATCTTTTTTATAGCCATTTTATATATGTGTCGATGAGATCTATAATAATGGTTATTATAGTACTAACCTCATATCATTTGACGCGTTAAAGGAACAAGCTATAAAGAAAACAAATATGACTGATATCTCATAATTTATTTTCACAAAATGTAGATCATCAATGGAATATGCTTATAATGATACGGGTTTAAAATTCTCTATCACACACTGTACACATAAAAGTAAGACTGAAACCAGCGCACACGCAACATTATAACAACGTCGATGCAACGTCATGACGTTGCACTGACGTTGATGCAATGTTGTATAAACGGCATTAGCCATGTTCGCAACAACGTCGATGCAACTTTGCATCATCGTCGATGCAACATCATGACGTTGCATCAGCGTTGATGCAACATGGTATAAACGTCATGTGTCCGCTGGGATCCATCTTCCTAACAATGAAAAAAAGTATCAGTCTTTCCAAAGTACCTTAAATAAATAATTAACATCAACATTTTGACTAGAGGAGACAGAGGGTTGCATCACAAGAAACCTTACCAATAACATATGAGAACAGCGAATATTCTTACCAGCTGACACATTTTCGCAGTCCAGCCTCTGTACATTTACCTCGTTGTGGTGAAAGTCAATCTAATTCATTACCAGACTACGCAGATATGCACAATTATTGCTGCTTCCAGCCACATTAATCGGTTGTACATGTATTAATTTCCATTTCTCCTTTAAAACATATTTTAATCCTACTCTGGTGTTCTATTTTAATTGACTCCTCCGTAGAGCATCCTTGACTTCATATATAACAGTTAATTTTATTTTAGAAGAATATTTTAATGTTCCTTTAAGCTATACATGTAAAATCAGTATACAGTATTTGTCTGGTTTCCACATGTGCCTTTGCTGTCAGTGGTTGTCAACTAGTTCTGCGGAGGAATCAATTGACCTAACAAATATATACATCCGGGCATGCGTTAAGCATTAGAATTGGGCGCGTTTTTTTTTTTTTTTTTTTTAAAATCGCACCTGTCAAGATTGAGAAAGCTGTCGTGCAAACGTTTGAGGTTGGATACAATTACTACAAACATGAACTGGGAGTCTAAAACCGATTAAGTATATTGGAAAACTGCCGTGTGATTAAGTTCGGAAATAAATTACCTTTATATTCAAATTAGAGGAAAAGCTCCCATCACGTAAACATACCTATATAATTTTGACCCCCTTAAACCCCACTTTTATATAGTAAAACTGGGGTTTACAGGGGTATGCATTATTTTTCTTATTTCTGTTCAAAAACATAGATTGTGGGTACTCCTTAGAACCGCCTCGTCGAGGCGGTTCTAAGAGTACTCACAATCTATATTTTGGGCAGAAATATGAAAAATATCAGAATTTTTTATCTGACAATTTTCATTTTCTGGTGGTAAAATTTTCAGTATATTTGAATAGGCGTGTTTTCGCAATGCATGTTCCACAACGTTTCTTTTTGTAACTGTCCTGTAGCATTTTATGTTATGTGTATGAAGCCTTTCTTAGTATGATGATACTAATAAACGGACATTGAACATAGAATGTTAATGAACAGTTTGCTGAACTTTTTTTCTGGATGTATATTTCATGGTGAAATAAGAACAGATATATATATATATTCTCCGGCCCATAAAAGAAGGTTCATTATATCGTAGCCAGTGTTTGGAATCGGCCAGCATTTCATAGTCGATCATCGGTTTTGTTAAACCGACTGATCATCGATTAATAATCGACTTGTTGAAAATATATATTAACTCTTAATTTAGGTACTTATTCATTACTCCAGATCAATAAGAGGGGTATCCAAACAATATTTTTCTTATTTCTTCATGAAAACATATGCTGTGGTTACTCCACAGAAGTGCCTCTGCATCTGCGAGGCGCTTCTAATGAGTACCCACAACATATGTTTTCATGGAGAAATAAGAAAAATGTCAGAACTTTTGGGTTGATTTTTTAAGGCTATGTTATCATTTTTTTCACATTTATTGACCACAACCAACAGATAGCTTTGAATTTCATTTCTTTATAACTTGCCTATAAAAACAAAACGCGAGAAAAATATGTTTCCAAAGATAGAATTTTCCAATTAGTCGATTATAAAACATCTTTCCAACCATCAGTCACAAAAGTAACTGATGATCGATTATAATCGATCATCAGTTGCAACACTTTTTCACACACGAGCAGAAAATGTCCAGTCAGCCTGTGTATCGTGCAGCCTGACCAGATTGTTAAGTATCCGCTTAACCCATTTATGCCGGGTGGATTCTCCTGCCTCAACTTTTTGGACAGGTCCATTTCCAATAAAAGGGGTGTAAAAGGATAGGTTTTATCATTACTGTATTTTATAGAAATTACTGTACTTAATGCAAACAGTGTAGACCCTGACCAGACGCCGCATTCTGCGGCATCTGATCTGGGTCTACACTGTTTGCCAATGTCCCTTTTATGGGGTACCAGGCATAAATGGGTTAAAGAATTATTACATAACGTTATCTATACGAACAGGCAACGCCTTGATCATACTGCACGAATGCTCAGGCTGATCTAGATATCCAATGTTCGTATATGTCATAATAAGCATGGTTCCATTTTGCTTGTCCTGATTGTCTGGAAGCCTATTCTTTACATATGTGCAGGTTTATCCTGTAAAGCGCCACATCGTTTCGATCTTTTTTCATTTTGTTTTCAGGGGAAATAAGGCTTAACATATCTATTTCACTAAGCGCCTAGCAGACAATTCACATGACATTTCAAGCCTTATTTTCGCTGAAAAAAAAAGCGAATTTAAAATTTGGAATGTCGTCTGCTGCAGTCGTGATTGGTGCTTTAACCATTACCACTCTCTGGGCTACTTCTGCAGACGACATACTAATGATACAATTTTAATTTTTCTCAGAAAATAGGCATTGAAATTTCATGCATATTGAAATGTCAAAGCCTATTTTCTGACAAAAAAGACAAATATTTCAAAATTTCGTCTGCTGAAGTATTTACCCAGCAGGTTAACTGACATTCGCCGTTCTTATATCTATTATAATAAGGTATTCTTTTTCGTGACAAAGCTCATGCTTAGAAGTGCTTGTTTACAAGCGTATAATGATGCTTTTAAATAAACTGGTTATTCTTAGTGCGTTGCCATAGAAACTAAATTCATGCATTAATATATATATATATACGAGCATTCAGTCTGCAACAGCCAGACGTGCTATACTGTAATTTCTTTTCAGGTGGCAGAATATTTTAATCTTTACCACGCTCCAGGCGAAATTATCAAACAACAAATAAGTAACAGTATTGTCTTGTTATCATTTTCACAGGAAATAAGTAAGGCCATTTCCATTATTCCTCGCGATCAGATTCAGTAATGCCGAGTCTGCTTCTTTTTATCTGCTAGTTTGTTCTGTAATTCCATGTACGTTTTCAGAATATTTTTGACACATCATGCAAGCTGTCTCCATCTGGAGAGAATTTAAATGATTATTCAGTCACCATAGTGAAATTCTACTTTCTGGTTCTTCAGGTCAATGACCCTATTTTGATTTATTTGAAAATAGTTAATCGTTCAAACCGGTGCCAGTACATTACTGTTCATGAACAGAATAAAACAAAAATCGAGACTGCTATTTTCGCTTGCTTTAGTGTATTCTTTGTTTTCGAATGAACCACTTTTCTAAGAATTTACATCTGGAAGATAAATTAGAAATGGCACTGACTGTAAACTTCGATGTTCGCATGTGATCATGTTTATTTTTTAAAACGAACCGCATATGGCATTTTCTTGAATTAACTTAAGAAAATAAAGGTTTTCCATTCTAAAATGTATTCGTATATTCAAAACGTTTTCATCAGCCACCAGGAAAGAAATTAAAGAATTCTTAAGCTTAGTGAACACACCTAAAGGATTTAGCCGCCATTTTGTAAACGGAAACAACTTTTGCAGAGAGGAAGTTGCAACCTTCGTAGTATTTGAAACACTTAAAATTCGGAGCTTTTCCTAAAGGAAAGAATTTATTTACTCCACGGGGCAGCAAATTCATTCCTTTAAGAGTAACCCCAAGGAAAAGGGAGACAAGTAATCCCATGTCATAGTTATTTCCTTTAGAGGTGTGTTGATCCCTTTAAATAAGTGCAGTTGTTAGTGAATAGTAAAGAAAACATACATGCTGACAAAAGATGAGTCACGCAATGAGAAAAATGAGTCTGTGGGACATATGCGAAATATTAAGATTTAGACCAGACAGCAAATGCACATGTTGATCTTGACCGTCGCGGTATGAATGGTTCCGATGACAAATTTTCACATAGCGTGCCTCATTTAAAATTAGACCGTACCTGCCAAAGGGATCTATAGCAATCCCGAATACTTAAGACTTTAGTCAGCGATACTCACAGTCTGGCATGACTTTCGATACCCGCTTATATGGTCAGTAGGATATCATTAATGCATTAAATAAATGCAAACAGTCTAATCAAACTGTTTGGGTGCGCAGACTGATTCATGAATCGTATCTCTTTTCTTCTACTTTAAAATATCTATTTACTTTGATAATAAATAAACCTTAAACTGTCGTTTCTAAAAAATATAATAGTAGACAGATTTCGGAATGAAGTAAAATATAAGGAAGAAAAAGTTCTTTCTTGCAGACTGTTGAAAGATGCAGCCATAGAAGAATCTACATAAAAATAATTCGTGCATCACTCTATCAGTTAATTTAGTTACACATAAGTAACATTCTGAGACTATAAGAACAATAGCGAGGAAACAGTTTGAAAAGAAAACTGAATGGACAATATTTCGTGCATCGGTAGCATCTTAAGAACTTATCTGTCTTGTGATAGAAACAAAACGGTATCACAAATGAGCAAGCATTACACATGCCTGTTAACTCCACCGTGAAAAATCTTGTCTGTGACGTGACAAATTCAAAGGAACTTAAAACATAATTATTTAGCAAGATGGTACTTTTATTCTTCGGATTCTGTTCTTATAAACAATATAAACAATATTTCTTTCCTAAAGCAGAGTCTGATAGCGACGAAATACCTGCCCAACGGGTACATGCCGTGTATACAACGTCGCCAAAACGTCGATGCAACGTCATGGCCTTGCATCGACGTTGAGGCGACGTTGTATATACGGCATGTGCCCCCTGGATGGATGCAAAGTGCTTGAGCTTGGGAAGTATAGGTTCTAGTCATCTTGATCGTAAGAAATGATCCATAGTTTCGAATCACGAAAAATCACGTGACACAAAGCCTCTCCAAAATAACTCCGTTCTTTCAGTATGAGAAAGTGAAAGAGAGGCAGGGGATAAGATGGCATCCTTTATCCCATCATCAATTTATAAAACTCTGTAAATAACAGAACATATTAGTTAGAATATGAACGAGCACAATTAATAATATTTTAGCCAATAACATATCGCTATGCGCAGTAAGTGCGGAGTGAGTGTGCTAAAAATAAACGCTGCCAAACAAGTACAAATGCGAACATTTGGTTGGAGCATAGGCAAGCTGTTAGTGAGTGCGCATGTCAAGAAAGAAAAAGGGGTGACGAGCAAATCAAACTGCCGTAATGAAGGAATTATTCAAACATCTTGTAACCATCAAATGCATATGAATGAAGTCCATGAGACTATTAAGGGATGGGAAACTTAACTGGTATAAATATGTTTTCAACAACTTGAGATTCATGACATTATGATAAAGTCTGAACACGTCGTCTGCAACTTGGCATATTGATAATGACAAGTTTCTTTAAGAATGTAGCAAAACTGAGCCCCTGGGTCGCTGCAACGCATTTCTCATTCCGATGACATCAAGCTTTTGAATTCTGCAAAATATAAAATAAATGACGCTTTAGTCTGCTGCATATAACCATTTTACTTCGGTTTGTTTACTTTCTTATATTTGTAACCAGGGCTCAAAATAAGCTGTAAATTTGGAGATGACACCATTGATAACTCTTTAATTTTCCTATCTATTTGAATCTCTAGTTAAGCGTCTAATCAAGAATATTTTAATATGAACATCCCATATTATCCTAAATATTTGGAAACTATAACCTCCTCATCAGACGTATACTACAATTCCATCTAATGCTGTCTTTAAAAGTGCTTACCGTATGGCAAACATTTGAATACCCGATCAACCTGCTCCTTTAGCATAATCTGGCCCAAAGCTATGACTGTTTTCATGCTCAACTCAGCCGAGCATGAAGTTTTCTCTGTTAATAAATATGAAAATGCCAACTATGAAAATACCAACGATAGTTGGCATTTTCATATTTATTAGCAGCGAAATTTTCATAATCAATTATATTTAGCAAAACGAATTTGCAGTTGTAAGTAATTTGAGATTAATTAGCAGGACAAATTTCATGCCCAGCTGAGATGAGCATGGTTAAAATTTTTATAACCCCTGGGCCTTGGTTTAAGGCACAACTGGCCGAATATTTAGGATAGATATGGTTGAAGACACATTTTCGATGGAAACATGTGCATGCTAATAGTTTGCTTATGTCGTACTCAAGCTAAAAACATCAAAATATTTAAACAATGGCACTTATTGTTTATATCAGACTCGTAAACACTGACGATTCTGCAGTTCAACAAGAGAAATACACGCCAAGACTCAATATGTCATTTTAATCACGCTTATAATATAATAGCTTAGGTCCAATTTCGCATGCCAAGAAAAATGCAGTTATTGGCAAATTTGCTTAGCAGTAAAGTATTTGCATTGTGTCATTTTAGTCTGGCCCCAGACCCTTTCTTTGTTTTTTTCTTTTCTTTCTTTTTCTTCTTCTTTTTTTTCTTTTTTTGAGGGACACAACACTTGTATAGCTTGTAGAATTTTGTTTACTTCTTTCCCTTGGCTAGAAAGAAAGGCCATAGGTAACTTTAATCCCAAGAGGATCATGATAAAAGAAAATAATGTAGAGAAAGAGAGAAATAGATATAAAACAAAAACGACTGGAGCCAGTCTATGTGTCATTTATGCCAGACATGATGAAATTAAATTAAGAAAAATGCCTTATTGCCTGCAGGATATTTCAGGCAGTGTTTCCAACTACATGTAGTTATGGCTTAAATGATGTATTTTAACCCATATAAGCCTGGCGTCCCGAAAAGGGACACTGGCAAACAGTGTAGACCCAGATCAGACGCCGCGTTCTAGAACTGGAGTCTGATCTGGGTCTACACTGTTTGCATTTTCAGATATTTCTATAAAACATGGCAATAATATAAACTAACCAGACACCCCATATATAGGAAACGAACCTGTCTAAAGGGTTAAAATAGAAGAATCCACTCGGCATAAATGGGTTAAGTTTACATGCTGTACAGTTTAAACGTTTTACAATCATCTTACAATTTCTGTTTCATACATACATATATTTAGTACGATCAAAAAGATGAATTCTAAAGGCACCACCCGACAGGCCAAAGTCACCTTGTGTAGTCGGGTATCAATTATTGTACGCAAGCTCGAGGTACAAAACAATCAGGTTCGGATTTATAAGATAATAAATATTGCGAAGAGTATACAAAACATTGATAGTTTATCTTTCTTGGTTAGTTCGCTCTTCCTCTTGGTGCCATTGCTAGGCTGGATGCAATTGGTAAAGATTGCGTTTTTTTGTTTTTTTTTTGTACAAGTGAGGCAATTTTTGTGACCGCCTGGTTGCTTAACCAGTGCACCAAGCTCCTGCCGAAAAGGATCTCCCAAGGAGAACAATTTCTTTTCTATTTTATAGAACACTTCTGTAAGGAAGGGAGGCAAATCATTATGACCTTATCCTGCTGAACCCGGATATACCTTGCCATTGCAAACAGTGTAGAAGAAGCCAACTGATCTGGATCTACACTGTTTGGCATTAAGTATGTAAATTTGTATCAACAACCTGGATCAAGTGATCTGATCGGCTGACAATTAGAAATGGACGTGGCATCTTAATTTATTCAGCTATACAGGAAGAGTTTCTTCCTCTGAAAGTGCATCAATTCCCTCTAAATATTATATAACAGAAAATAAATGATGTAGAGAAATGTCAGGATCGACTTTGCTCAGACTGGATTTATCTTCAGAACAGCTGGTGTGAAGTGGCGTAAAGCTGCCATAAAATGTCTTACGATATTTCACAATAGTGCAGTTTATACTTTCTGATATTTGGGGATCAATAAATCCATCTTGAATGATATGAAAAGTAAATAAGTGAACTTAGAAACTGAAACAATCAGATCCACATGAAGTTCTCAACATCAAAGGGGAAGACAGACAAATACAATTAAACAACCACAAAATGGAACAAATGGCAAGCAGTGTTGAAAAAAGTGGCAACTCTGTTACCAAAAGTTAACTGAATATATATTTTACATAGTTGTTAGGAAAAAAACATTTGTAAGTGACACACTACAGAAATTTCACACACACAAAAAAAAGAGAAAAAAAAGAAATAAAAAAAAACAAAAAAAAACAACAAAAAACAAAAAACAACAACAAAAAAACCCCAAAAAACAAACAAACACACTCACAATGAAAGTACCGCCTTTGAACAATCAGTTATACATTTCTGGAGGGCTTAAGCCAGCTTTGTGGGATCCAAACTTTCGCTCTCAGCTTCCATTGTGGTTAAGTACATATATTTGTTTCGGTCGTGTGGAGATTTCTAACTCATCCATGGATTATTAGGGGCAACAAAAAATCACAGATAAAGTCTATAATGAAGCAAAGATGAGAACTCAACAGAAACAAGAAATCCCTAGTGAATCCAACACCACCACTGGAATACTTAAGCAAAAGAGAGCCATCATTTGAGCCCCGCTGGATCCAGAAACAGACATTAAAGTTTCCGGCCCGGACCATCTAAATGAATAGTATTTAAGTCGGGGCCATCATAGAGTCTGAACTCCGACCCACCGACATGAAATTAAAGAGGCGAGCAAAGTGGTCAACCACTAAGCATGCAGACTGTTTCATGATATCAATGTTATTCCCTTTCGTTTATAACATATGACAATCTTACTAAATTGACCAGAAAATTCACGATTCGCATAAATCAATGTTATGAGGCTTAAGTTGTATTGCAAATAACATTAAACAGAACAGTTCATGAATAGCCTAAAAAAAAAACAGATTTAAGCCCAGATCAGTTTTATTGTTGATCATTCCAGGGCGTTATTTCTGTTACATTTCTTCTTTCTTCGTTCTTTTTTCTATGACAGGTGTTTTGTTTAATGTCATTTCATGTTAGTAAACACTAATCCGGAGCCTTTGCTGTGTTCAGTGACTGTGGCCTTCAACGAATATCTCCATACTGATGTATCTTCAGAACTAATACTGTTATTTTGGCTGTCTTTTGTCTATTCTGTACATCACGAAAACACGCCTATATAATTTTGACCCCCTTAAACCCCACTTTTATATAGTAAAACTGGGGTTTACAGTGGTATACATTATTTTTCTTATTTCTGCTCAAAACATAGATTGTGGGTACTCGTTAGAACCGCCTCGCCTACTCAAAACATAGATTGTGGTACTCGTTAGAACCGCCTCGCCGAGGCGGTTCTAACGAGTACCCACAATCTATGTTTTGAGCAGAAATATGAAAAATATCAGATTTTTTATCTGAAAATTTTCAGTTTTTGGAGGTGACATTTTCTATATATTTGAATAGGCGTATTTTCGTAATGCATGCGGCGGATCCCTGTTCTCAGACTTCATTTGTAAAACATAACCCTAACGCCAAGTATGCCAAGTACGGAAAAATATATTGTAGTATAACACAAGGACATCAAGATATGTAAGATATTAAATGGTATGACATATATTAAGATTGTAGTACTAAAGATTTAAAATATTTCAACATGGCATTCTAATGATGTTTTGTCCGACAGTAATATAATTTATGGCATAAGCCACTGTACCTAAATGCTCGAAGTCATGCGAGGTGCGATGTTCAAATATAAGATCTGTGCCAATATGCGGCGTAAAAATATAAGATCTGTGCCTCTCCCCTGAAACCTCGGATACTACACCTAGCGAGTATTTAAGTTTTGATTAAGAATTATATATAAAAATAAAATCAGATGCTGGAGTTGGATTTCAGAGCTCAACCACAATCTTTTGCAGCAAGGTATGCATACTTATAAAGGCATGCTAACCCACAGCAGTGAATACACAAGAGGACTTCATGATCTCAGAAGATAAAGAGTTGCATAAACATTGACCTGCTGTCCTTTCGGCATCACTCAGAAAGGTGTCTTTTGCTTGGCGTTTTATTTTAACTCAAATATATTTTGTCTGATTGACCATAGCTTATCAGAAACCATTTTCATTTACTGTTTCTGTGTTTTGTTCTCAAATTAACCTAAAATTAAATTTACGACCAAATTGGTCTTAGCTATGCAATTTCTCTAGTAAGTGATGTTTTTAAACTAGAAAATCCCTAAGGGGGACGAATGCCCCGCAGCTGCCAGTTTAGATTTTTAGATTTACTATTCTGAACAATAAGCAAAAGAAGAGTGATTTAATTAACATTTCTAAGTAAATCAAGGGTACGTAACTCTAGCAATGAAAATTTAATCAGAGTTATGTGACCTTCATGCATATGCCCTACCTATATACTTACTGTGATGCAAGTTTCAAACCATTATCTTGAAAACTGTGGAAGTTGCTGAGACACAGCCATATTATGTCATGTGTATGAGGCAAAATTTCTTAGTAAATCCAGGGTATGTAATTCTGGCCACAAAATATTTATCAGAGCTCTGTGACCTTTATGCACACTTGCCCAGCCTACTTTCTTACTTTGTTGCATTAACTTGAAAACTGTAGCACGAGTTGCGGAAACATGAACCCTACTATGCCATGTGTACGAGGCCATATTTCAAAGTAAATCAAGAGTTTGTTACTCAAACAATAAAAATTCAATCGTAGTCCTGTGACCGTTTTGCACATGCCCTGCCTATATTCTTATTTTGTTTCTAGTTTCAATCATTATTTTGAAAACTGTCGGAGGAGTTGCGGAGGCACGAACCCTACTATGCCATCTTCACGAGAACACGCCTATATAATTTTGACCCCCTTAAATCCCACTTTTATATAGTAAAACTGGGGTTTACAGGGGTATACATTAATTTTCTTATTTCTGCTAAAAAAATATTGTGGTTACTCGTTAGAACCGCCTCGGCGAGGCGGTTCTAACGAGTACCCACAATGTATGTTTTGATCAGAAATATGAAAAATATCTGAATTTTTTTTATCTGAAAATTGTCATTTTTGGTGGTAAAATTTTCAGCATATTTAAATAGGCGTGTTTTCGTAATGTGTGTACAAGGCCATATTTTTAAGTAAATCAGGGGTGTGTAGCTCTAGCAATAAAAAAATGATCAGGGTTCTGTGACCTTTATGCATATACCCAGCCTACATTCTTACTTTTCCGCAAGTTTCAAATCATTATTTTGAAAACTGTAGGAGACGTTGCGGAGACACTATGCCAAGTGTATTATACATTTTTTCTAAGTAAATCAAGGGTGTGTAACTCAACAATGATAAATAAATCAGCGCTCTGTGACATTTATGCACATGCTCAGTCTATATCCTTACTATGGCACGTTTCAAACCATTACCTTGACAACTATAGGAGGAATTGCGGAGACACGAACAGTACTACGAGGGTTGTTCGATATGTAATGTGTATTGTACTACAGCACGATACAAGTGCACACAATTTCAGCGATACTGATACACATGGATAGCCCTATTTAGTGCGTTTACACTGGTATATACATGAACCTTTAGGTCAACACAGTTTTAAAATAATCTCCATTTCAATACAGCAAGTCGTTGACCACTGTTGTAAAAATAGCCATCAGAAGAGATGGCAAACCCCCGACTAAACCGCCATTTCTAAATTTAGTGTATAGTTTAATCACATATCATTGAGTGCACATATTCAGAAATAATAGCAAAAATCATTGCTTTGTAAAGGCAAAGGTACTTGTTGTATGTTTATTGGGGTAAAAAATCAACCGAGCAAAAGTTGTCCTTCCCGCATGCGACATGCCTACTCGATCTGATATATGCTCTTACCAAAATTATCAAGTTCTCTCAAACAGTATGGGAGTTATGGTCTGCACAAGATTTCGGCATCAGGGGAGATGATAAGTACATAATGGCGAAAGTGAGAGTACACTTGAACATGACATGCCTACTGGTCCTTATCTATGCCTCTATCAAGTATTATCAAAATATTTCAAACCAAATATACAAGAATTTGGCTTAAAAAAGTAAAAATTCATTCAGGGGAAGTAACTAGAAAATAACCACAGCAGACCATGTCCTTCTTGCACGCGACACGCCTACTGGTCCCTATCTATGCCTCTACAAAATATTATTAAAATATTTCAAACCATTAAGAAGTCACTGAGTGCATAAGAACTTGGCTTAGAAATGTATTTAGTGGAGTGTAAAAGAAAAAGAACAAAGCAAGAGTCCCCTTCTTGCATGCGACACTCCTATTTGACGTGATATATGTTCCACCAAAATATTATCTAATTATCTCAGAGAGTATGGGAGTTATAGCCGGCACAATTTTTAAGCTCCAGAAGCGATAAGTACATAACAAAAAAGTGAAAGTTGTCTCTCTTGCACGTGACACACCTACTAGTCCTTATTTATGCCTCTATCAAATATCATCTAAATATTTCGCACCATTAAGAAGTTATAGAGTGCACAAGAATTTGGCTTAGACATTTATTCAGAGGAGATAACTGGAATATGACATGCCTACTAGTCCTTATCTATGCATCTACCAAAATATTTCAAACCATTAAAAAGTTATGGAGTGCACAAGAATTTGGCTTAGAAATTTGTTCAGGGGAGATAACTAGAAAAAAGAACAAAGCAAGAGTTGTCATTCTTGCATGCAACACTCCTTCTCGACCTGACATTTGTCCCTATCAAATATTATCAAATTATCTCAAACAGTATGGATGGAGTCATAGCCTGCACAAGATTTTGGTTTCAGGAGAGATAACTACATAACGAAGTGAGTTGTCTCGCTTTTACGCTGCATCCCTTCTGGTCCTTATCTATGCCTCTACCAAATATTATCAAAATATTTCACACCTTAAAGAAGTTATGGAGTGCACAAGAACTTGGCATAGAAATTCGTTCAGGGGCGATAACCAGAAAAAGAAAAGAGCAAGAGTTGTCCTTCTTGCACACAACATTCCTAATTGACCGGATACATGTCCCTACCATAATTTTATCAAACTATCTCAACCAGTTTGGGAATTATGGCCTGCACAAGATTTTTGCTTCTGGGGAGATAACTACATGACGAAGAAAGTGAGAAGTGTCTCTCTTGCACGCGACACGCCTACTGGTCCTCTTCTTCATCCTTACCAAATATTATCAAATCTCAAACAGTATGTGAGTTATGGCCTGCACAAGATTTCAGCTTCAGGGTCGATAACTACATAACCAAGAAAGTGAGTTGTCTCTCTTGCATGCGACACTCCTACTGGTCTTCTTCTTCATTCCTACATAATATTATCAAAATATGTCTAAGGGTATCAAAGTTATGGAGCGCACAAGGATGCGTCTACGGATTTCTGTTTCAGGGGAGATATTTACATAAGAAAGAAAGTGAGAGATATCTCTCTTGCATCCGACATCATCGTATTATCAAAATGTGTCGAAAGGTATCAAAGTTATGGAGCGCACAAGGATGCGTCTACGATAAGACGGACGGACGCCAAGCTGATCGCTATATCCCCGAACCAATCGGTCGGGGGATACAAAATGGTTGGAAAGCGTGTTGAGAATATTGAAGAAATGATAGCTAACATAAAAGTTCGCACAAAACTCGGTCATTCGGTAAAACAGTTGTTTACTGAATTGAGAGAAGCTTATGGGTCCCATAAAATATCAAATGAGACAGTTCGAAGATGGAGAAAGAAATTTCAGACTGGCGCAGAGTCTGTTAAAGATGCAACGAACTCTGGACGACCGGTAACTGCAACAGGCAAGACCAGTATCTCAACAGTTAAGGTAATAAGTAAAAGTGATGGCTGATATACAATTCACGATATTGCCAAAGCTGTTGGTGTATCACTATCGAGAGTACATTTCATTCTAAAGCGTATTTTGAAAGTACGAAACATTTCTGCCAGATGGATACCTCATCTTTTGACAAATTAACAAAAAAAAGTGTACGCGTAAAAACTGCAAAACTATTGCTCAAAAGGTTTTCAAAGTTCAACCAAAGCCAATTTACAATCATTGTTACTGGAGACCAGACATGGGTGCACTATTTCAAACCAGTTAAGAAAATTAGAAACAGGATATGGCTATCCAAACAAGGTAGACGGCCTGTAGTTGCCAAAAGGACAAACACAAAGAAGGTTCTCTATGCTATATTTTCCTCATGCAAGTTCCGATGCAGAAGGGCAAAAGTGACACTTTTCGGTATTATCGTGATGTTGTACTAAAAAATCTAAAGAAATATTATCAGAAAAGACTTCCATTTACAGGATTTCAGCATGTTTGTCTACTGCATGATAATGTTCCAGCACATACATCATAAATTGTAAAGCAATTTCTGAAGTCGGAGAAGGTAATAGTCTAGTAACACCCACCTTACTCTCCAGATCTATCCACCCCCCCCCCCCCACCACCCAAAACTGAAAAAAGTTCTTATCTGATCGTCGATATAACTCCAGGCATTTTTTTAGTTCAGCCGTCAGCCAGTGTATCAGAGGTATACCCAAAAAAGCCAACCGTGACGCATTTCAGAAGTGGATTCACAGGCTGAAGGTATGCATTTTCAACCGCGGAGAATACTTTGAAGGGATGTAAAATTAATTTGATCGTATGAGTCTGTTCTTTGTAAGATAATACACAATACACATTACATATCGAACAACCCCTGTATAAAGTGCGATGGACGGACAATACTGAGTGTTATTACGGTACCTTAGTTATATTTAGTACCTTCGCTACAATCATAGGTTCGCAATAAGACTTAACATTGCCAAGCTGACCGTTAAAATCGGGGATTATTTTTCAGCTTTGAACAATCTTAATTTCGGAATCAGTCTGTTTCTTATTACTCGAGAAATTCACGTATTGTTACCTTCATAATCTACAGTACCGCTTCCGTCTGTATCTGTTTCTGCAATCATGTCTTCTATTTCTTCATCTGTTAAGTCGTCACCTGAATCAAACATATCGGTCATTATACATGTCAGTCATACTACATATTAGTCAGAATACATATCAGTCATGATACATATCAGTCATAATACATATCAGTTTTTATACATATGATAGTACACACACAAAAAGGGACATTATGGTTTTCCTCTTTGCGGTTCTTCAACTGCGCATTCGCAGTTCCTTATTTTTGCCGAAGCTTCCTCAAGGTCCCTATTACATGTCTGTGAACAGCAAAGGCTCTGGCGAGCTTGCGCTTATGCGCAGGCTCGCCTGAGCCTTTGCTGGTCGCCTATGTGATAAATACCCTTTTCTCATATGTTGGCTCACATCAGGCATAAAATCTCTACCTCCGTAAGATACTACCATTGTTTTTCTTTATATGATGAATACCTTTCTACAAAGTTTCAGGAGCATATAGCTGCGTTTTTGTTTGACTATTTGGCACTTGCCTATCAGCATTCCCTCAGTTATCTGTCATGTTACAAGATTGGTTCTTTTTAAAGTGACTAACTCAGATCTTTATTAAGACCCCGGCCAGTGAAAAGATAATCTGTATTCAATATAACTTCCTTCGTTTGTTTTCAAACCATCCGCCAAAGACACACAATTTGCCCACATCTACTGGGAATGTTCTGGATTAGTACATGTATGCAGCCTCGCAAACTACATTGTTGCATATAAAGAGACACAATCAAACCGAGTCTCCGATCTTCGTCATTTTCTGTTTTCTTTGTTTCCAAGGGCAATCCTGTTTGACATTCTTAACGATTCTGCTATCTAAACATAAAAAAAGAACAGGAAAGGAAAAATGGTCATTGCTCTCAAGGATCGTTATTTTAAACTCTATTTGTCTGGTGTTAGTGCCGTATGGCGGTCGTTTTATGTCTCCGCGTACTTCTCTGTAATGTAGTTTATATTCTCTGTTCCTTTACGATCACTGAGCGCATTCAGTTTTTATTTAAAAAAAATATATATGAGAGTCACTAATAAGGCATAACTGTCTAAGACTAGCTGCTTTGGGCCCCAAAACATCGAAATGCCAACTGTTTTAGTATAGTTTCGAATGTGATGTGTGAGTTCATTGATCTCAAGGGTCATTCTAAACCAGCTACTAGTCTGATAATAAGAGGCTGATCATTGTTTAAAAATATTCATCATCTTAATGATGTCTGTTTGGTAGAAACTTCAATACACATACCGGCTAAGTATTATCTTAAAATTGAGAAACTGTTCATTTTCATGGGAATAGATTGCTTTGTTGTCATATTATTCGTTCTAAGACCTGATGGCTAGGCTAGGGTCATTCTTTTGACTATCTTCTCTACAGCTATAGTGTGAATGCCGTGTTGCGACCGTAAAACGTCTCCAGGTACTTTATTAAAGTGTAGTTTATAATATACACTGTTTTGTGTTATCTCTGAATAATTCATGATCAGGCAGTATTTAATACGGTCATTCTCTCCCTTCCGCTGATTCAAGAAGGGCAGTTGTCAGTTTCCGGTGAAAGAATGTGCACAAGTACTGGCTAACAGCTTGGAAGACTAAGCCTTCCTAGGGAAAAAATGGTTAGGTAAACTGACCGGCTCGACATGACCTTAGAGGACTGAATATGCGCCGTAAGATCTCAAAAACAAAAGCATTCCGTTTTTTTTTTTTTTTTTTTTTTTTTTTTTTGTTTTCTTGTTGTTGTTTTTTTTAAATGTTCTAAGCTCGGCAGTCTGGACCAGAAAGCTTCGGCGCTTAAGCTCTTTATATTTTCGAGTGTGTGTGTGTGTGTGTGTGTGTGTGTGTGTGTGTGTGTGTGTGTGTGTGTGTTCGTTCCTCTCAAAAGTCATTCCTTTAAGAATCATTTTACTGAGCCTGTTTAAGGCAAATTTGAACAGAGAGATCAACTAAACACATGGCTAGAGTGCGCAAGCAGTGATATATTTTACAAAACTGTTCATACAAGGACTTTATAAAAACGAGTATGGTATTTTTTCGATCAGTTAGTGTTTTACTTGGTTCTAAAACATATATTTTTAACGTCACACTTGCGTCTTGACAGACAAAAACGTCTCTCTGTACTTTGATTATTAGACTGTAGATTATAAATTATATATTCTGGTCCTTTGAGGCCACTGAGCTCTTTTTGTGTAATTGTGAGTTCGGCAAGTGATTAGAAAATATAATTTTACATTATTTTCAATAATAAATTCAGTAAAACTGAATCTGCTATTTTCGATTCTTTATTATATTCATTGCTTCCAAAAGATCCCTCTCTTAATAACAAGTTAAAACTTACAGTCTTGGTATGAATTTCAGCAGATGACATTTTGAAATATCGTATTCGACCTAATTACCGCACATACCCTTATAAGCGCACAGCCAAGCAATTTGGTAGTCTTCAAACTACAGCTCGTGTACTTTTACCTGCTTCTTTCTAAAAGCATGTGTTGTTAATACTTATTTGAACTGCCTCGAGAAGTCGAGGCAATTCAAATGAGTACCAACAACATATGCTTTTAAGAAGAAAATTAGAAAAAAAATAACGCATAAGTATAATTAAATAATCGTCTCATGAAACAATCTTCTTATCTTTCTTTATATGTATAGACCTTTTCAGGTGAATATTTTTCTACAAGTTTTTATAGTTATTCTGAAACTCCTAAGCGCACAGTGCGGCAATTAGCTCGAATAAGGCATTTTTCTCTTTTTTTTTCTCCATATAATAGGTTTGACGTTTCATGCAAATGTCTCCTTTTGCATAAAATATCAAAGTCTGTTATCTGGGAAACATAAGAAAAATATCATCAATTTGTCGTCTGCAAAATATGCCAAGACAGTGGTAAAGGTTAAGAAAAATATTATCTGTTTCTCGTCTACCGAATATGCCCAGAACGGTAAAGGTTAAGATCGAGGCGGTTCTAACGAGTACCCACAATCTATGTTTTTGAGCAGAAATAAGGAAAATAATGTATACCCCTGTAAACCCCAGTTTTACTATATAAAAGTGGGGTTTAAGGGGGTCAAAATTATATAGGTATGTTTTCGTGATGCGAAGTGAATTGGATTTTCAACAGTTCGATCAGCGTCTGTACTGTTTTACATTCCATCAGCTTATTACCAATTAATATGTAGTCGAAAGGGCTTTTCAAATTCTAGGAACATTTTAGAAACGAATTGAAATGTACCAATATTTAGAGTTAATACAGTATATAATACCTAAACTTTTGAGGATCCATCTGAGGTCTTCTACTGGAATGACACCTTTCTTGTTGCTATCCAATACACGAAAAGCTTCTCTCAACTCTTTTTCATCTTCATCTTCCCGTACTTTTCTCTCAAATAATATTTTAAAACTGTCCCACGTGAGATACCCAGTAGCTGAAAACAAATAGACAGAAATCTATGGCTGAAGCTTTGTGAGCGGCAAAGTGAGAAAATGTGCCGTCGGGGAGTTGCGCCCCATTATGAAAACACGCCTATTCAATTATATATTGAAAATTTCACCACCAAAAACTGAAAGTTTTCAGATACAAATTCTGATATTTTTCATACTTCTGCTCAAACATAGATTGTGGGTACTCGTTAGAACCAACTTCAAGTTGTCGAGGCGGTTCTAACGAGTACCCACAATCTATGTCTTCGAACAGAAATAAGAAAAATAATGTATACCCTAGACAAGCTCCTAGACCTTGATGTCATGTTTTATCACTCCTTACTATAAGCTGATTCAAATTTATGTATGACATCTTGTATAGCCAGTCTCTAATAGTTGGTCTCTGATATCTCCAAGATTAGCTGCTGCTATCAAAGAGGTGAGGCAAGCAGTAAGTAGTAGATGTCCCTTAGTTCATTAAGTAAATTAATAATTATAATTGATTGATGAAAATAATATTGATATCCGACTAGTAGCTAGTCTATGTATACTCCTGTAAACACCAGTTTTACTATATAAAAGTGGGATTTAAGGGGTCAAAATTATATAAGTAAGATTTCGTGATGGATGAAAATGCAGTTACCGTATGCATATTTGCAGTCTGATCAGAATTTTCGCTGTATTATAAATGAAACCTTTGTTCTTGGCTTTATAAAGAAACTCAGCGAAGGTTCTGATCAGACTGCGCGGAACCACAGGCTGATCTGAGTTTTCGCTAAGCGTATATGCTCGAAGGTACATTATTTCACGCCGTGCCTAACATTGTTTTCAAAGTTCGCGGTCCACAAAACGTAAATAGTTGGTATTCATAATATCCATACTAGGCAATTCTAATGTATAAACATAATATATGTTTTCAAACAAAGTCTTCTTCAAACTTTAGGACAAATAAGATAATGAATTATGAAGTCCAACTATTTTGGGTAATTACTCCAATAAGCTGCGGTATGTTCTGCTTTTTCCAATATCACCGCCTAAGGTAAGAACAGTGAATTAGAAAACATACGTTTTTTTTTCTGTGTGTTTTTTGTTGTTTTTTTGTGCCTTTGCATGTACTTACGTTGAAGTCACGGGTACACATTACATTTACTCAAAGGCAGATTTGTCCCTTAAAATGAAAACTTGTGGGAACATTGTAAACGAATGAATGCGTAACCATCGGTTAAGAACGTGAAACAATTAGAGCGACATCGGTTAGGCATTCGATGACTCAAAAAAGGTAAACAAACTTTGCATTTTCTGCGTTTCATGAGCGATATAAATGTTCTGAGAAAAAATATATTTGAAAAACGGGGAATTACATTCAACTGCCCATTGGTTTAAACATATTTTATTTCATATATTTCTCAATACATCAATACATCTACATAGACATTACATGAGTATGTTAATAATTAAAAGGGATTCGAAAAAAGCTATATAGCTTATGTGAATTCGTTTCCCTCAGTTCCTGAGCATCAAATCAAAACGTTGTGACCATGCATGTACAAGTAGTTAACTAGCTAACTAACTAAATAAATAACGAAGGGAAAGAACGGTGAAAGAAAAGAAGCGAAATGAGAGTGCAGTAAGAGCTTAAGAGAGTAGTGGATGTATAATAGAGACATATTAGAACACGACTTATAAAAAAATAATGTTTTCCAGGCACAATCACGTAATATAGGCGAGAAGGAAAGAGAGTGATGCCCATTGATTGGCGTTTGTGGAATAAATCACATACTAAATATTTCACGCATATTCGCTGAATTATTTTTCGCGTGCTGAAGGTGTACCGAAAGCCATAGAAAACACGTGGAAATTCGTGATTTTTATTGTCCTTTATTTAATTTTTCGCTTTGCTAGAAGTTCAGCATATCATCACGCACACACGATAGACACACATGATTATTTGTGTTATGGATATTGTGGTTGTCAATGCAGCATTGTTGAGAAATCGCCACGGGAAGGGTCGAAAATGAGTGGTTACGCATTAGATCTAGATAAGTAAAAACAAAACTTACAGCTCTAATGCGTGTCTATCGTGTGTGCGTGGTGATATGCTGAACTTCTAACAAAGCGCAAAATTAAATAAAGGTCAATAAACTTCACGAATTTCCACGTGTTTTCTATGGCTTTCCATTTACTCCACAGACGCCGACATCAATGGGCATTTGAATGTAATTCCCCGTTTTACAAATAATTTCCTCAAAACATTTATATCGCTAATGAAATGCAGACAATGCAAAGCTTGTTTACCTTTTTTGAGTCATCGAATGCTTAACCGATGTCGCTCTAATTATTTCACGTTCCTAACCGATGATTAAGCATTCATTCGTTTGGTAGACGTGCATATGCATCGTTACAAGTAGTATTGGTGACAAATTTTTAACTGTGGGCGGTCATGTCGTTTCTTTTTAAGGTTTTACGGCCCTTTCAACAATATTTCCATAACATCGGATCGGCGTTGTGTGTTTTTTTTTTTTTTTTTTTTTTTTTTTTTTTTTTTTGCATGCAAAATGGCATGTGCGCCCAACGAAGACTCAGATCAGACTGCCCAGTCTGATCATAGTCTTCGCTGTGCGCTCAATGGGTATCTAAGGACCCAAGCTTTCTTCATGCGGACAGCGAGGACTCTGATCAGGCTGATCTGTCTTCGATGGGCGCGCATGCCATTTTTTAGATTTTGTCATGCGCTGGTTCAAATGCAGTAAAGCTCTTAGACTGAGAAGATTTCTATGGTACGTTTCACACTAAAATAATATCGTAAAATCTTACCTTCTTCGTCGGCTTCGTCGGCCCAATCCTTGAGTTTTTCATCATCGACATGTAATGACAAAGCTTTAAATATGCTAGCTAGTTCTTTGGTGGCTACTTCGCCATTGCCTTTCTTGTCGTAGAGATGGAAGGCTTGTTTTGCATCTGCAAAGCAACATAACAGCGTTAATACAGTTCATTTCTCGTTTACGAATAGTGAACCCTTCTGTGTATACCCTATGTATAATGGACATGCAGACTTCAGTAAACAGCGTAGAATCTGTAGACCCTGATCAGACGCGACAGAAAGTGACGTCTAATCAGAGTATGAATCCGTTTGGATCCAACGCATTTTGTTTTTATTACAGCAAATAGGAAATTGTAACCAGACATCATTTGACAGAACAGTGTCATATTTACAGTTATACACGAAAAGCGAATGTCGTCAAGCAATTACCCACAATCCCCGTATTACATAGGCGAGCAGCGAGGAGCCTGGATAGAATATAGTAATGTACTGATGTCACGGCTAGCCTGTGTCTTTGTTGTTCGAATATGGGAGAGTTTTATCATATTTGCCCCAGTTATTCGGACAAAACTGCACACACCTGGTAATCTCGTAAGGGGTAGCCAACTTACGGCCATGATTTACGAGACATCCAAATGTCAACAAACGGATCAGTTCTCCAGATTTATTGACTTTTAGTCAACTTCATAGACATATTTTGAAAAATCGGACAACGCTATTTCCAACAACTTTCATTTTTGCGTCGGAAAAGATAGGTGTGGGCTTGAAAAAACAAGCAGCTAATTTTTATTTCTATTTCACCCGGAGAAGGGTAGTCCGATATTCCTGTTTTGACTTTTTTTCCAATGCAAAATGAACGTATTTTCCGCTATCTGGGCTATGAAATACTGATTTCACATATCAAATAAGACGCACTGCAACCTACGTCTACGTTGAAATGCATAAGCTGCTAAATTTCCTAAGCATTTGTTCTGGGGACTGAAATATTTGTGCCGAATATGACTTACGAGGCCGACTATCCCTTACGGGGCTATTAACCCTTACGGGTACAAGAAAGTCTATACATCATAAAGCGATATAAACGACAATAAAATGAAACTTTTATATAAATTTGCTCAATTGAGAGCTTCAAATATATGCAAACGTGGCATATCAAAACCCTTTTTACACATGCTGTCTCATTTGCAAAACCTTTCATGGTGTTTATATGTAAATGGAATATTTTGAAACTGGTTTGGTCTAAAATCTGCATGTTTTAAATGGGGGGCGGGGGCATTCGGGGAGGCTGGGTGGCGGGGGCATTCTGCTAATGGCTAATGTTCCTATAAGGGATAACCAGGCCTTGTAATCAGACACCTGACAGTTGGCTTTCTCTCAACAACTTTCATTTCTGCGTCGGAAAAGATAGGTGTTGGCTTGAAAAAAAGAAAGAAAGAAAGAAAACGTTTAATTTTCATTTCTTTTTCAACTGGAGATAGTGTCTAGACTGTGCGTATGCGTAGGCTGATTAGGACTGTTTACATACATGTATGTCAATATCCTTTTTGTTTGAGACGGCCGACGTTCTCCAAGTACCATATTTACCAAATGTATTCGGACAGACAGGCCTGAGCAAACAATGTAGACCCAGATGAGACGCTGCAGGATGCGGCGTCTCATCTGGGTCTACATTGTTTGCCACTCATTCAGAATTATCAGACACAAAATCTGGTAGTAAATTGTACTTGTTCAAATTTTAGAACAAGTATGGTAAGAAGTTGAGTGTCCGAATACTTTAGGTGAATACGGTATATATAGGCCGTATCTCCCCTAAGGTTTCCTACAGCCATACCTGAACAAACAATATAGGCCAAATTCAGAACGCGGTGTCTGATCAGGGTCTACACAGTTTGTCCATCACCCAACAGTTTAAAATGGAGTTTTCCAAAGACACAAGGAAGGTAAGGAATTAATGTGTCCAAATATTTAGGTAAATACGGTATACATGTAGTTATAGAGGCTCTCATCTATTCCGATGATCAGATAAGCACCCAGCACTCTTGACTACTCTACCGTATTCGCCCTAAATACTGGGATACTGTAAAGGCTTACCACACTTACCATAAAACTTGAACTGGTCCATTTTACTACCAGCTTATACATCTGAGTGGCAAACAATGTAGACCCTGATCAGACGCCGCATTCTGCGGCGTCTGATCTGGGTCTACATTGTTTGCTCAGGCATGTCTGTCCCAATAATTAGGATTATTACGGTATATGATGAGAAATGTGTTTTTGATCTAAATAAAAACTATCAGCCAGTATCACCTGTACTCCGCTTCTTATCTGCATTCTCAGGTAAGTTGAAGGTATAGCAGACAGAAAACAAGATTTTACACAAGAATTTACTAGACAGTAAAGAATATGCTGGAACTGGTGCCCGTTCTAGCGGCTTAGTAAGTATGTAGAAGCGCAGAGGTACCTTAGGGGTACAACTTGTTTATGATAACAACCAATGTGAACAGACCTAGTGACTAAATGTTTATAATTCTATTTGATATTATTAACATGCTAAGGTTATATAATTATGAACAAAAATAGGTTCAAATGATACTAAATTCCATAGAATCGAAAGGGTTTTTTAGCGAAATACAAATGGTTAATTAGTCTGGTGGTTAATTTAAAACAAACTACAAAATTAGCACGGTAATAATAAAATACATGTACAGTTCCTTATTGTTATTTATTGGCATTGTTGTTATTAGTAATATTTATTCTTCTTATTATTATTACTGGTAGTAGCACAAGCAGTTAGGGGGAAGTATGTTAGTAAGCAGAACAACAAAGAACACTAACCCATTTATTTCAAAAATAACTATTTGCTACATTGTACATATAGTGTAGACAATTGGAATAATATGTGAAATCTTGCTTTGTGACGAAAATAAGAAAAACTATTTCAAAATTTCACCCAGAATGTTAAGATTGATTATATAATGATACAGCATAATACACGGTGTATGCAAAAATAGTGTTGTCAATCAAACTGCATTCTGAAAGCACCCCCATGTAGTCTTGAAGGACTCCTTATGATATCAATCAGTTCTAGAACAGGTAAGAATTAGGATATAAAATAGGAGCATACGCGAAAGGCACATAATCAGATTACAATATCGAGACCTTTGCTGCCCGTGGATACGTTCTAAATAACTTAGCCGCAAGTCAGAAAACGTACCTTTGGACATGTGCGCCCAGCGAAGATTCAAATCAGCCTGCGCACTCTAGAAATCTGATCAAAATCATCAGTGGTGCATTTTGGATAACCAAGGATGCAAAGTTTCTTCATGCGGACAACGAAGTCTCTGATCAGAACGCACGGACCGCGCAGGCTGATTTGAGTCTTCGTTGGGCGCACATGTCAGAAAGTACGTTTTCTCATGTAGTGTAAGTGAACAGTGATGGTCCTAGTCAACTTGCACGGATATGCAGATCGATCTTGTCCGTACATCTTAATTTTAACCCTTGTCCTACTGAACCCGGATATTCTCTGTCTTTGCAAACAGTGCAGATCGAGATCAGTTGGAAGCCAACTGATCTGGATCTGCACTGTTTGCCATTCAGTATATGAATTTATGTCAACAATCTGGATCAAGGAATCTGAATGGCTGAAAATTAGACGTGGGCGGGGCATCTTAATTAATTTAGCATGACAAGGGTCGTTCTGTTTGTGATTCGAATAGTATGTATAGTAAATCTTTTATTTCACCCCAAACCAAAAGTACGTCAGGACTAGTGCATTGTTACATATTCCCCTAATAGATATCAACTGATCCGGAACATAAGAAAAGGTCCTCTGCCATTTGTGAAAAAAAGAATGTGTAGGTCAGCCTACACATTCTCGCAGTCTGGTCAGAGCTATCTCTGTTCGTCAACATATTCTATAGTATACATATATTCTGTAAGCCGAAAACGAAAACGGCTAATATGTGTCTTTTGTCCTCTCCTCGCCCCGTCTTCTCCCCTCTCATTCGATATGTTAAAATGGCTATTTTCTTGCGGTTTGAATCATTTATATGTAACTTTGGTTATCTATCTGTAGATCAAGCATAATGATATAGACAGAATAAGAAGACTATGTCTTTGGAGGATACAGTCATATATAACATTTTAAGAGTTTCCCTCGGCGAGCCTCTAATAATAAGAGCTTTGTTTACTACAAGCATACGTAAAAGTTTTTCTTCATCTTGCTGTAAAATGTGTTAAACTAAACACATTGTTCAAATGAGAACATCCCTATTCTGTATTTATCCTTAGTATTAGGATAGGCAGGCCTGAGCAATCATAGACAGGCTCCAGTCCCTTCTAAATATATGTATTAAGGTTAATAATTTTATATGGACACTAAAATAAAACAAAAGGCAATATTAACGCTATAATTACGAACTGGTCACGTTGTGATCAGTGCTTAGCACGTTAATATCGTCTTGGTTTTACTTAGTGGCTATATTGAAGATAATTAAAAAATAATAAATTTAGTCACTATGGACAGGAGCCAGTCTAGAGCAAAGATAGCTCCAGATCCGACGGTATATTACGCGGCATGGTCTACACTGTTTGCGACTGACCCAGGAGTTTCAGTCACATAAACAGGTAGTCAAATGGACTTGTTCAAATTTTAGGATAAGTATTGTTGCACGATCCTCAGAAAAGTCGTTAGACTGTAAAAGGTCGACTTTTGAAGAGTCTTCGATAATCTACGCGTCCGTCCGTACTTGGACGGTTTGTGGTCCGTCCGAGGACAAAGGCCTTCTCGAGCCATTAGGGATCGTTTGATAAGACTGATATCGACAAATTCTGGTCGTTAACCAGATGCCAATTCTATTTGACCAGGGTAACGCCGAATCCCCAAATATGAAAATTCGCCGTAGGTCTTCAAAGATATAGGATATTTCGATGAAAATTGTATACGCATAAATATTGACAAGCTCTAGCCAAAGACATTGTCAAATACCACTTTCCATTGACAGCGGAAACGCTAAGGCCAAAAAATGTGAAAATATGGAGATGAATCGACATAGGTAAACATATGGGATAGTCTGATAAAAGTTTGCATACACCATTAACTCTGCCGAGGCCAAAAATGTGAAAATATGGAAATTGCCGTAGGTCTTCAACCATACAGGACAATTTGATAAAATTTTGTATAAACAGTAATACTGACAAGGGGCGGGCCGTGCACCTCAGCAATAGTAAATTCAGTCAGAATTCGCCAACGAAACACGGTTCAAATTTAAGCGGAATTGATACTTTCAGGTAAGTACGCTCTGTCAAAATTATTTTGTCCCCTTCTAAAAAGTGGAAAGAAAAGAGAAAAAAAAATCAAATAGCACACGTAACGTGGCTTTTAAGGGGATTGAAAACACTTAATAGATTTTCCACCATTTTTCTTTTTTTTTTTTTTTTTTTTTTTTGTAAAAGGGTGACAACTTTGGAAGCCAGCTGCTTTCCAGCAAACCTGGACTCTTTTGAAAAGGGGTCTATACTAAAAGCAAAGCATTGGCTTCTAGAGGGCTTGTTAGCGAGAAAAAATGATAAATTATAATTGAATAATAAAACAAGAAAAGCAAAAAAAAAAAAAAAAAAAAATAATAATAATAAATAAAAAAAAAAAAAAAAAAAAAAAAAAAAAATAAATAAATAAAAAAAGAAGGCCATGATGGCCCTGTAAACCTCACCTGAGCATCATAGCACTTTGAGAACCTGATCTAGAATTGATCAAGGCAAACATTCTGATCAAAATTCAAAATGATTATATTAACAAGTAAGACAATGTAGCATGTCTAATGGACTGTGAAATAAAGGTCAAGGTCAAATATGGATGACTGCACTCAAGAGGCCATGCTAAGCTGTATGCATGTACTAAGTATCACTGGCTGTAGGAGCAATAGTTACTGAGAAACTGACCTAAACACAAACACTTCGCAAGTACCAAATACCACTCTGTAGGACCAATAATTACTGAGAAACTGACCTAAACGGAAAAACTTAAGAAAGTCACTGAATAGAAAAATATACTTTACCTTGAAATCATGAAGACAAACATTTTGAGCAAGATTCATGATGATCACTTCAAACATGTGACCTCTAGAGCATCAACAAGGTTTTCCTTTGATTTGGCCAGGTGACCTAGTTTCTGATATCAAGTGACCCAGTTTTAAACTAGACCTAGAAATCATGAAGATGAACATTTTGAGCAATATTTATGATTATTTAAAAAATGTGACCTCTGGTGTTAACAGTTTTCTGCTGATTTGGCCTGGTGACCTAGTTTTTGACCCCATGTGACCCAGTTTCGAATCTGACCTAGAAACTATCAAGACAAACATTTTGAACAAGATTCATGATGATTGCTTCGAAAATGTGACCACTAGAGTGTTAACATAATTGTCTGCTGATTTGGCCTGGTGACCTAGTTTTTGACCCCAAGTGACCCAGTTTCGAATTTGACTAAGAACTTATCAAGACAAACATTTTTAGCAAGATTCATGATGACTGCTTTAAAACATGTGACCGCTAGAGTGTTAACAAGGTTTTCTGCTGATTTGGCCCGGTAACCTAGTTTTTGATCATAAAGTGATCCAGTTTCAAACTTGACCTAGAAATCATCAAGACAAACAAGTTGAGCAAGAGTCATGATGATTGCTTGAAAAATGTGACCACTAGAGTGTTAACAAGGTTTTCCGCTGATTTGGCCAGGTGACCTAGTTTTTGACCCCAGGTGACCCAGTTTCGAAAATGACCTAGAAATCATCAAGACAAACATTTTGAGAAAGATTCATGATGATTGCTTAAAAAATGTGACCGCTAGAGTGTTAACAAAATTGTCTGCTGATTTGGCCCGATGACCTAGTTTTTGACCCCAAGTGACCAAGTTTCGAACTTGACCTAGAACTCATCAAGACAAAACATTTAAAGCAAGAGTCATGATGACTGCTTCAAAAATGTGATCGCTAGAGTGTTAACAAGATTTTAGCTGATTTGGCCAAGTGACCTAGTTTTTGACCCCAAGTGACCCAGTTTCGACCTTGACATAAAAATCATCAAGACAAATATTTTGAGCAAGATTCATGATGATTGCTTGAAAAATGTGATCGCTAGAGTGATAACAAGGTTTTCCGCTGATTTGGCCAGGTGACCTAGTTTTTGACCCCAGGTGACCCAGTTTCGAACTTGACCTAGAAATCATCAAGACAAACATTTTGAGCAAGATTCATGATGATTGCTTAAACAAGTCACCCCGATACTTCCTAGCAAGTTTGGAGTCAACAGGCCTTTCGGTTCAGGAGAAGAAGAAAAAAAAAAATAAAAAAAATAAAATAAATAAATAGATAAATAAATAAAAAACAGATTTTCAAGATGGCTGTCATGGCGGCCATCTTGGATTTCCGATTGGAACGAGTTTAGCCATTTTTGATCCATAAGTCACCCAATGGTTCCTACAATGTTTGGTGTCAATTGGCTTTTGGGTGTAGGAGAAGAAGCGAAAAATAGATTTTCAAGATGGCTGCCATGGCGGCCATCTTGGATTTCCGATCGGCATGATTTTAGCTACTTTTGATCTACAAGTCACCCCGATGCTTCCTAGCAAATTTGGAGTCAATTGGCCTTTCGGTTCAGGAGAAAAAGCGAAAAATAGATTTTCAAGATGGCGGCCATGGCGGCCATCTTAGATTTCCGATCGGCATGATTTTAGCTTCTTTTGATCTACAAGTCACCCCAATGCTTCCTAGCAAGTTTAGAGTCAATTGGCCTTTCGGTTCAGGAGAAGAAGCAAAAAATAGATTTTCAAGATGGCGGCCATGGCGGCCATCTTGGAATTCCGATCGGCATAATTTTAGCTATTTTTAATCTACAAGACACTCTGATGCTTCATACCAAGTATCGAGTCAATTGGCCCAGGGGTGTAGGAGAAGTATGCTTTTAAAGCAGTTGTTGACTCCGCACGACGCACGACGGACGACAGACGACGGACGACGGACATTGACTGACCACAATAGCTCACCATGAGCTAATAACAACAACAACAACAACAACAACAACAACAACAACAACGACAAAAAACAAACAAAAAAACAAACATACAAACAACAAACAAACAAAACAAAACGCACTTCGTGCTCATGGTGAGCTAATAACAACAACAACATCAACAACAACAACAACGACAAAAACAAACAAAAAACAAACAAACATACAAACAAACAAACAAACAAACAAAACAAAACGAAAAAAAGAAAACAAAACAAAACAAAAACAACAACAAAAGCAACAACAAAAAAAAAAAAAATAAATAAATAAATAAAAAGAACAAGCAAACAAAAAGCAAAAAGAAAAGAAAACAAAAAAAAAAACAACAACAACAAAAAAAAAAAAAAAAAAACAAAAAACAACAACAACAACAAAAAAAAAACAACAACGAAAAAAAGTTGTCGATTCGCGTAATCCAAAAAAATATTACGCATCAGCAGCATTCGTAAGTTTACTGGTTTACTGATTTAAGATGAAGCAACAATTGAAATGAAAAAAAAAAAACAAACAAAAAAAAAAAAAACACACACACAAAAAACATACACGGTAAAACACCATTTCGATTTTAACTAGAATATTACATAAGAAGAATACATATGTAGCCAATTGTTTTATAAAGAAAGTGGTTCCCGTATTTACCCTAAATATTAGGACATCTTATCTCCTTACCATACTTGTCCTAAAATTTCTACATGCCCGTTTGACTACCTGCTAATGTATTGAAAAAAATGTTGGATAAATGGCAAACAGTGTACACCCAAATCAGACGCCGCATGTTTGCTCCTGCTGTCTTCCCCTATACATACTCTCGTTATAACATCTTTCGGAAAGGCGTTTTTGCCTGGCGCTTTCCACAGTTGAAGTAAATTTGCTAACTTTGGTCATGATTTAATGTAAAACATTTGTCGTAATTATGTATACACAAAACGTTTTATTCTAGTCACTCGTTTTAAAAAAATCGAATATTTTCATTTCTCCCATAGTACAAATGACTGTATATTATGCAGAAAACGGTAGGGTAGGTAAACTTGAGGCAGGTTTTCAACAAGTTCTTCTTGTTCAAAATCAGCGATATTTTCATGCTATTGTCATGAAACATAAATTAATAATAATCACCAAAAAAAACCTAAAAATATATTTTCTTAGATAAAAACAATCCAAAATATTATTTTGATATAGAAATTGCATAGGCCAGACCAATTTTTTGCCATAAATTTAACTATTTGAAAACATAACACACACACACACACACACACACACACACACACACACACACACACACACACACACACACACACACACACACACACACACACACACACACACACACAAAATTGGTCTGTGATAATCAGTCAAATTTCTTTAGGGTTCACTCGCAGTCCATTTTACATGACATCATGAGGTACACAAAAAATAAATTATACATATTGAGGCAAAATATGTAGCAATGTAACATATATAAACAAAACAAGACTAGTCTAACGTATCGTTATTAGCTCAGGAAGGCGAACACGCAATACCCATGCTTATGAATAGAATCCAGACAAATTTCAGAACAAAACATTTTTATTTAAAATTTCAGAACAAAACACTTTTATTTAAAAATTCAGAACAAAACATTTTTATTTAAAATTTCAGAACAAAACACTTTTATTTAAAATGAATTGCCAAGCAAAGCGCGTCTTTCCGAGTGATGTCGAAAGTAGGGTATTACGGTACTCATAACTGGGCCGTGCCATGCGAAAACATCTATGGGCATCCGCACAGTCTGATCAGGGCCTTCACAGTCCGCTAACAGAGTCATTGGATACTACAGAATGTATGAGCGTAGAGCAAAGGCCCAATAATACTTTGCGCATGCGCAGGATGATACGAATCGGCGCCTTACGCATATGCGACGGCACTTTTTCGCTCGACGCGGCCCATAAAAATGAAAGCTGTACAATCAATTATCAGCATCCTGCAGCGTAGCGACTATGGTAAGTACCTTGAATGATAATACACAGATGCACATGTACATAATAATCTTGTTCCAGATAATTAAGAACACAGGTTAGATGTAAACAACATCAACCTTCAGCAGAGGAGTGCCAGACTGAAGCATTTTATAGACGAATATACGTATATATACACGCCCAACACATTATTGTGTAATGATTTTAATCGAAAAATGTTTTAATGCATATAAGGTTGTATTTATTACCCAGCAGGTACACAACATCAAAATGACGTTGTATCAACGTCGATGCGACGTTGATACGACGTCATTTTAACGTTGTGTGCCCACTGGGTATTATTATTATTATCTTTTTACTTCAAAATGTTTAATTTTATATAAAAAAAATCAAAGGTAAGAGATCACTCCTGTTAGATAAGTGATGTTCCTCAAAACTGGTCAAACCTTTGAAATTAAAGTTTTTCACTGCCTTAGAATTTTAAAACTTAATTTAAATTTATTATTTTTCCAAGAAAATAGGACTTGACATTACATGCGAATCGGAGACGATTCGCATGAAATGTCGTCCTATTTTCTTATCAAAATAATAAAAAAAAACTATTGATCATTCGCTATCTGCAAATTTTGTCTTCAGCGTACTAACGGTTAAGAATTTTCTAGTCTTTTTATGCTGTTAGACGCTCATTTAAGAAATAATCATAATACTGTTATCAGATCCTTGAGCCAGGGGAATGGTGTACACGTGTAATTCCACACAGTTCAATCTGCGACTGCGCTTTTGCGCTACATAAATGCTAAGTCCATTTCACTCAAGAATATAACCCCAAGAAATGTTCTGAAAACTGACTGCTCCATGTGATTATTTTTTTAACTGTATCTGTATTACCTAGTAATTGGTTCATGCAGTAAAATTCTTGAAGACAGTTTAAAGTTTACAAGTACATTTCAAAGTAATGTGAGAAGATCATTTATACCAACTGATAAAAATTATAACCAATGGTGAGTTTTCATTCCAAATTAGAGAGATTTTGGTTTTAGAACTTTCTGTCTGGGCAGTATATACAATGTTTATGTTACATTTGAAGTCTTGGAGAGAGAAATTAGAAATATTGTCAGCTATGCTATAGAGAGTTGTTTTGATAAATACTAATAACAGGATAAGCCAAAGCAGCTGGTTGAACAAACTTTGTTCAAATCCATGGCATTGTACGCCAGACTAATTATTAGTGTTTAGTTGAACACTATATATAAACCTAATTGCTAATGCACATGCTTCATGTCAACTCATTATGCATGTAGTTGTTTCAAATGTTTGAATTCAAACTTTCCAACAAATAAAATTTCAGCAGAGAAAAACATAAATAAAAATAGACCGTAATTCAGATAAAATATAATCTGGTATCTCACAAACGTTGGAAATAAATTATTTAAATTGTCACGGAAACAGTTTCTTGGAACTCATTTATATAAAGGCATTCTGATGCTATGAGTAATCGTTCGATGTATCATGAAAGTTTTATAAAGTAGACATTTAAACAGTTCGGGAAATATTTATGACGACATTATCATCATGTGTTTAAGGGGGAGATAAAGTAGTTAGTATTATCAATATCACTGCAGAGGCTGTGTAGGAATATGCAGTACATGATTTTAATTCACTTCAAGCAAAACGAAGAAGAAAATAGTGCACTTACCATTGAACTGCTTCTCCGTCACTTTGAAGTCCGACTGCAAAATAGAAGTTCTGCGCGTCATAACAGATTATTTCACAAATGAAGCGAATTCTCAAGAAAAAAAGTTCGGAAAATATGATATGATTCTAAATAATGGAAATTCTTTGAAAATACGGTATGCGATGTACAGGCACTAAGAGCTGGTGAAACTATAAACCATTATAATTACACATTCCAATCTTAGTTCTACTAACATACGTAACACATCTACATCAGTTATCACTCCTCAGGCATCCTTAAAATTCTTGAATTCACCGAAAAAAGTAGATAAGAGTTGATTTATATTTATAAAACTTACCATTTTGCTTCCGTTGTCTGCTTTTGCTACCGATATCGAGCCGATATAAATGGATCCGGAATTGACATAAATCTCCAAGAGCGCATGCGCAAGGATGCTGAAATAGTTAATGTATCAGAACTGGTTTCCCGTCTGATAACGTTGCGAACTGAGCCACCTGAAGAAATTCGGATGCCAGCTGTCGCAATATTGCGTAAACCTCCGACTGCGAAAGCTACACAAACAGTTTCCAGGTGCACTAACTGTGGTATGAGGAGTTCAAACTAGGATGATATAGATAGAGTTGAGAACAAGAATATATACCACACGTTGGTTGTGATGATTGTTACCGCTGATACTCTGTTAAAGAATAGAAACTAAGAAAAAAGTAAACAACATTTGAAGCCAAAAGGCGGGCATATGCCGTTTATACAACATCGCCTCGGCGTCGATGCAACGTCATGACGTTGCATCGACTTCGAGGCGACGTTGTATTAACGGCATGTGCCCGCTGGGTTTACTAAGTGCAATGCCAAAACATGCAGTTGATGTATCAACCATAACTTTATCAGTGAATGGTAGACAGTTTTCTGTCATATGTCCGACTTTGACTGAATGTCATCTGACGTCATTTAAGTTTTGAAATAAAGTTAGATATGTTTGACAAACTTGTCGCCCCTTCCTCCCCTAACCTCTTAGAAGGAGATTTCGTGAATAGTTCTGTAGAATGAAAGCATAAAATAATAAAAAAAAGTAAAACAAACAACAACAACAACAACAACAACAACAACAACAAAAGCAAATAACAAATAAATTCAATAACTTTCTTTATGTTCATTTCAAATGTAACGGATACACACCACACGATGTTCAATTCAACAGATGGAGAAAAATATTAATGATAAAAATACCACTTCCAGATTAAAAATCATCAAAATACATGAGAAGCAATCAAGATGGGTAAATGCCTGGCAAACGCCATTTTTACTTGTATTCAATAATACTATCTATCACCAAGTCAATGCTTCTAAAACGCCTTATTTCCATGCATTTTTCCTTTTCGTAAAATTCGGTCGCAGTGAACGTAAATATTAAATGTAAATATTAATGTGACAACAACAGATTTAAACAAAATGTTAAAACAGTGCGGACGGCATTCTATGCTTTCTTTTGTAACATCTCTTTTGAAATCTTCTTTACGTATAGTAGACAAGGAATTTAACCCTTCTCTTGCTGAACACTACGTGCCCTGTCATAGTAAACAGTGTAGATCCAGATCAGTTGGCTTCTGAAGAAGCCAACTGATCTGGATCTGCGCTATTTTTCATTAAATATGTGACTTTCTATTAAAAAACCCGGATCAAGAAATCTGATTGGCTGGAAATTAGAAGTGGGCGTGGCATCTTAATTTATTCAGCAAGGCACGGATTAATAAATTCTACGACGTACACTGTACACCCTTTTATGATGCAGTTCTTTTCATATTATTATTATTATATTCAGTGTATATCTGACCCGTCACGACATTTTGGGTCAAACTGAGGCTTTGGAGCTGGTGTTCAGTGCCGTGTGGCGGCCGTAAAACGTCTCCTCGTACTTCATTATAGTGCAGATAATTTTCTTTAATTTCTTTGGGATCATTGAGCCCATCTCGTTTCTTTGAAAATCGAATACCGCTTAAGCCGGAGCCAGGGGTCGTATGCAGTCTCGCAAACTTCATTGTTGCATGGGAAGAGACTTAATAAAACCGAGTCTCCGCTATTCTTTCTTTTGTATGTTCTTTGTTTTCAAAGGCAACCTTTTAGATTTTTATTGTACTTCAATACAGCTGGTGTTAAATGCCGTGCGGTGGCTGTTAAATCTCTCCTCGTTCTTCACATAGTGCAGGTTATATTTTCATTTCCTTTGGAATCACTGAGCCCATTCTTGTTTCTTTGAAAATCGAAAACCCCTTATACCGGTTCTAGGCGGGGGCGAACGTGTGTGTGTGTGTGTGTGTGTGTGTGTGTGTGTGTGTGAGGGCGGCTGGGGGGGGGGGGGTTGCGTATGCCTTGAAAACTACATTGTCGCATATGAAGAGGCTTAATAAAACCGAGTCTCCGATTTTCGTTCTTTTGTGTGCCCTTTATTTCAAAAGGCAACCTTTTAGATTTTTCATTTTATGTCATTCTTTGAGACAGGTCTGAAAGATTGATCAGTTATATCAGTAGCATTATTAAGATCAATTAGCAAATACGAATCTTGAGAAGCAGCAGTTGGAGCACCCATTGCATAGCCATAATGTGTCACAATTTCCCAGCTAGACATATTCATTAGGAGAGATCCCAGCACATTTTATGTGGACCCAGTGGTAACAGGCCTCACACTACATTGCTCGATGGGGTTTAGCTGCCTGTTTATAGCAAACTCCACATGGGTATTTGACTGAACCAGGAGATTCCGGGACAATACGGCCCATAGTAAACTCGGTACATAACAAATTCGGCCTATATTTACAAAAATGATACTACAGCTTTTGCAATGGATGTTTTCAGTTGATACGCATGCTAAACAATATCTAGATCATACATGTAAAATATATAGTTTACCATTTCAGTCCTGTACACAAATCACGTTTGCAAATAGTGTAGATCCAGATGAGACGGCTCGTGACGAGCCGTCTCATCAGGATCTATACTTTTTGCTATTCTATTCTATATAAGTGACTGACACCTCTATTTATAACAACATATTTGACCAAATCCAACCACGGAAGATTCCACTTTAGAAACTCAGGGGTGAAAGGGTTAAAAAAAATATACAGCAATCAAAGTTTCTATGTAAAATTTAACAACCTTTGTTTCTGCAAACCGACGCAAGTCAATGAGAATATTGTTATTGCTCAGTTTTAAGCCAGTGTAGAGTCGATATCACAAGATTATTTTCGGTTTAGCTTGGACATATACTACTGTGTCTGAGAGTTTAGCATTTTCTTTAACAAACATTTTGTTCATTTTGATTTTTATGTCCATCTACATCTTGTCATTGATTGATGAGTAGATGGACATAAAGTTGATGAAAACATTATACAGTCGAACCTCAATAGCTCGAACACCGATGCCTCGTTTACCATGGCTAATTCGAACTCATTTTTCAGTCCCTACGAAATTCTTCCGCTAGCTCAAGAAAACAAATATTTAAGGAAATTTTCTTATTTTATCATAAATTTGTATGTTGTGTGTACTCATTAGAATCGCCTCATCGAGGCGATTCTAATGAGTACACTCAACATACAGTTGTTGTGAAGGAAATAAAAAAAATCCCTAAATTATAGCTATTTGCTTCCTGACTTGGCACCATGATTAACCCTCAGTGGCTCGGACTACTCATGCCTCGAACAATTTTCTATGGTCCCAAAGATGTTCGAGCCATTGAAGTTCGACTGTAATAGGATTAATTTCGAAAAATAAATAAATACATACAGAACACGCATTCTGATCAGGGCCCTCACATAATCATTGGGTACTGTAGACTGTATCAGCGGACATATTTTAGCGCCATGATATGTATTTTGGGTCAAATTAAGAAGAAATGATGCTCAATGTCTTTGTAATCATATCCTTCAAATCCCTGACCAGACTGCGCGGGTACATATGCATATGCAGATCTGAACTTTGCTGGTTAAATGTTTTCTTGGTCGCCAGTCCATGTTTCACTTTTTTTTTCTACAGCAAATATCTTGACCAGACTGCGCAAATGCACATGCACATGCAGGTCTGAAACGTTGCTGGTTAGCTGTTTTTTACACTTGACCATATTTCTCTTATGTTTTCCTTCAGCAAAAACCCTGATCAGACCGCGCGGATGCGCTTGCACATACTTGTACGAAACTGTTGGTCAGATGTTCTCTTGGATATTTCATTTACGTTTTGTTTTGCTACTGAAACAGATTGAAAAAAAATATATAAATTAAAAGACAGAACAGATTGCGCGAATGCACATGTACACGATGGTATGAAAGATTGCTGGTCAGATATTTTCTTGGACGTCAGTGCATATTTCATCTATGTTTTGTTACTACAAAGACACTGAACAGATTGCGCGAAGGCACATGTACACGCTGGTATGAAAGTTTGCTGGTCAGATATTTTCTTGGATGTCTGTCCATATTTCATCTACGTTTTGTTACTGGAAAGACACTGAACAGACTGCGAGAATACACATGTACACGCTGGTATGAACGTTTGCTGGTCAGATATTTTCTTGGACGCCAGTCCATATTTCATCTACGTTTTGTTACTGCAAAGACACTGAACAGATTGCGCGAAGGCACATGTACACGCTGGTATGAAAGTTTGCTGGTCAGATATTTTCTTGGACGTCAGTGCATATTTCGTTTTCGTTTGTCTAGTGCAAAGATCCTGAAGCGACTGCGCGAATGCACATGCATATGCTAGTATGACACGTTGCTGCTCAGATATTTTCTTGGACGTCAGTGCATATTTCAGTTTCGTTCGTCTACTGCAAATATCCTGAACAGACTGCGCGAATGCGCATGCACATGCTGGTATAACACTTTGCTGTTCAAATATTTTCTTGGACGTCAGTCCATATTTCATGCAAAGACCCTAAACAGACTGCGCGTGTGTGCATGCACATGCAGCATACATATCCCAGCTGGCATTCTACGTAAATCTACATCGGGCCGTCATCGGCCCGTCAGCTACCCTGACGGGCCGATGACGGCCCGATATAGATTTACGTAGAATGCTGACTGGGTATGATCTGGAACTTTTGCTGGTCAGATGTATTCTCGGACGTCAGTCCATATTTCACATACGTGTTGCTGCTGCAAAAACCCTGTCCAGACTGCGTGGACGCGCATGCACATTAAATCTGGAACTTTGCTGGTCAGATGTTTTCTGGGACTCCTTTTCATATTTCACTATGTTTTCTACAGCAAAGATCCTGAATAGACTTCGCGCACGTGGAAGCACATGCTGTTATGACATATTGCTGATCAGTTGTTTTCTTGGACTCCAGCCCATATTACAAATCAAGGCTTTTAACCAGACTGCGCTGATGCTGGATATTTGCTGGTCGGATACCTTCTCTTGTGTAGTATGCAACTAGCACATACCGTGGCTATAATAATGTGCAATCTTTATAGGCCTACTCGATATTTTCCGTCTTATTATACAGATCAACAAAGGCACAGAAAATCAATGTTGCACACTACAAAAAAAAAAAAAAAAAAAAAAAAACCGAAAAAGAAGGAACAGACTTGGTACTTCAATGCAGAAAAATCGACTCTTCCTTCTGTTGGCTACCCGTTTCTGTAAAAGGGAATGTGGGGTGTTTAACACATACAGCTGTATGGTAACTTCATTCTTAGGATAAGATATATGCTTCCTTAAAATAAAAAGAATGATATCAGTACCAAAACTTTGACACTCATAGGCGTGTTATGAAATAATGATATAACAAACAAGGTATTTGTTTTATTACATTTTGTTATATGACAAAGAACTAAACACATTCACAATGAATGCAAATGGCAAACATATATAAACACAAATGAATGCATGATAAAACTCAAAATAAACTGACTATTATACCAGAACAATGGTGATATAGAGACTTAAGAAGGTTACACCTATAGCACTTTAGAACGAGTTTCAAAGCATGTTCTAATTTTATACCATAAGACAGACAAGTAATTTGTTTGCAAAATGCTTATTAACATGTTATGTCTCAGGATTTCTTAACCCTTGTCCTACTGAATAAATTAACATGGCACGCCCATTTCTAATTACTTGATCCGGATTGTTGATATAAGCTCACATACTTAATGGCAAACAGTGCAGATCTAGATCAGTTGGCTTCTTCAGAAGCCAACTGATCTGGATCTACACTGATTGCAAATGCAGGGTATATCCGAGTTCAGCAGGACAAGGGTTAATATAAGACCACGGTCAGAACCCAATGCGGGATCACGTTAATATTGGGTCACTCGATAATATGAGATGCAGGAGTATGCAGTATTGGTAGAAATGGACCCATTGCCTTACACTGGATATGATATTCAGAATCTACTTATTCCATTTTGTTTTTACTAGAACTATTGGAGACGCATATGCCGAATTAGACGGTTCTATTATGCCCATTTTAACATATTGTCGAGTTCCTTATTGATGTCTTTCTTCAAAGAAAAGGAATGATGGTAAGGTTTGGATCGGATAGGGTTTTCTGGGGTGAATACAGTCTTGTACTCTGCAATAACTGTTGTACCTGGAATGTCTGTAAATACTTCATTTTTCTGACAAAATAGTTTCACATACCCACTCACGTGAAAATGTAAAGTAATGTCAAATACCATGAAGCATTACCTGTAAAGTAATGTCAGATACCATGAAGCATTACTAAACTGACGAAAGAAGAGTGCGTCTACCAACGACACCGTTTGTTTAATACTGAGATAATGACAATATAATCAACAAAAACATGAGATTATCGATATTATCAAGAAGAAAACAAATCGGATGTATGACGGTGAACAGCTTTGCCTATTCCGTGGCTCTTGTCCCCCGGGTAGGCCGGGTAGGCTCCTTACTTACCATTTCTATCCAGTACTTTAACGTATATCAAAATATCACCTGTGTGAATTTCTTAGGTGCAGCTCTACATGTTCTCAAGTTTCTTCCACCTTGTATTACCTCAAAGTGGCTACCTCAGTCGAGCTTCTTTAATTCGGGACGATATGACGTATTAAGTTTAGGGCTTAATATAGTGTTTAGTGGCATATAGATGTTATATAATTATCGTTTCTTGTAAACAACTCTGCAATTGTAATAAAACTGGCGCTGCCTGTGTGATTTTGGTCTAAAAATAAACTTTCACGACTACAACAACGTATCTCAACACTAACTGGCAAATCATAACATGTAAAAGAACCGGAAGTCGGGATAATAAAGAATAATCGAAAATAAGTCGCCATACAATGTTAACACGCTTTGTTTTCTTAAAGGCAGCTTAGAGCAATATTACGGACCTGCAGACGTGATAACCATTATCAGCGGAAGTCGATATAGCGTCGTCATACATTGTAAGTCGACATAACAGCAGAAGAAGTCGACTTAGTATCTCAATGTTTAGATGTCAGTTATATGCCGCCATACGCTATCAATTCGAATTCAAAATAACCTGTCAAAGACAAAATGACTCGTATTAGGCTACAACTCGTAAAGGATGACGTGACTGTAATTTATTTTAGGTCACGACTGTAATTTGCACTCATCGTTTACCTCTGTGAATCTACCGTGAGCCAGTAAGGACTATTAGTATCTGAAAAACTGCTTCAGGTTTCATTTTCACATTCAGTGTTTACACCGGAAATACTATTTCCTGCCACGTTTGACACGTCTCTCGTGTAGTTTGTGTCATTGAAAAATGGTACCGTACCCTATGAATCCATGGTGCAACCGCAATACGAACTGGGATTGATCCAACAATACAAGTCGCGAGATATTATGAAAAAAGTAAAAAGAAAAGTCCAGGGAGTGCCACAATCACAAGTCGCAACCAATCCCTAGCACCAAGAGGAAGAGGAAAGAGACACAAACCAACAAGCGCAAAACAAATAAACGCACGAAAAGCATACAGACCAGCTCTCTCTTCCCCAAGCGAGGTAATCACAAGGCTAAAAGGACTGAAAAAAACACAAGGACAAAGCACAAGGCAAGACTTAATATGAATCGCCTCGTAGAATTAACCACAAAGCTACACAGATTAAGAGCAACACCGGGTCCACCGCCTTAGAATGGTCCGCAGTATAAACAACCGTGGGATTTAAAGCACTTTTACAGTCGATTAACTTAACCCTAGGTCTCGATGCTACTCTTTATACAGGAATACATAAACATTCGGTACGCATAGTGGCTCCCTACTCAGTCAATGCATCATAGCGAAAACATAAGAATCAAATAAATCATTATGATAAACAAAGACGAGCACTAATAGCTAATTCTACACCCACTGTGAGCTAAAGAAAACCAATTGTTGAACCACGGCGGGCCAAGCCAAAGACATACCATTAAGCTCCAACGCATAGCCATCAACAGTGATTAGGCTGATAAAAAGATCAATTTTAACAAGATCTCCTAATATATTGCCAGAGCAGGATAGGTGTGTAGGGAACTGAGCTCCATAGTAATTTCCACCATTTTTGGTGGTTTAGAGTTCTTTTCAGGGTATGGCTGGGCTTCCAAATGTTGTTTTAATTCGAAGACAAGGCTTAGCACAGCAAAATAGATAAGGGAAACACTACTGTCAGCAGCACTTTCTGGGACACTATAGAGGCTGAATGTAACAACCCTTAAGTTGGCAGATATCAAAAATTGAAATTTTGAAATTTCACCACGTCTTCTTTTGGCTCCAACAAACACAAATAGAAGCATTTACTCCATTTACACAATCATTTTTCTTCAAATTATAATAACAAGTTTTAATGCAACTTTATGGTTTTACCAATCGCATGCCGCCTTACATAAAATAACTACCTGCGTTTCCCTACACGTTTTGCACCAGTCAGCACAATTGGTTCCATGTGCCCACAATAGGTCACAACAGACTGTTAAAACTTACAGAGCAACGGGTTGGTTCCATACCAATTTAGTACCATATAAACCTTGCCACATTCTGAACAAATTCAGCAGACGACAAATCAATACTTATTTTATTTTTCACAGAAAATAGGCTTTGACATTTCATGGAAATTGTCTCCCAAAAAGACAATTTGCATGGAATGTCAAAGCCTATTTTCTGGTAAAAATTTAAAATGTCGTCTGTTGACATTTTTACATTGAGTGTTAAGCGTTCAATAGTACCAATTTGTTTTCCTGTTTCTACATAGTTTCTTTGCCAACTTTGAAACCGATATGGGGCAAAATGTATAATGTAGACCATTCTGCAAAATACATTAGGAAAATTCTATATTTTGGGTGGTTGTTTTGAATATGAAAGTATACAATCATCTGGGGTACAAAACATCCTTACACCGTCCGTCACCTCTACAAGATCTGTGTCAGTGTCTTCGAAGAGGCGGAAGCTGATTACATGACACACAGCCTATCATTCCATTCCGTTTCTTGTTTTGAAAATTTTAGAGGGACTGCTATCAGGCAAGTACCAAGTATTGGCCATTTGAACTTTAAATAAAAAGGTCATTTGAAAAAAGGTATAAAATGTTTTAAGAAAATCAATGGTAGTCTGTAGCCATGCACATATCAGTGTTAAAAAGAACTGTTACCTATAGACACGTGTTTAATGCATTATCCATTGTTTGTTTCCCTTTGAGTTACTGGGCAAGTATAGCTTCGCTTTATTGCTGTTAGAAACGCTACAACTTGGGTGGGTTACATGCATTTCTTGCGGGATTCGATCATGTATGATGTGAAACGCAAGATAGTTGTGTTGATCCGTATGTTGGCAACGAAGTCACAAATCAGTGTAGAGAATATCGGCGATCAGGGCCCAGTTATTCAAAACTAACGACGTCGTTAGTTAACGATTCGTTAAAATTTACATCGAGTGATACGCAAATATGCTGAATTTTTTGCTGAAAAAATGTAAGTAGCTTTTGCAGTAGCTACACACATTTTTTCAGCAAAAAATATCAGAATATTATATATTGAATCCGCTAAAACAGTTAACGAAATAGCTCGTGAAGCTAACGACGCTTTGAACAACTGGGCCAAGAGAATTTGTGGCTGTACAGGTCGATCTGGTTATTCGGTCTTCGCATAGAAAGATATAGACAAATTCAACAGACGAAAAATAGATATTTTTTTTATTCTTTTTTTCACAGAAAATAGGAGATTTTTCACAGAAAGAAGTCGACAGTTAATACAGATGATCTCCTTAGGATAGTCAAGCCCTGTTTTCCGGGTCTTCTTAGGATACAATTGCATGAATTCTCAGATCCTATTTTCTGAGAGTTTTTTTTTTCATTAAAATGTGTACAATTATAAACATAGTCAGATGATGTGCGGAGAACAAGATCCTTTACTCTTTTTTCATTCTAAGGTTTTACACCCTTTATATATTTGTCTTTTTCATATTGGCTTCGTGTACGCTCCATAATTGTAAAATCACTGAGGATAGTTTCACTACTGTGCTTTCGACATCTTTCAGAAAGGCGTTTTTTGCTTGGCGCTTAACACTAAAGACAGAATTTTGCAAATTTTGTCATGATTTAATGCAAAACTATTTGTCGTAACTACTTATGCACAATTTTTTTTATTATTCTAGTCATTTGTTTTTAAAAAATCAAATATTCTCACTTCTTCCCATAGTAAAAAAATGAATGCCAATTATGCAGAAATCTGTAGGGTAGGTAACTTTGAGGCAGATTTTCAACAAGTTCCGCTTATATAATTTTCAGAAATTTTCACATTATTGTTGTGAAACATCAATTATTCAAATTCAGCAAAGAAAAATAAAACATATTTTCATAGACAAAAATTCCAAAAAGTCACTTTATTGTGGAAATTGCATAGGTCAGACAAATTTTTGGGCAATATTTGAGAATAAAACACAGGAACAGAAAAGACAATGGCTTCTGATAAGATATGGTCAATCAGAACAAAATATTTTTATGTAAAATAAAACGCCAAGCAAAAAACGTCTTTCCGAGTGATGTTGACAGGACAGTAAACTTTGAACATATATAATGCATCACCGAAGATGTGCAATAATGCATCACCGACGATCTGCAGATATTAAGGACTGTTATCCTATTTGATTTTAACGTTATGCCTCGTTAGCTCACCTAAGCGTGATTCGCTAACGGTGAGCTATTGTGCTTGGTCGATGTCCGTCGTGCGGCGCTAGAAGTTTGCTTTGAATGACAACTCCTCCGTCATCGCTGGCCCAATTTCAACTTAAGCTCACAGGAATGATGCCTAGGCGACTCTCTACCAAAACATCTAATATATTTCCGATCAGTAATCCAAGATTGCCGCCATCTTGAAAATCTATTTTGAACTTTTTTCTCCTGAACAGAAAGGTCAGTTGACTTAAAACTTGGTAGGAAGTATCAAAGTGACTTGTAGGTTAAAACAGCTAAATAATTCCGATCAAAAATCCAAGACGGACACCACGGCCGCCATATTGAAAATCTATTTTGTACTTCTTCTCCTGAACAAAAAGACCGATTGACTTGAAACTTGGTAAGGAATATCGGGGTGTCTTGACTTGTAGATCAAATTTAGCTAAAATCGTTTAGATCGACAATCCAAGATGGCCGCGACGGCCGCCATTTTGCCTTTGTAGCGTATATGCTCCCTCTGTCTGTCAGAGGCACCGCAAGATTGCGTCATAGTCTTCTTTATATATTTACAGTGCTTAAATCTTAAAAGTTCCGTGGACACAGACTTAAAAATCCCTTTATTTATACTAAGGGAAGTTCATGTGCGACCATCACTCCAGCTGTTTAAGTATATGGAGTCTTTTATCATGTATATCGGAGAAGAAATTTCTGGCGAGTTCTTCTACTGTGGCACTGATATTGTCACGTAGTTCGGGAATCAACACAGCAATACACATAGGGTCAACAATTAGCTTAAGAAAACAGTCCCAATTACTAAAGTTTGTGTTCCATACATCAATGTCACTATGTTCAATAATAATTTCTCTGAGCTTGGTAAGAGTAGATGCCCGAATACTATGGAATGCTGGACACATTGTCACTGTATGACGAATGTCTTCCACATCTAGCTGGCACAGACGACAGGTTGGGTCGACACTCTTATTACTAAATAAATGCTTACTGGATTGCAACATGTACACACCCGTTAGAAACCGTCCTTTCATGACTGCTTTTCTAACCGCTGCTACTGTCTTAGACTGGCTCCAAACTCCAGTGACTAAATATCTTTCTCATATCCTGTTTGATAATCCGCTAAGATAAAACCAAAAAATATCATGACTATAAAGGTCACTCTAGTGACCAGCTTTTATAGTCATGATATTACTTTGGTTTTATTTTAGTGGATTATTGAACTGATTATAAGAAAAAATATTTTGTCACTAGAGACTGGAGCCAGTCTACTACTCTCTTTATACTCTGCCACGCAAGATGTGTAGATCAGATGCGCAGCTGACACACCGACAAATACTTCAATGGTTTCTTTGTTTTTATGTCATTAACGTATACTTTCGTCCAGTATCCCAATATGGCCTTCCTACACATGTTTTTCCACTGTTGTTTCCTGATGTCCGAGGCAAAAAGCGAATTCAGCGTAGGGAGGGTATATTTCACAAGTACTTGGACAATGACGTAGAAAAAAACTGTAAATGTTGTGTTAACTGCATGCCAACTGACGCTGTAACAATTCTTGGAGACATATATTGTCATTGGTGATAACAGAGTGTAGCAGACTTAATTGTTTCTTTTGAATTACAGCTTCGATTGGAAGCGCTCCCAAAAGCATGAATACTGCAGCAGTGGCAGTTCGCCGAGGTTGGACTATTTGTAGAAGAGTACGTAGATGATATTTTTCTATTTATTGAAGTTGAGTGTTATTCAGATGGATGACCTCAAGCCCGTACAGCATTCGCGGAAGAACATATGCCTTGTATATAATGTATTATATCTTTGGGTTTAGCCCATTAGTTCCATGATACCAGTGTTCATTAATAAATATGCAGTTCTTCGAGCTAAGCTGATTCTTTCATTAACATTTATTTCAGATTCCTTTCTTCCCAGTCTCGTATGACATAGATGTGTTGAACTCGAAGAAGCTGTCAATTCATTTTCACCTAAAGTCTTTCTCATCTGCTTATACTTCTGTTTTTGTATGGTGTATTTGGTATCTGTTACAGGATGAGTAACCACCGGTTTCACCGAACATTAACAGTAGCTCCTCTCTTAGTTTTGAGGAATGCAACGTCGTCTGCGACTGTCGGACAACCGATATTTACTCATTTCGAGAACACGCCTATTTAAATATTTAGAAAAATTTCACCTCCAAAAACTGAAAATTTTCAGATAAAAAAAATCTAACATTTTTATATTTCTGCTCAAAACATAAATTGCGGGTACTCGTTATAACCGCCTCGCCGAGGCAGTTCTAACCTTTTACTCTTCAATATCTCCAGCAGAGGGTCGATGTAGACCTTGTGTTCCCTTTACTCTTCAATATCTCCAGCAGAGGGTCGATGTAGACCTTGTGTTCCAAGCATTCAATTTAGTAACTTTATCTGACAACTTATTAGACCGCATAATTGCCACTCCAGATTGGCCGCGCGATACTTTAAAATGTAAAATAAGTTCATTCGAGTCATGACATCTTACATGTATATGTACATCAAAGCTATTAAAATTCTGAGAGATCCAATTTTTTGGAAAATCCCAAAGCCAATGCTCTTGGAGATAGATGATTTAATTTTGGGAACACGACTCTTCTAAAAACAGTTTATTAACTATCACGCTAATAAACCATTTTGAAAAAAAATCTATTTTGGACTTCTCCTCGACCGAAAGACCAGTTGAAACTTGATAGTAAGTATCGGGGCTACTTGTAGATAAAAAAAAATACAAAAAAAAAAAAAAAAATACTACAATCGTTACGATCGGAAATCCAAGATGGTCGCCATGGCCGTTAGCTTGAAGATGTATTGTAACCTTATCATGAAACCGAAAGGCCAATTCTGGAAACTTTGTATGAACTATCAAGGTGACCTGTAAATCAAAAGTAGCTAAAATCGTTCGATTGGAAATCCAAGATGGCCGCCATCTTGAAAATCTGTTTTGATCTTTTTTCTCCTGAACGGAAATGTCAGTTGACTCGAAAATTAGTAGGAAGTATCACAGTGACTTGTAGGTTAAAACAGCTAAAAACATTCCGATCATAAAACCAAGATGGCCACCACGGTAGTCATCGTGAAAATCTGTTTTGAACTTCTCCGGATGACTTGTAAATAAAAAATAGCTAAAATCTTTCCGTCCGATCTGAAATCCGATATGGACGCCACGGATATCCATTTTGAACTTCACCTGAACCGAAATGCAAATAGACACGAAACATCATTGAAAGTATCGAAGTGATTTGTTAAAATTTTAGGATTGGTGTAAAAATGGTCCCGCTACAGGGGTCACTTGTCTGGTACTCAGGTGAACGATACAGTGCCATCTTGGCTCTCTTGTATATTTTTCATATGAAGCTCGTAGCTACTCCAACTTGAAAACCGCTGAAAATATTTTCACCAAACTTGGTATAGTTATAAAGCATCATCAGACAATGCGCAAAGAACAAGAACAGTAACATTTTTTATTAAGCTTTCCCCATCACGAAAACACGCCTGTATAATTTTGACCCCCTCAAGCCCCACTTTTATCTAGTAAAACTGGGGTTAACAGGGGTGTACATTATTTTTCTTATTTCTGCTTAAAACATAGATTGTGGGTACTCATTAGAACCGCCTCTGCGAGGCGGTTCTAACGAGTACCCACAATCTATGTTTTGAGTGGAAATATGAAAAATATCATAATTTTTTATCTTAAAGTTTTCATTTTTTGGTGGTAAAATTTTCAGTATATTTGAATAGGCATGTTTTCGTAATGCCTTGTATTTTATATGGAACTCGTGAATATCTCCTCGATAACTTAAAAACTGTTTAGGCTATTTTGCTAAAACGTGTTACTAATATAAAGCATCATCCGAATAATGTGCAGAGACTGTATATATATTTACTATTATTATTATTATTATTATTATTATTATTATTATTATTATTATTATTATTTTAACGGAGTAATACCCAATGTAATTGTTATTGAATTCATGTACGCTCCATAACTTTTAAACCATTGAAGACCTATTCATAAAACGTTTTCAAAATATAAAGCATCATTAGCCAATATTCAGAGAACAAGAACCGTAGCTATTTTCATTGTTAACCATGAGGTTTCCCTTTGTATTTTTTTTATTCATATGAGACTCGTGTCCGCTCAATAACTTTCAAGCCTTTGAAGTTGTTTTCAGGAATCTTGGTACAAAAATAAAAGATCACCAGACAATTTGCAGAGAATAAGAACAAAACACACGAAAACATTTTTAAAAAAACAAAATGTCCCGTTTTAAGTTTTTCGCATTACAAAAACACGCCTATTCAAATATATAGAAAATTTTACAACCAAAAAAAGGAAAATTTTCATATAAAAATTCTGATATTTTTCATATTTCTGCTCAAAACATAGATTGTGGGTACTCGTTAGAACCGCCTCGCCGAGGCGGTTCTAACGAGTATCCATAATCTATTTTTTGAGCAGAAATAAGAAAAATAATGTATACCCCTGTAAACCCCAGTTTTACTATATAAAAGTGGGGTTGAAGGGGGTCAAAATTATATCGGCGTGTTTTCGTAATGATATGTTTATACCTTTAAAAACCTAAGAAGATAGTTTCATGACACCTAGTACAAATGTAAAACACCATAAGCTGAAGTGAAGAGAATGAAAACCCAAACTTTATTTACATTTTAAAAGAATTATGCTTATGTCCCTTTGAAACGTTTACTACATTTCAACGCTTCAAAGCTGTTGAAAGTTGGTTCAGGAAACCTGGTACAAGAATAAAGCGTTATCAGATAATGCACAGAGCCGAGTTACAACAAAGACTGGTAATAAATAATTCAAACAGGTAAACTTTCTACAGGTAGACTGATGCTGAGGAGATAAGGAGGGGTGACGTATATCTTTGTATCTAAAACAGCTCTTATTCATTTTGTGAATGACTGAATGAATTTGTATGAAAATTCCCAGCGGACACATGACATTTATACAACGTCGCAACAACGTCGATGCAACGTCCTGATGTTGCATCGACATTGATACGACGTTGAATAAACGTTCCGTGCCCGCTGAGTTAGCAAAATGTTTTGTACCCTCGCTAACCTTACGCATCCTCTCCACCAAAGGATTAATAGTGATAATCCAGCCAATAAAACCCTGTTAATCCATACCAAGATATACAGAAGTCATATTCTACTGTCTATCCTGTTCCTGACCATTTGCAATAAATTCACCCGGTGTAGCCATTCTGTCCTTTATTGTTTCCATTCTCTCTTAGTTTGGCTTCAAACGGCAGTTTAAACTTGCTGAATTTTCACATGCATTTTTTAAAGATCTGATTGACTGACAACTCTTAGAATTATTATTGATGTTTTAATTTACGAGTGAACTTGAAATGAAAATATTAAAACTTAAAAGCAGGAAGAGATCTAACCTCTTTCATTTTTTTATCAGTATTATATTTATGATTGTGATATTTAGACAAGAGCGGAGGTCATGTTAACCAATTCTAGTCTGGAGACCCCAAAAGAATGATTGGGAAACAGTGCAGATCCAGATCAGACCCCACAGAACGCGGCGTGTGATCAGGGTCTACACTGTTTGCATTAACTACAGGACTATCTATAAAACACAGTAATAATAAATAATAAACCCGACACCCAGCAATTGGAAATAGACGGGTCCATTGAGTTGTGATAAAATGGGTTAAATCAGTTTTTGCAGGTATGTTAATGGGAAACCATTCAATTTCCTGTTCTCAGACAGAAAGCAATAGATACATTGAATAAGTATCCATTTACATAGCATACAAGAAAATTGCATTCTAAATCACAAAAGAGATATCATTTTTATGCTCATTACTTTGCTGAATGCTAAAAGGATCAAAGAAGAACATATAATGAAATAGAGAATAAAAATTATGCTCATTAAAGGATGAACCGCGAGGAGTAAAATGGACCCTTATGAGCAGACCAAGATCAAACTTAGCATCTGTGCTAGATCAAAGGCCTCGTTATTTCGTACAAATGCATCTACAAACTTTATATATGAGCTTTGACATGAAAAAATGTACTTTCAGAGCATATGCGGATAGTTAAGCCAAGATAAGAATTAGCAACCACATAGTCTGATTAGAGCATTTGCTGTCCTCTCACGGAATGATTTGAATATATCAATATATGGGCAGCGCAATGCGAAAATATGTCTTTGAGCATGCGCAAAATATGCAGATTCAGGTTCACAAAGTCTCATCAGCCGAGCATTTGCACTCTATTGATACATTCTGTACTTTCCAATAATTTTGTTTGCGGACAGCGAAGGCCCTGATCAGACTGCGCAGATGCGCAGTCTGATCTGGGCCTTTGCTACCGCATACGCCCGAAGACACGTCTGCGCATGACGCGACCAATATAATTGTATAATTTTTCCTACAAGACTACATGTGCGCCCAGTGAAGACTCAGATTAGCCAGTGCATCCGCGGAGTTAGTCTGGCCCCAGACCCTTTCTTTATTTTCTTTTCTTTCTTTTTCTTCTTTTTTTTTTGAGGGGACACAACACTTGTATAGCTTGTAGAAGTTTTGTTTACTTCAGTCCCTTTGCTATAGGTATCTTGAAGTTGGATTAAAGAGGATCATGATAAAAAAATAATGTAGAGAAAGAGAGAAATAGATATAAAACAAAAACGACTGGAGCCAGTCTACCGCGGAGTATGAAGACTGAGTTATCGCTGTTCGCCCAAGGATGAATGCTTAGCTTCCCACGGGGTGCCTTGCGAAGACACTAATTAGACTGTGCGGATGCGCAGGCTGATCTGAGTCTTAGCTGGGTGTACATGTAATCTTGTAGGAATTTTTATGCTCCAGCTCAATTATATTATTTCATCAACTGAGATCATGACTGGCTTGAGTCAACATGCAGACAAAATAAGCTGTGTCATACGCAAATATCTAGTAATGCCTTTCTGTACCGTCAAGACTTGCCTTCACATACTGGAATTTATATTTTATCTATCAATCACTTATAGTTTAGTTTTTTCTTCACGGTAATGCGGATGTAATTATTGCACGATAAAGACTTTGTGCAAGGTATGTATCGTTCCTGTAGCAGATGGAATACGTAGAATAATTTTAACCCCAATGCCATCAAATTAGACTGGCTCCAGTCTCTAGTGCAAAATATGTTTCTTATAATCTGTTTAATAATCCACTAAAATAAAACCAAAGTAATATCATGACTATAAAGGCTGGTCACTAGTGACCAGCCTTTACAGACATGATATTTTTTTTTGGTTTTATCTTAGTGGATTATCAAACAGGATTATGAGAAAAAATATTTAGTCACTAGAGACTGGAGCCAGTCTACCATCAAACCTGACAACAATGAACTGCACTTGTGTTGATACTCGTGTCCCGGTTCATCAGGGTAGATAGACTCTAGAAGGAATGACCCTTGAGAGCAAAGAAAGCACTGACAAAACTGAAAACAGCTGAAGTATCAAGTTTTCTGAGCCAGACTAGCTAGTTTTGGCCAGCTAGGCCGCATCAGTTTTTCAAAAATTCCAGTGTCATTACGAAAACACGCCTATTCAAATATATTGAAAATTTTACCCAACAAAAATGAAAATTTTTCAGATAAAATTTCTGATATTTTTCATATTTCCGCTCAAAACATAGATTGTGGGTACTCGTTAGAACCGCCTCACCGAGGCGGTTCTTACGAGTACCCACAATCTATTGTTTCGAGCAAAACTAAGAAAAATAATGTATACCCCTGTAAACCCCAATTTTTCTATATAAAAGTGGGGTTTGAGGGGGTCAAAATTATATAGGTATGTTTTCGTGACGTGGACTCAATGATCACAAAGAATCAGAAATTATAAACTACACTATAGTGAAGTACGGGGAGATGTTTTACGGCCCACACACTACACGTCACGTAAATAATGGCGTTACTACAGGTGTGAATTGCAAAGACACGAACCATCAAGTGCACCCAGAGCGTCTGTCAAGGACTTTGTTGTTTAGCTGGGAGACATTTAAGGGGACTGGCCAAACTTGGTAGATATGCCATTTTATACAAGGGAGACAAATTTTGTAGCTTCCTTTTTACTTTCACGCACAAGACCCTTCTGAAAGGGGTCTACTATGAAACGAAAAAATATGCTCCCCTTTTTAGAAGGAAAGCAAAATCTTTTCTGACTTGCCTCCCATCCTGATAATATGTCTCAAAGTGAGCCAGTTCCTTTCTTTTAGAGTTGACTCTATTTCAGAAGCGAGTCAAAATTAATTTCGACTGAATTGCCGCCCTGAAATTATCACAAAGGGGAGCAAATTCATTTCTTTTAGAGTAGATACCTTTTCAGACAAGAGACAAAATCAATTTAGACAGAATTGCCTCCCCTGAAAGTATCTCAGTTCCCCTGAAAGGTTGCTAACGGAGCCAATTTTGATATAACTTTACTTTTAGTTGTCTGAAAATACTATTTCCAAATGAAATGAAGCTGTCCCTAGTTTGCTATAAAATACGTCTGATGACTGTGCAATAAAGTATTATAGGAGAAAATATTGTCTAAATAAATCCAAGACAAATTAATTATAAATATACAAAGCTTATAATTATAGTGACGAGTGCTCCATAACCTAAGCAAGTAAATATTGTCTTGATCAATGACTGACCTATAAGAGCCACGGGTCACTGTCTTGGTTTATGTTAGGGTCTGTATCAAAGAGACTTATAAAAGAACTGAGCCAGCGCACGACCAAACCTACAAGAAGACTTTTGCCACCAGGAAAATTCAGATCAGCCTGCGCAACCGCGCAGTCTGATCAGAGTCTTCGCTGATCACAAGTGTCTTCTACCGACTCCGGTAAATCCAAAGAGGGATGAATAAGAACTTCTGCCATACGTATTTGTCTAACTAGGCTACGTAGCCAAGTTAGGTCGAGGGAGGGAGGTAATAATGAAATCAATTAAATAGTAATTTTAGAATCTAATTGCTTAAAAAGTTTTTTTCTTTTGGTTTATTTATATGCTGATGTATTTTTATGATAAACATGTATATTTCTTTCACAACAAGTGTGCAGATTTTTCAGAACCTCAGTGAGAGCATAAACTATTTTCGTAAAACTTGGAACTTAAAAACGTATTCTAATTAATTTTATGGGCAATATAATTATCAAAACGACGGTCTGGGAATGCAGTTTGAAACAAAAGTGAAACTCCTGTGATTTTTTAACACCGAAATTTACTCATCTAGCAACCGTTGATGTAGAAACCCACTGGAGTACCGGAAAAAAGCACTGTTCAGATTCATTTGGGCCTTCTCTGTTTTGTATGCCAGAATGTCCAATGGCCTCTTTCTATTTGATACAGCAACAAATGTATTTAAGTCGCAACGTCCGAAAACGTACATTCGGATATATGCGCACAGCGAAGATTCAGATCAGCCTGCGCTTTCATACAGTCTGATCAGAATCTTCACTGGGCGCATTTTGAATAGCCTAGGATACAAATGTTCTTCATCCGGACAATAGAGACTGTGATCAGACTGCGCAGATTTGCAGGCTGATCTGAGTCTTCGTTGGCGCACACGTTTTCTCACGCTCATTTCATTATTTACAGGCAATCTAAAAAAGCTATTTTCATTTCTTTGTTGAGTAATTGACTATCCTAATTTGTGGCTATTTAAAGTTTCAAGTTAAAAGGATTTGATATTTGATTAATTAGTGTTTGTTTTTGTCATTTTGTTGTCTCTCCCATAGAAGACCCCGAGTAAAATAAATAAATAAATATATATATAAAAAAAGTCTGCACAACCTACTCACGACTGCTGATCGTCCATACAGAATAAACATTCAAAATGTTGTCTATGTAAACAAAGAACACACAAAAGGACAAAAATCGGTGACTCGCTTTTATTAAGACTGTTCATACTCAGCTATGTAGTTTTAGGCTTTATGTGCCCCTAGACTGGCTCCAGTCTTCAGTGACTAAATATTTTTCTTATAATCCTGTTTGATAATCCTCTAAGATAAAACCAAAAAAAAAAAAAAAAAAAAAAAAAATATCATGACTATAAAGGCTGGTCACCAGTGAACAGCCTTTATAGTCATGATATTACTTTGGTTTTATTATTATTAAACAGATTATAAGAAAAATTATTTTGTCACTAGAGACTGCAGCCAGTCTATATACGCACCTAGCACCGGCTTAAGCATATAGAGGTTTACAGTAAAAAGAAAAGCCATTTTTTTCAGACTTACTGATCTGAGCCTTCGCTTTTCGCATATGGCATACGGGATGAGTTCAGCACTCTGGCAAAGGTGTGGATAAGTATGAGCCGGTACCTCAGAAATTGTAGCTTCGAAGACATGTGCCCAGCAAAGATTCAGATCAACCTGCGCAATTGCGCAGGTTGATCTAAATCTTCGCTGGGCGCTTTGGAAAGCCAAGGATGCATAGTTTCTTCATGCGGATAACAAAGATGCTGATCAGACTGCACAGATGCGCAGGCTGATTTGAGTCTTCGTCGTGCGCACATGTCTAAATGTACGCTTTCCCACGTTGCAGCTCATATGAAGAAATGTCTTTGCGATCACAACATTTAATTATTTAATGTACCTATAAAAAGTTACACGTATTTACGTAATACCTATCTTTTTTATTTTCTGATGTATCATTTTGTTATCTCGATTTAACATTTTTCGTGCTGTGTACCCATTTGACGCATTTCGTATGTTAAAGGGGCAGACAACTCTTTACACTAATTATCCCCTCTTCCCCTTCTAAGTTGAGGTCTACTCTAAAAGGAAATTATTTGCTCTAAAGGGATGCAAATTCTTTTCTTTTAGAGTAGACATTTTTACAGAAGGAGTTTAATGCGCAGGAAAGCAAACAAGTCATAAAATAGTCTCCCTAGTAAATAATGGTGGAAAATTTACAGGTGTATCCTGCCCTCTTAAAGGCTCCATACTCCCATCACGAAAACATGCCTATATAATTTTGACCCCCTTAAACCCCACTTTTATATAGTAAAACTGGGGTTTATAGGGGTATACATTATTTTTCTTATTTCTGCTTAGAAACATAGATTGTGGGTACACGTTAGAACCGCCTCAACGAGGCGGTTCTAACGAGTACCCACAATCTATGTTTTGAGCAGAAATATGAAAAATATTAGAATTTTTTATCTGTAAATTTTCATTTTTATGGGTAAAAATTTCAGTATATTTGAATAGGCGTGTTTTCGTAATGCCTCAAAAATAGACATACTTTTTTTTTTTATCCAAGACAGGTTTAATAAATTGATATAAAATATTAATACGATCATATAATGTGACATCTGACAGCCTGTAGAATTTCACTTTGTCTCCCAATTTTGAACTGGATCAAAAATGAAATGATTCTTTTTGATCGTAGCTCTGAATTATGTTGGCAACATTAATTCAGAGACATGATAAAAAATCATTTTAGTTCAAGAACATGAGACTAACTGAAATTTTACAGGCTGTCTGATGCCACATTTTATGATTGTATTAATACCGTATATCAATTTATTAAACCTTTCTTGGATAATAAAAAGTCTTTTTTTTTTAGGAATATGGAGCCTTTAAGTTTCACAGAAAAAGCAAACACATACGGTGCAATATAGCATTTAGAATCCGTTGAGGCCCGATCAGTCTGATCGTATAAATTGTCTATATAAAAACAGTCAGTCGTCTGTTTTGTCCTTAAATTTGAACAAATCTGTTTACTGCCTGTTGATGTGCATTCATTAGTTTCATGAGTGGCAAACTGTGAAGACCCTGATCAGACGCCGCGTTCTGCGGCATCTGATCTGGTTCTACACTATTTGCCCGGATCTGTCTGTCCTAATACTTAGGGTAAATAAAATATAGATATGTGTTTGCCTAGAAAAGTAGCTACCATCTCACTTAAAGGTGACCTAATTTGTTTGATCCTTTCTCCTTTGTTGTAACTGGTATTGACGTTTTGTAACTAGACGGGATTAGCTGTAATAAGTGGACTCCGTGTCAACAAAGTCTGGTCGCATTATCGAAAAATATGGATTCGTCAGTACAGTATAGGGTCTAATGACCTAACTATCCTAGGGATCCGCGCAAAATACCGTAAAAATAGTATAGAAGATTTCCAGCATAACGAAAACATATTCAGAGAAAATAGGACTTGGCATTTCATGTGACATGTGACATCACGAAAACATGCCTATATAATGTTGAGCCCCTTAAACTCCACTTTTGTATAGGAAAACTGGGGTTTACAGGGGTATACATTATTTTTCTTATTTCTGTTCAAAAAGAAAGATTGTGGGTACTCGTTAGAACCGCCTCGTCGAGGCGGTCCTAACGAATACCCATAATCTATGTTTTGATCAGAAATATGAAAAATATCAGAAATATTTATCTGAAAATTTTCATTTTTGGTGGTAAATTTTTTTCAGTATATTTGAATAGGCTTCTTTTCGTAATGAGGAAGAAACATAATCACAGAGCACAGCCCACCAATGGCACTAAGAGGAAGAGCAAACGCACCAAGGCAGACAGCACATAATCCCAAGCCAAAGAAAAGCAAAGCTAATTTCTCTCTTCCCCAATAAGACGATCACGACACTGAACACAACAATAAGCCAACGAACAAAACAACACACGAAAACACAAACCCGCAGCGTGTAGCCACAAGGCCGCACACTGTAATAATCTACATACAAAGTATAACTGAGATGAATCGCCTTAGGGATGTCAGCAGAAACAATTCCTTGGGGTTAATCTAGTTTTGACTTTCATTTTGATATCGTCCATTTTTGGAAGCGGATGCCCCTCGTGCTACATCCTATGGTGTATATACCGTATTCGGTAATTCTCAGTTAAGTGGTTTTGCTAGGGCATCTAGTTAAGTCAGCGACTTTAATACTCGCAATAAAATTTTAATTGCTAAATTTCTTAACCAAGGGTACCGTTATTTATGAATTACGCAAACCATTTTCGAACTTTTATCGCCGTCATTAATGTCGAAATATAACGTTGGTTTGAAAACACTTCTGCCAGAAGGTCTAGTGGAACCTGAATATTATAGCGTCACTCGTTACAAAAAGATAGGTTACAACATGGATATATTCTACAGCAAACTGCATGCATGGTTGATAAAACAGCTATGGTTGATAGCTTCGCTTCCCTCTCGTTTTAACTGCATGACGTTGGGCCAGTCCTCGGACTAAATGACGGCTCCATCTTCAATTTGTTTTCCTAGTAGATGTTTCGCACAGGACTATCAATGGCTGTGACTATTTGTTTCTCATTTACCCTTCTTTTGGTGTCGAAGGAAGGCTGTGTTTCGCGATTGCGGCATTGCCTTGGGTATCTTCACATTTATTTTCACTCGATCGCCACCACGCCCTTAATTCGGATGCAGCTCAAACGTGCAAAACAATGCAAAAGCCACGTTTAAGTAACAAATAAAGCATGTTGGTTATTGCTTGATGAGTGGCAAATATTCTAGACATAATTCAGTGGTGGTTGTAGAAAATAATAATAATAATAATAATAATAATGATAATACACTGATATTACTGATGTTACCACCACCACCACTACTACTACTACTACTACTACTAGTAATCGCATTACATACTTTATGCAGATGTTACGTAATTGTTTTAATATTTTAGATTTCATTAACCCATTTATGCCTATATAGCGTCCTATAAAAGGGACATATGCAAACAGTGTAGATCCAGATCAGACGCCGCTTAACGCGGCGTCTGATCAGGGTTTACACTGTTTGCAATAACATTAGAAAGTTTCAATAATAAAAGCTACTATCACAATTTCTGTATAACACCTATTTGACCATACAATGGACCATTCCAAAGTTCATGATGGGAGAGTTTATTGAAAATATTCAGGCGTAAATGGGTTAATCGCAGATACATCGTATTCTCGTCAAGGGGATGGAGTAGACGCCAAAATCAGATACAAAGGGGTCTTAGCATGCATACAACATGATAACACGGACTTCTGTCGTTTGCTGAATCTGCCTAGAGAGTGGTGAAGGTTGATATATCACTGTCAGACAGAGTTTATAAGAATCTCTGCAGTTTACGATATTTTACAGTCAACAAAATTCCCCTGAATCGAGGACATGATAAAATGTTTTCTAAATAAACTTTTAATAACTAACAGAATTGGCAAGGGTTACACTGGGTTCTCTTTCTCTCCCCGTATTGTTATACAATGGGATAACTCCCTAACCATATATATACAATAGACTCGCTCGAGTCCTTCAAGACCAAGGTCTCGAAGATCGAGCATTCCAGACTAAATTACCCTGCACAGGATACCTTCTATCCCTTTGTCTTTCTCTATCTTTACATCCTATTTTCTTTTCTTATCTCTTCTTATCTCTTCTGATCTGACTCATATTTTTCGTTTTTCCCTTATTTTCCAGTCTCGCACCCAACTCGTGATAATCCACAAAACTGAGGGCATACCAGTATACTGGCAAAAAACACAAAAAAGAACATTTTACCCTTAGTACGTCAATAACAAAAGAATAAAAACTATTTGTAATTTGGCATATTTTCCCCAGAAAATAGGACTTAACATTTCAACCAACCAGTCTCCTGGAAAAAATAGGATGACAGTTCTGGGAGACGATTCGTATGAGATGTATATCCCTATTTTATGGGTAATACATGTATCTGAAAATATTAACAAATGGTATTTTTCTAATTCTAATTTTCTAATTTTAAGCACATTTGCCTTCTACCGTTTTGACCATTGCAATATACCAGACTACCACTTAACTCATAGTTATTTAATCCTTATCAATATGATCCGTACCAATAAACAATTTCATGATGAAATATTACCAGAATTGGAATTTCGTGCCTGTTTGAAGTACTTGGTGGGCGTTTCTGTATATTATGGTAAAAGTTTGGCATGGGATTATTGATTTTTAAAAGATCATTAACAGATTATAATTGTTTGTTAAGTGGTATTCTACTGAGTTACTGAGGTCAAACCTTAGAAATCACGATGTTTTCTGTTTAAAATATTTATAGTCTGGAAACCCCAAAAAGGGTAATTGACAAAGAGCGCAGACCGGTATCAAACGCCGCAGAACGCGGCGTCTGATCAGGATCAACACTATTTGCATTGACTTAGGATTTTCTATAAAAACATAGTGTTAATGAATAACCCGACACCTTGCTACTGGGAATAGAGCGGTCTAAAGAGTTGCGGGACAAGAGTCCACTCGACGTAAATGGGTTAAACATTAACCGACTGTGTATGTAAATAAGGTTCCTAGGAAAAAAGACATTTCATGCGAATCTTCTCCTCAGATGGTTTGCATGAAATATGAAGACATATTCTCTGGAGGAATATAAGAATAGTGCCTATCGTTGTTGTGTCATAAGTCTGTCATCAGATTACTGGGGTTGGAGCTTTTCCTCATTATGTTAATAGAAAACGGTTTTTACAAGTGACACTAACAAATTTATCAGATCCTTGCGCTAAGGGATCCTTGCGCGTCTGTACCATACAACTCAGAAGTTAGACTGGCCCTAATCCCTAATGACTAAATGTATAATTATTTAACAATTCTCTTTATATAGACTCTAAATAAATCCAAGACAATATTAATTATTAATATGCAAAGATTATAATTATAGTGACAAGCGCTTCATAAGTAAGTAATAGTAAGTAATAGTAAGTAATTTATTCATGCAATAAGCCATATGGCCCATGAACAAATACAAATTTCAACATACATGATATGCAGGATAGCGGACATACATTATACACCGTAAATTTCCATGAGAATCGATACCAACGTATTCGGGAGAGGTGCAATTTTAAACTTTGAATAGTATAATCTATTTATGCCGAGTGGATTCCTCTACCTTAATTCTTCGGACCTGTTCACTTCCAATAAAAGGTGTGTCTGGTTAGGTTATAGTATTATTACCATATTTATAGCAATTCCTGTATTAAATGCAAAGGATGTAGACCCTGATTAGACGCCGTTCTATGGCATCCGATCCGTGTCCATAATACTGTTTGTTTGGTAATAACTTTAGTTCACTCCATCCATACGGAATTCGGCATAAGAGGTACATATAGAAATAGCAGTTTGAAATGCTGCTGAGATTGACAATAATATGATACTTTTTTTCTCTCTCTCTATCTTTTTGTTAATGGCTGAAAATTATATGCCTGTGTACATGCATGCATTCACCTGCATGCATATATTCATACATATATATAATACAAAATGTAGAAATTTTGATACATTTAAAAGTTGTAGCTTTCAGCTTGAGAACATAGACTGACCGACAAGTGATACGGTCTCATCCACACCTACAAGCCGTTGTGTCAGTCCATGAACTCATTTTTTTTTCATTGCAAACTTCAGAAATTTTGATACGTTCAAAATAACGACTTTTGACTTTTTTTTGCATTACATCATCAAACTCACTCATACATTCAGATCATCTAACCACAAGCGGGCAGCCGATCACGTTTGTAACAGTCGAAATATCGGTCATTATGACCGTTATTACCTAAGAAATTTCGTGAAACCAGCGAGGAATGACCTCGTGCAGATATAACAGTCCGTGCTATCTGTAACTGCCCCGTGCAACTTGAAGCGATTAATACGGTCTGCTTTAATAACATACCGGTACTTTTGTAGTATTATGTTTTGTAGTATAATAAGTCAGTATAATATGTTACTGCGCAACTGAGGGTGCAACTGGTCGGCCGGGTATGCTAAACAGCTCTCCAAGGTCCCAATTAGCCACACCAAAAATAATACTTCGATTACAAATAAAAAAAAAAAAAAAAAAAAGCGTTCTGCTAAACCCACAATACATTTAATAACACACTACAGTATGAGTATGTTACTGTGCAACCGGCAGGCCCAGGTATGCTTAGCAACTCTCCAAGGGCCCAGTTAGCCGTACAGTACATACGTTCACGACATTAATATAAGTGCTCTGTGAGAAAATATAATACGCTAAATAACTTATGACATGTGCCTTGATTCAGTTCTGAACTGTACTGGGAGTCTGTATGTACTATTTTCTATGCTATATAAAACCCGTTTGACCTCTTCTTTCAAAATCTTTTATAATAAACTCATTTAAATGTCGTAAAATATTACTGTTTTCAGTAGTGAAAAGCTCTATTAATTTCAGCATATTTGGTCTCCGCCAAAAGTATCGTTTAATATATATTTCCCTAAGGTCTTGGTACCGCGAGCATTCTAATATAAAATGAAACTCGTCTTCTAAGACATCACAACTCCTGCATTTCCTGTTCTCTAATGGTATTTTATTTGTTTTTGCCCATCTACCCATCTCTATCTCAAGCCTGTGGGACGATATTCTTAATCGACATAAACTTTTTCTATATTTTTCTGATGGTAAGATATCCAAATATTTTTGAAACTGGAAGTTCGAACTCATAATATAGAACCTAGCTCTGCTTGAATTTTAGGTCTTGCATGCCAGTCTTGAACATATATATCTTTTATTCTTATTTTAAAAAACCCTTAAGAAATTCTTGATATCTTCAACTCCTTGGGAATACCAAAACCTAATCGACTCAGCAGTAATTTTACTTGTGATGCACAATTCTGTTTATGTGGTCGTAACTACAATGCCTAAATAAGCAAATTTATTGACAATTTCAATTAAATTCCCATTATACTTAAACTCTAAATTAGCTGGTAATCTACCTCCCCTTCTGAATACTACAATTTTCGTTTTATTTGTGTTTACTGTAAGCTTCCATCTGCTGCAGTACGCTTCAAGTATATCTAAAGATTTCTGTAATTCTTCCGGTGTTTTGCCAAATATTACAATGTCATCAGCGTACAGTAATAAAAATAATTTGACCATACCAATATCTATTCCGCTTGTCCCTATTACTTCTAATTCTTGCTCTAAGTCATTGAGATACATTGAAAATAGAAATGGTGATAGGCATTATCCCTGTCGGACTCCGATGTTGCATGCAAACGCTTCGCTGAGAATATTAATATTTTTAACTTTTGATTTAACCGTACTATAAATCGACTATGATGTTTAGCATCTCCCCCCGCCCCCTGTCGCCTATTTTAATCAGAGTGTACCAAAGTATTTCCCGGTCTATGTAATTAAACGCCTTAGTAAAGTCTACGAAACAACAATATAGATAGTCATTGTTATTCAGACAATTTGTAATAAGCCCGTTCAAAACAAAAATATTATCTACTGTGCTCAAGTGTTTTCTAAAACCGGCCTGCGCTTCTGTATAGATACTGTACTCTTCAACCCATTTATTTAGTCTGTTGTTCAAAATGCTGGTAAATAATTTCCCTACAGTGCTCAGTAACGTTATTCCTTTATAGTTTGATACATCATTTATGTCCCCTTTCTTAAATATTGGCACGATAAACCCTTCTGGCCATTTTTCAGGAAAATAACCCATTTGGAATATTTTATTAAACAGTTTATGTAAATAATGAACTAAACCATCGGTTCCTTTTTTGAAAAATTCATTTAACAGTAAATCAGGCCATCCGCTCGCTCCTTTACGCAACTGCTTTATTGCGGACAACAATTCGTTAAACGAAATTTCCGTATTCAGTTCATTAAACATAGTTTGGAATTTTCTTCTAATGTATCTTTCGTTAAAATACAGTATATCATCATCGACTTGATAAAATCTGTCCTCCGGATTATTTGTAGCTTTGAAGTAGTCAGCAAATTGTTTTGAGCTAATTGAATGTTTAACATTTGTATTTGCAGCTTGTTTTTATAATCGCCAGTATTCTTTTGCATTTTCAAATTTCAAAGCAATGAGCTTATCGGTTTTCAATTTTTTGAATGTATATCTTTTTCCTAATTAAATTTTTTAAACTTGTTCTGGCACTTATCATACTCCTTTGATTAAGAACAGATTTTTCCTCCCTGTATTTATTGAGTTCTCTGTAAAATCGGTCGCGTGATTCCTGACATTCTTCGTCAAACCATTGTTGTTTAGAAGTATTCAACTGTTTTGCATTACTACTATTTTCCGTGGAGCTTCCGAGGTGTCTTGCAAATAATGGATCGCACACGTCGCACATTATTTTTGAGAAAATGTCAATATTTTGTTCTATATCGACTGGCAACTGAGCCTGTGTTAAGTTAGTGATTAAATCGACAAAAGAACTTTCCGCTTCATGCAAATTTAAAATGTATTGTTCACGTTTTGATTCATCCCGTTTCGCTTATAATATCATTTTCAAAAGATACTGAGAATTTTACACGCAGTGATCGGATAAAATATTCGGCTCACGGACTCTAAATTTGTTAATTAATTCAAGCATTGTCAGATTAGTTAATACATAATCTACCACGCTGCTTCCTATACTCCCTACGTACGTGTATTTCCCAATTTCCTTATCCTCCCCTATTCTCCCGTTACATATGCGGAGCCCATTCAATTTACAGAAGTCTAGTAATTTTCTGCCGTTTGTGTTAATAATTTTATCTTTAGAGGATCGAGATATATATTCGTCTAGCACATAGTCTTCTGGTAATACGTCAATAGTATCATTATTATCAAAAATTACAAAATCATGATCGGATCCCGTTCGGCTGTTAAAGTCCCCGCATATTAAAATGTTGTAACAGTTATTGGTGTCATTTGCTAGTTAGACGATAAAATCAGAAGTTCTGTCTAAAACATTGTTTTCAGTTAGCCCTTCCCTACTAGATCCTGCGGGAATGATATAACATAGACACAGGTACAAATCATCTGCCAAATTTAGTAAAGATTTGTTAATTTTTAACCAAATTATGTCATCAGAGTCCTTTTTAACAAGAATAATGACACAATTCGTTTCTAATGTATAATGCAATACTACCTGAGTCTCTTTTCGTGTTGTGTTTTTTATACTCCCAATTTAACTGATATAGCGCTCAGAGGATAAGTTGACAGTGACGTAATTACTTTTATAATTACGAGGGATGTTCGAAATGAATTGCTTATTATCTTCTAGCTCGATATCCACGTGGGGCACGATAAAAACCAATACATACCTGTATAAGGCTATTCATTATCTACCCAATGGTGTATAAATGTACATGTTAGACTAAGTGTAAGACATAAAATTTGCCATTTGAATACGCGCAGTCATTGACCACTGCAGTAAAAATGGTTGGTAGAAGCGTCGACAAAAAAGATAAAATACGGGCTTACATCAAAGCTCGCTCAAAACTTGGTTGTTCTTTGAAGAAGCTGATAACTGAAATTTCTACTGCTTTTGGACCTTCTTGTGTGTCTTATGACACAGTTCGGCGGTGGAAAAAGAAATTTGAGTCTGGTGTAGAGTCCATCAAAAATGCACCGAAATCAGGGAGGCCAAAATCTGCATTTCGTAAAGAAATCGTTTCCAAAATAAAGGAAATCATTGAAGGAGATGCCAGATTTACAGTTCGTGATATTGCACGAAAGGTAGGCATATCACTATCAATGGTTCACCTTATTTTGAAGAAGCATTTGAAAGTCAGAAAGATTTCTGCTAGATGGGTGCCACATCTGTTGACTGACGAGCAAAAGAGGCAACGGGTTAAAGTGGCCAAAAAGCTGCTTCAAATGTTTCCAAAATATGACAAAGAGCAGTTTGCCAATGTCGTCACAGGTGATGAAACCTGGGTCCATTATTTTGAGCCCGTCAGAAAGGTTAGCAATAAGATCTGGGCCACTAAACACAGCAAACGCCCGAACGTTCTTTGAGTACAAAGAAGGTTTAGTATGCAATCTTCTTCTCTGGTGAAGGAGTCGCAATAAAAGTGCCAGTGAAAAAGGGCAAAAGCATCACCGGAAAGTACTACAAAGACGTAGTACTGAAGAAACTGAAAAAGTATTATCAAAAACGACGCCCTGCCACTGGTTTTAAACATGTCCGTCTTCTACATGACAATGCCCCAGCTCATACCTCCGCAATAGTTACGGCGTTTTTGAAGAAAGAAAAAGTAACTGTTTTGCCTCACCCCCCGTATTCCCCAGACCTTGCCCCATGTGATTTCTTTTTGTTTCCGAAATTGAAAGCATTCCTTGCTGGGCGGAAATACCAATCCCGACAGGCACTTGGATCTGCCATTCATCAGTACCTTATTACTGTGCCCAAATCAGCGTACCGTGACGCCTTCAAGAAGTGGATACATCGGCTGAAACTTTGCATTTCTAGCCACGGGGAGTACTTCGAGGGCATGAAATAAGTACTTTTGGGCTAACTTGAAATTTGAAGTCTCCAGATAGAAATAAGCAATTCATTTCGAACATCCCTCGTATAATTACTTTTACGTCGCTTTTGATTTTTGTATGTTACTTTAATAGAGATTATTACGGCGTTGTTGACATTTTTACACAAATGATATGCTTCTAGCGGTCTTGTCTCCATATGCATTTGCACGGATTGTCAGCACGTGGTAATCATTCAAACTCTAAGTTAAGACTTACCGGTTTTCTTCTTTATTTAAATTTAAGTAAATGCAAAATAGAAAATTAAAATGTCGCATCACCGAAAATCTGTTTCATAACTGATAACTGCAAAATACATTTTCCTGTTTCATCACGAAAACATGCCTATATGGTGTTGACCCACTTAAACCCCACTTTTATATAATAAAACTTGGGTTTACAGGGATATGCATTATTTTTCTTATTTCTGCTAAAAAATATATCAGAATTTTTATCTGAAAATTTTTATTTTTTGGTGGTAAAATTTTCATTACATTTGTATAGGCTTGTTTTCGTAATGTATTTTCTGCACCTCAAGACCCTTCTAAGAGTAGATCGCTTTTCAGAGGGGAGATAAACAATTTTGATTGAATTGCCTCCCCCCTCAAAATTTATAGCTTATCGTGAACATGATTATATAGCATACAGATTCAACTTTAGCAGCGGGGAAAATTGTGGCTCTATACTAATTTGTCTCAGTGTATAATTGGGAATTATTATGGAATGAGAGATATAAGAGCAAGTCAATTTATTACATATAATCATGAGCTGATGTAGCATCATTGTTATATGAAAGTAATTAGCCATTGCGTATACTAATAATATTAAGTGTAGACGATTGGTGGAGATTTTTGCGCATTGCGGAGGAAACGACGATGTAAGTTCACATAGCCGGTAAGTAACAGAGCCACGTCTTGGGATAACCTATTTGTTCTAGCATATGTGGAACGCACATGGCCAAGTAAATTTTATATAAACACGGGCGATTCAACAGACAAAAAAAAAACCGTCTGGACCTTGTAGATTAAAATAGACCCCAGGTGCGTCTACCCATACGTACGAACGTTTATATCCCGGTTTAGACATGCGCATTTCTCAAAGAGCCTAAGAACATTTTTCCTCATGATGCGGCTTAGACTAATAAAAAGATACGTTCATAATATTTTGATAGGGTTATGAAACCGTCCTGGCGATTTTTGTAAACAAATTTATGATTCCTAGTCACTCAGGCTGCGCACCATTCGTAATATACCGTATATATCTGAAATATTCTGACACTTAATATACCTAATTTGAATATGTCACTAAAATTTAAACATGTCCAGTTTGCTACCTAACAACGGCAACTAAAACTACTGGGCCCAGTTGTTCAAAACATCGTTAGCTTAACGAGCTCGTTAAGGGTCATTTCGTTAACTGTTTTAGTGGATTCAATATACAATATTCTGATATTTTTTGCTGAAAAAAAAAATGTGAGTAGCTTCTGCACTGCAAAAGCTACTCACATTTTTTCAGCAAAAGTTTCAGCATATTTGCGTATCACTTGATGTAAATTTTAACGAATCATTAACTAACGACATCGTTAGCTTTGAACAACTGGGCCCTGGATGAATGGCAAAGTCTATACACTGATCGAACTCCGCTTTATGTGTCATCTGATTTGGGTCTAGACTTAGGTTCAATACGGTAGCATGTTTATTTCAGACAAAATTGAATTTAGGAAAATTGAATGCATACTTATTGACCGGCGCGCGAATCGAGCCGGTCACTTATATTTGCCGGGATCGTCGGTTTGTGACGATACTGGCAAATATAAAAACTCTTATACAAAACTGTGTTATAAATAGATTAATGTCTATTTTATTTTCATTTCAATCAAGAAATTTCACAGAGCTTAATAAAAGCAAACATTAAAGAATCACACTGTTGTTCTGTTTTATCTGTTACATTGAAATTTATTAAACTTTAGTATATCCTTGTCTCATATTTCTCTGTAAACATGAACAAAATTTGCGCCGGTACTTAGACGTTTACGTCTAAATATTTTGACTTGTTCTTTAATTAATACATAATGAAAAAGATTAAAACAATCGATACTTTGAAGTTGCCAGATTAAGACTTGCTTCTCAACGTCAGACAATATCCGTCACTGCCCAGCAGACGATTTACATAAAACGTCTAGCCCTATTTCCACTAAAATTTAAGCATACAAACTTTCAAACTATCGTCTGCTACAATACCGTTTGTGCTTCAAGGGTTGGTGAATAACGCAAATCTCTTCATGACAATATATTTCCAAGAACCATTTGTCTTGCCTGTTTCTATGCCTTATAAAGAGTTACACTATATCTTAAATTTACATGAAAAACAAAAGGTCATATTTACTTTTTATAGTCAATTGATATGCTTGGATATCTTTAAGCAGCCAGTTGTGTCTCTGGTGGTTTTAATGTTTTATGTTTTCTAACAACAGTTTGTACATTTCGCACACATGGGACATGTGGAAACTTTTCGATGTGTGCGCAGATGGGACGGGTTTCTTAGTTTTTGCTGGTACTTGCTTTTCAATAAATTTCTTTCGAACAGTAGGAGTTTAGTTCATGCGAAGAAGTTCACTAGCACGCTCAGTAAGAAACGGATGTTCTCTTTATTGTGAACATGTCTACTTAATAAGCTCCAGCAAAATTTAAAGCCAGTCTAAATAAACAATTTGTATTAATAACTCACAGCCACCTACGCACATAGAGTCTAAAGCGATGCTGAAGTGCGTTACTCTCTTTTCTGATTCTCTGATGTTCACTCATGCGATTCAGCTCGAATCTGGCGGGAATCTTCCAAACACATGGCGACAGAGAACATTTCGAGGTCGTGACGTCACGGCGATGTCGGAGAGACGTTGTTATGACGTTGTGTGTTTACTTGGGAACTAAAATGTACAACTCTTGTTGAATAGATAAAGTCGGAGTGTATATAGTCATTATATATGGTCGGGACATCATAGACGTCTGTGGTTTTCATGTTTTCTGGCTTCATATCGCAATTGATACCGTCGCTTTGTTTCATCACAGTGTTTGTGATTAGTTTGTGTTTCACTGTGATGTTTCACTGATTACGTAGAGAACCACTATGTGGACCGAACATATGTTTATAATTAAGAACTGCGTCAGAATTAAAAGTGAGGTTTTGCGCGAGTAAAACTGGTTTAAGCCCCCAAGAATCCGCCCCAGTAAGCATTCTACATAAATCTATAGCGGGCCGTTATCGGCCCGTCAGGGTAGCTGACGGGCCGATAGCGGCCCGCTATAGATTTATGTAGATGCTAGTTGGGGCGGTTCCTCTGTTGCAGCCCTTTCTGTTTGTACGACTATGGTTTCACATAAGGCGTTTGTGTTGTCTTTATTTGTTCCTCGTCTCTCTTTCTTTTAGTGCCTTGTGAGGGCTTTGCGTTGTGATTGTGGCATTTTCTGGGTATGCTCACATATTATTGGGCGAGTAAAGCTTGTTAAAGCCACCACATTACGAAAACATTCCTGTTCAAATATTCTGAAAACGTTACCACCATAAACTGAAAATTTTCAGACAAAAAATTCTGATATTTTATACATTTCTGCTCAAAACATAGATTGTGGGTACTCGTAAGAACCGCCTCGACGAGGCGGTTCAAACGAGTACCACAATCTATGTTTTTGAGCAGAAATAAGAAAAATAATGTATACCCCTGTAAACCCCAGTTTTACTATATAAACGTGGGGTTTAAGGGGGTCAAAATTATATAGACATGTTCTCATGATGAGCAGTTTTTCTGCTGACCATTCCAAGGTGGTTCCTCTGTTGCAGTTCTTCTTTTTTCGTGAGTCAGTGGTTTCATATATGACGTTTGTTTTGTCATTATTTGATCCTCATCCCTCCTTCTTTTGATGTCTCGGAAAAGCTGTGTTTTGTGATTGTGGCATTTCTCGGGTATCTTCACTTATGTTTACATATGATACCTGAACCTTGCAACTTCTCAATATTCTTGGCAACTGGAAAGTCGTCCAGCAATACATTGCGGTCTATGGTAGTCTTGATGGATTTTTCATTATTTATTAATATCCTTTGCGTGTTGGGAAACATTTCAGCAGATGACATTTCGAAATATTTTTCTTATTTTGACATTAAAAGTTTTGCCATTTCGTGCAAATCGTATGCTTGGAAGATAATTTGCATGAAATGTCAAGCCTATTTTCTTAGGATGCAATTTGCATGAAATATCAAAGACTAACCCTATTTTATGGGAAAATAAGAACAATATAACCTTTTTGTCGTCTGCTGAAATAGCTCAGGGAGTGGTAGAGGTTAATACCAAATGGACTATTGAGGAGAATATCAAATTGCTCAGTCCATATTTTCAGAATAGCATTTTAGTCTGCGCAGAAGTTTGATTCCATCTCTTCTTAACAGAGGGGTGGGTGTTGCGTTCTGTGGAAGATAAACTGTCGTCAGTGTAGTATAGAACATTTCTTGTCCTTCTTGTCAGCAAATAAATAGAAGACCTGCTACGTACCTTCTCAGCTATGGATCTTGCATATTCTTAAGGGAGCTGGATACATACGGTGTTCCACCATTTTAACAAGGGGGACCTTTTTGCAACTACCTCTGCTTTTGTGTTCACTAAAACTCTTTTGGAAATATGGCTACTCAAAAAGGAAACTATTTGCTCCCTCTAAAAGGAAAAAAGGAAATATTTTCCTTTTAGAGTAGCCCTTTTCAGTGGCGTAGCCATAACAAAATTATTTTTACGCACATCTACGTAAAATCTTGAAAAAAAAAAATGCTTTGTAACGCTTCCAAAATAGGGGCTGCTCTTAAAAGAAAGAATTTGCTCCCACAGGGAGCAAATTCTTTCTTTTAAGAGCAGCCCCTATGGTAGAGAAACAAAATATTTTATGTTAATGTCACTTTATTGTAAATATTTTTCTTACGCATGTTACACACATGCGTAATGTGCGTAATGAGCGCTACACCTATGCTTTTTCAGAATAAGGCAAAACATTTTGATAACAGTTACCTCTCCTGACAGTCTATCCATCCCCTAAAGCTTGCTCTAGCCATGCAGATGCTTCTGAGTGTAACCTTCTTTGAAGTAGAGCGCGGGCGTCACAGATGCGTGCCTTGTTTTTTTTGCCTGTGTATTCAACCAGATCTTTGATGTCATTGTCATTTAATGGATACCCTTGGTACATTTTCCATCATCTTTGACAAGGGATGCCACATTTGTGACTTCATTTTAGCTTTCATGTATATCAACAATCCGCTTCTGAAAAGGGGTCTGCTCTAAACGGAAAGAAATTTACTGAAGACCTTTTTTTAAAAGAGAGGCGAAACAATTTGAACAGCCTTGCTTTCTTTAAAAGTATATCAGGTCACCTTAATAGTATTTCCATTTTTTTTTTTTTTGCAAATTGTGGTACAATGGGTATCCACTGCAGAAGTGAAGTCGAGTTCTCCACCGAGTTTTATAATGACAGCTAGACTATGCCAAACCATAGACTGTTTTTATTAACGAATGCCTGGCTTGAGAACACAACTCCTAACGTTTGAACACATGTAATCTTTCTATTACTGCCGTACCTTGTGATCGACGTAGGATGGATGTACATATGACTGTTGCTGAATATAAGCCTTTGGTGTGTCCAGCAATCTATGACATCCCGTCCGTTTTTCCTTGTGACCTCTGCGTTGTCATTGCGATACTAAGGGATAATTTTGCAGTTGGTTTGGTAGACGGAAATTTAGAGGGTCATGCTCACATTTATGCAAGAGGAGATTATTTTATGAGTTCGAGTCAATAAGTAACCAGCTTAACGGATTTTGTCATAGACCGACAAGGTCATTACATTCATGTTATTGTACAATACTTGGCATTTTCATATTTATTAGCAGAGAAATTTTCAGACGTGCCCGTAGCAACCACATACGTAGATGTACTCTACACTTTCTACCATTTCTTTACTCTTAACATGTTTAGGAAATAATTTCGGCCCTGGATGCAATTATAACAAAACTGAGGAACGTTCGTTTGTTCGGATAGGACTTGGCACTACACTTTCCGAATGTGCCCGATAATTTTACTTTAAAACAAATTGTTTTTGTGCAAGGATAGTGATAAAACTATTTGTCATGTATTATTCGTACGTTTGTTTGATTTGCGCTTGTTTGGTTTTGTCTGTTTCCTTTTCCTCTTCGTGTCTGGGAAGGGCTGCGGCTTGTGATTGTGGCACTCCCTGGACATTTCTCTTACCTTTTTAGCAATCACCTAGTCGCTCGGCTGGTGCTGAAATCCTCTCATTTGGGCTGGGGATCCAACACCTTCCTCGGTACCGAACTACTGTTTATGCACGAAAAAGCATGTTTTATCCCTAAATTAATGCTAGCTAATGGCAGTGACAGGGAATGGCAAAGACCTACATGTATATTTTTGTCATAAAACAGAACAAGAACAATGCATGTTTACAGAAGTAATCGTAGAAATCACAAACATGTCCTGTTCATACTACACTGACGAAACGCAGGGAGTGGACACCTATTAACCTATTTATGCCAAGTGGACTCTTCTACATCATTTCTTTGGAAAAATACATTTACAACAGAAGGGATGTCTGGTTATTTTTTGTTTTATTTCATCATGTTTTATAGAAACTGCTGTTTTTTATGCTAATGCTGTGGCGTCTGATCTGGGGCTACACTGCTTTTTGATGCCCTTTTCATGGGACGCTAGACATAAATGGGTTTATTCCAGAACTGAAGCCTCCGCCCAATGCAGTAGGCTTGCCATTGACTGTTCCAAGTTGACTACTCTATTCAATCTTTATAAGTATTTGTCTGACTGGTCTTGCTCTTGTATACTGTGTAGTGCTTTTGTGCGTGTGGCGTATGTTAAATTGTCTTTGTTCGTGTCTCTTCTAATTTTTCTGGCTGTGTTCGTTAAATTTTACAGTTCTTGAGTATTTTGTATTCAACAAGTTTGGAAGGAATGTCTATTTTATGTCACTGAATGCAGTTCTATTGCTGTGAATTCTAAGCTTCACCATTAGCATCATTGACTTAAAAGGCATTTGTTTCGTATCAAGAATTAGGAATCTTGACGTGCCGATCACGGGCGGCCGATATATACTAGGACTAAAAAGAAACGCCGGGTAACCTTTACAGATAGTTTTAAAGTACAGTCGAACCTCGTTATCTCGAACTCGCTTATCTCGAATCACCGCTTATCTCGAAGTGAAAATCTGGTCCCTGTTTTAACACAGAGAGCTCCCAAAAGGCAACAAAATATTGTGGAAAAGAGGAGAAATTGCTCCTAAGGAGCAATTTCTCCTCTTTTCCACAATATTTTCAATATATCTCTAACTTAGGAGTCAAATTACATATTCATTCTGTTTAAGGCGGTTGTTCGATTAATTGCTTTCCTCTGTTCCGCAAATCTGATATGTCGAAGTACGGATATGCCGAAGTGTTTCATAGAGTCCCTTGGAGTTCGAGATAACGAGAGTCGACTGTATTTAATGTTATGTTACATTCAATTCTTTTTATTTTGTATAACCTTCCATCTTTATTGAAAAAGTTGACAAAGTTTCATTTGATTTTCAGTGAGAATTAAGAAAAAAATATCACAGTGACCGAGATATCAATTTGACCGATGTTCATTATTCTAGGCCAAGCAATAAAATATTTGTTGCCTATTCTATGTATCCGGCGTTTCTTTTATTGTCCTAGTATAGATTTAAGTAGACCTGGGAGGATGTACTCCATTTATTTGGTCTTTTTCACCTCGCTAACTGTTCCATTCGGTGTGGATTAAAAGTTTAATTCATTTCACAAACATGTAGTTTAATTACATTGAGCTCACAACGCATCTAGATGTGGGCGGGGGAGCTGATTGCAATAACAAGAATCTAACTCTGACATATTTTTCACTGAGTATATTGACAAGAAGTGTCTTTAAAAAGCAGAGCTGCCAATATTACCGTTGTTCTTTTTTTCTGGAAGATATGATTTTTTTTATATGTTCTGTGGCGTCAGATCTTGATCTACACTATTTGCGCACACCTGTTTTTCCAAAACTAAGGTTTAAAATGATATTCGTGCATCCTGCTTTCAGTATAATGAAACCAAACACTATACCTCCCGTCCATGTAGTCCATATAGTCTCATCAGGGGCGTCTCTACTTGAGCATCATATTGGCCCTGATCAGATAGTGGAGAGGAACTGAACAGTAAAGAATATGTTCAATGACCCCAATAGAAAGAATAGACTGACTATGGCGGATATTTGGGCCCCCTCATGACAAAACCAACCAAATGACATGTGCGCCCAACGAAGACAGATCAGCCAGGGCATCCGCCAGTCTGATCAGTCTTCGCTGTGCGCTCAGTGGGTAGCTACGAATCAAAGCTTTCTTCGTGCGAACAGTAAAGACTGGGCGGATGCCTATGCTGATCTGTGTTTTGGCTGGGCGCACATGCCAATTTCTTATTTTTTTCCATGCGATTGCTCATTTTATTCGTAACAAGAAAACGAAAATCTACCAGATCTCCCTTCCCCAAAGTTAATCACAATGCCAAGCACGACCCGTAAACATCAACGACATTGAAAAGGACAAAACAGGAAAAAAGTCCCGCAGCGGGCGGCCACAAGACACTACAGAGAACGAATATAAAAGACCCAGACAACCTAGAGGGCGTATGGCAGTATGTAGAGAAAGAGAAGTGCACATTCGTTCTTCACGTAAACTGTCTTTCAATACGAATGACAAAAAGTGTCCATGGTGTTAAACCTAACCTCAAAAGGACAAGTACGATTATTATCAAATCAAATTCTTATTTTATTTTCGCAGCTTAGCGTACTAACAACATGTGGAGCATGCAAACATCGCAAACAAATTCGATTATGGCGGTTAGCACATACAGAACATCTAAAATACATAATGGTAACAAACTCAAAAAATGAAATTTTGAGTGTGTACGGTTTTCCCATGAGCCTCACAGCCGAAGCAACACCGTAGCCCCAACGCCATGCTCCCGCCGGTGCGGCAAATCAGGAAAACACATATGCGATGTTCGCTGATCTGAATCAGACTGGGGTCCGATGGAGACCCGCATCTCTCTAAATGAATAAATAAATAAATAAATAAATAATGCTCTTTCCTGGATCAAAATCAGATCACGAACGCCCTTATATGGTATTTAGATAGAATAAATAAGTTTGCTTTGGTCTCCAGATTCAACATCTATTATTTTTCCTGACTAATCATGGAGGCGCAATGTCTTATGATATGTAGGATACTTTAGCTGAATATTAACAAGTTTAAGGGGATACACATAGTAGATTTCCCATTACGAAAACATGCCTATTCAAACCTTTTAAACATTTTATCACCAAAAAATGAAAATTTTCAGATAAAATAAAATGATCTTTTCCATATTTCTGCTCAAAACATAGATTGGTGGTACTCGTTAGAACCGCCTCGACGAGGCGGTTCTAACGAGTACCCACAATCTATGTTTTGAGCAGAAATAAGAAAAATAATGCATACCCCAGTAAACCCCAGTTTTACTATATAAACGTGGGGTTTAAGGGGATCAAAATATATAGACATGGTTTCGTGATGCCACCATATCCGCCCAGGGAATCAACTTTGTGCACACAAAGCCCCTTCTGAAAAGGGGTCTACTCTAAAAGGAACGGTTTTGTTCCCATAGAAAAGGGAGGCAAATTGTTTGAAAAGGTTTATCTCCCCTGAAAATGTATCTACTACCCTTAAAAGGTAATTTCACTTCTCATTCCCATATTGACACTGATGTCCTCGAAGAGTTTTCAGTCTTATTCTAATGAGTTTAAATGTTATCAGTTTCGTATTCGGCGCGTCAGGTTGTATTCATTTACTTTAATCAAGCAAATGGAAATCGAAAACTATAATTATGAACATTGACATAAACTCTTGTGCAATTGGACAGAGTCAGTCGACTGGCGACAGTACTTTTGTCTTTAAGTGGAGATGTTATTTGCCCGTTGTAAAAGTACGGGTAGCACTCAAATGACAATTAGACAATGTCAGCTATACTGAAGAAAATTAATTGAAGTAATGATGTTGTGGAAATTAAATTACAGCTCTGTATCAATTAGATTTTGTTTTACTGCATTTCTTAGTTGAAGCAGTTACAATGTTACATATTGTAATTGAATTACATTACAATTACTAACATGGAGTTTGTCACATTGAACATTTCATTGAAATTACTAACATGTAATTTTCCAACTTTCAAATTACATTACAATTACTAACAATGTGCATTTCATGTTAAAAGTGAATTCAATTTATCGGACCAATAAAAAAAATGGTCGTCTTGTTTCCGAGGTTTTATTTTATTTTTTTTTTATTTTATTTTTATTTTTTTTTTATTTATTTATTTTTTTTTTGTTTTTGTTTTTCATGACCTTGAAAATAATTTGGCATATACAGAAAAATTGAAGACAATTTTCAAACTATCCAATACGCAAAAACAGATTTTGTATAAAATTTTATTACAATAATGAATTTATGGAATAGTGTAAGTTTTTTTTTTATTCCAAAGTATAGATTGATAAGATTGTTGGATGTGTTTGTTTTAGACTCAATGTATATGTAGTTTGTTTGTTTAAAAATTAAATGAAATGTCCAAAGTTGATAAATATCCAGGATTGTTAACCATTTTAGCTCCGAAGACCAGAACAGATATCTATGCAAACAGTATAGATCTAGATGACACGGCCGTCTCATCAGGATTTACACTGTTTGAATTAGACTTTGATTTTGAATGAAATCCTTATTCGCAATAGTCCACATGACAAAAATTAAAATAAAATGGAACAGTCGACTTCAGAAAGTCAGTCTTAAAAGGGTTAAATCTTAACTTGTTGATAAAGACCAACGGGCTGACGTCACAGCCGCCATTGACGGAGGTACCTTCCTCGATTTTTATCGTTGTTGTTTAATCATTTATCAACTGATAAAACTTGAGAAATTGTCAAGATATTTAAAAAGCAATTACTTTTAGTAAGAGTGAATAAGATGTTCTTATGCTCGTTATTATGATTTAATGAATCTAAACATATTCTTTTAAATATTCCAGCTAAAATTTGTTTACTGTAGGCTTTAAAATAAAGCTTATCACTGTCATCGAATGAGACAAAATGGCGGATTTCATAACTTTTTAGGGTTTCTCTTGCCTGAAGAGTTCCATGCTGATTGTCCGTATATGTTTTTACTGATGCTATTTAGTGTCCAGATATACATATTTCAAGCTGAACAGATGTGCAGTTCATTATGTAAGGCTTGTTTTTCCACAGCAAGTATCATTCACCTGGAAACAACAGAATTTGTAATCCATGAAATATGATGTAGGTTTCCAACACGATCTGTCAGTTAAGCTCATCATCATTATAATATGATTTTCGTAACGGAAAAAAAAAGCTATGGCATATGCCATCAGACCTGGTCCACATTGGTCTGCGTATGCCAACAGTCTAATCAGCATCTTCAGTCTTCGCTCAGTATAATTTACAGTGCACGGCTTTTCTCCAGGCAAACAGTTATGGCTATGATCAGACTGCGCGGATGCACATGCTGATCGGAGTTTTCGCAGTGCGCAAATTAACTTAGTTCCCTTTTTGTGCGGTCAGACCCACATTATGAAATTGTAACACCACCGCGAAGTCATGCTGATTGAAAATCAGAGAATTACTATTGTGCAGCCTCGATAATGCCAGCAATCAGTGCCTGATTTTCTCGGAGACCTGGTGTGAATTGGAATCAATGAAACTTTTATTTGCTGATTATCTGTTACACCTGGTGTGTGAGAATTATTAGGTTTTCGGAACAGATTTTTATTCTCAGTTAGTATAAAAAATAACAATTACAGAAAAAGTTAACATTACGAAAACACGCCTATTCAAATATACTGAAAATTTTACCATCAAAAGAAGAAAAACTTCAGATAAAAAATTCTGATATTCTTCAGATTTCTGCTCAAAACATAGATTGTGAATACTCGTTAGAACCGCCTCACTGAGGCGGTTCTAACGAGTACCCACAATCTATGTTTTTGAGCAGAAATAAGAAAAATAATGTATACCCCTGTAAACCCCAGTTTTACTTTATAAAAGTGGGGTTAAGGGGGTCAAAACTGTATAGGCGTGTTCTCGTGATGTGTAGTAAAGACACTATAATATTCTTTAACAAGCATAAAGTGAGCATAAAGTGGCAACTTGATTGTTTGAAAATATCATTTGCCAAATAGCTAAAAAAGTTCGTATTTATTTCTGCAGGGGAAACTGGGATTGTATTTGAATCGGAGCACGGCATTTCTTACAAAATTGTACGTGCGCCGCGCAGTCTGATCAGAGTCTTCGCAGGGCACTCTGTGGGCAGCGAAGAATCCAAAATGTCTTTAAGTGGACATCAAAGACTCTGATCAGGCTGATCTGAGTCTTCGCTGGTCGCACATGTAATCTTGTAGGAAAGTCTGTGCCCCGGCGCATTTCTTACAGAATGGAATATGCGAGCTGGGAAAACTCCGATCAACCTATAGATCCTTGCAGTCCAGTTAGGAACATATCAGTTCAAGTACTTAGGGAGGCTTGACTACCTTCTGGAAAGCGATCTATGCTAAAAGGAAAGAATTTGCTCCCATGGGGAGCAAATTCTTTCCTTTTAGCATAAATCGCTTTTCAGAAGGGCCCTTGTAAATATGAAGCAAACAAGAAATAAAGAGTCGTCACCCTTGATTCCCCCAAATATATCGATATTTCAAATCCATATATGGAAATATTCTGGGCATCGCAGCTCAATAAACACACAACGTCGTAACAACGTCGTTTTGACGTTGTGTGTTTACTGATTAATTGCATCGGTTTTCTTCTGTTCCGACTCAATGTACAGCTATAACGTAGGAAATATTCTGGTCAGTGAAGGAATGACAGTGATTTCTGAGGGATTTACGTGACTTGTATTATTGGATAAACACTGTAGCGTAGAAATAATCGGAGAGGAAACTATATAACTCATAGCATGGTAAGTACTCAGTTTATTCCTATGCATAATGCAATCAACCCTCTTTATAACGACACTCGGTGCAACGACAAAGTTCGTTATAATGATAAATTGACTGGCACGAAAACTTCGCGCAAGAGGTGACAGTTAATCAGAAATTATGCAAGAACATTGTTTTTAATACTTCAGGAAACATATGTGTTGGATATTTGTTTAAATCGCCTCACGGAGGCGATTCTAACAAATATTCGAAACATGTGGTATATAAGGAAATAAGAATAAAACAAGGTCTTTCTTATATATCGTTTTGCTCATTAAGGATTCTTTACAACAACAAATTCATTTTAATGGCAAAATCTTTGGTATTAAATGCGGTAGTTGCAACGAGGGTTCGAAAACATGATACCTATATAATTTTGAACCCCATAAACCCCTCCTTTATATATTAAAACTGGGGTTTAAGGGGTTTAAATTATTGTTCTTATTTTTGCTCAAACACATAGCTTGTGGGTCCTCTTTAGAACCGCCTCGGCGAGGCGGTTCTAACAAGTACCCATAATCTATGTTTTAAGCAGATATATATATATATATATATATATATAAAAAAACATCAGAATTTTTATCGGAAAACTTCCATTTTTTCGTGGTGAAATTTTCAATATATTTGAATAGGCGTGTTTTCGTAATGATTAACTTTCAATCTAGTTTGTAACTTTTTGTCTCCGGAGAGATGAGTACTTGCAGCTCTCTCTGTCTCCCTCCCTCACTCTCTCTCTATCTCTCTCTCTCTCTCTCTCTCTCTCTGTTTGTCATACTGCCTGACATACGCTGTCTGTCTGTCTATCTCTGTCTCTCTCTCTCCGTTTGTCTCTCTCTCTCTCTCTCTCTCTCTCTCTCTCTCTCTCTCTCTCTCTCTCTCTATCTCTGTTTGTCTCTCTATCTCTCTGAAGAATAATGTCTCCCTACGGAGCGAGTGGATATTGTGGCAGTTACTTAGTTCGAGAAGTACTTAAAAGTACTTAGAGAACAATAAAAGCAAAACCGCTTTTGACCGAACACATTCATATAAACTGAATTACTCTGTCCATGAGGATGAGATTAAAACGTGTGCTGAGATGTTCAATATCTAAAATTAACATTTCTGTAATTTATTTGCACATGCATATGCAGTGCTGGAATGCCTACTACACGTACAAGTATGTGTCTATACGAGCAGTAATAGCTTGAAACAAAAACTGTACCTAAAAAAATCTAGTTCTTAATTAACCCTTGTCCTGCTGAAACCGGATATACCCTGCCTTTGCAAACAGTGTAGATCCAGATCAGTTGGCTTCTGAAGAAGCCAACTGATCTGGATCTGCACTGTTTGCCATTAAGTATGTGAATTTATAACAACAATCTGAATCAAGTAATCTGATTGGCTGAAAATTAGAAATGGGCGTTGCATCTTAATTTATTCAGCAGGACAAGGGTTAAATGCCTCTAGACAGGCTCCAGTCGTTTCAGCACTTGGTTTTGTTTGTCATTCTTTATTATTTCCTGTCGCTGTATATGTCTCTTTAATCCCATTTCCAGTAATGAACATAACTGATTAAATTATTATATAAGCTATACTAGATTGTATACCCTTGAAAAGGAAAGAGAAAATGATAGAAAAGATAGAGTCTGGAGACAGACTAATATGCCTCATACCTGACTCAATAGCGAGCATCACAGCTAGCATTTTTTACACCCTGACGGGCCGATAACGGTCCGCTATAGATTTATAAAGAATGCTTACTGGGATATCATCTTTACATGCGTATGGTCAGGTCACAGCTCCAGATAAGAAGGGGTTTCTACATAATATTTTCTTATAACTCTATTAAAAATATATGTTGTTGGTACTCATTAAATGCGCCTCAGTGAGGCGCTTCAAATGAGTACCACAACATATGTTTTCATGGAGATATAAGAAAATATGATTATTTTTATATTGAAAGACGTGACATATCTGGACTACCCTTAATAGACATCTTTCAGAAGGTCGGATATTGATTGGCACTTTACTTAGAAGTAAATTTGCATAGTTTAGTCATGAATCACTGTAAACGTATTTGTCTTAACTTTCAATACACCTACAGTTTTATTCTGTTCATTCGTTTAAACAATCTAATAGGTTAATGTTACCCCGTAGGAAAATGGAAACTTTATAAATTACGCAAAAAGCTCTAGGGGAGGTAGTCTACATCACGAAAACATGCCTATATAATTTTGACCCCCTTAAACCCCACTTTTATATAGTAAAACTGGGGTTTACAGGGGTATACATCATTTTTCTTATTTCTGCTCAAAACATAGATTGTGGGTACTCGTTAGAACCGCCTCGTCGAGGCGGTTCTAACGAGTACCCACAATATATGTTCTGAGCAGAAATATGAAAAAAAAAATATCAGAATTTTTATCTGAAAACTTTCAGTTTTTGGTGGTGAAATTTTCAATATATTTGAATGGGCGTGTTTTCGTAATGGGAGACAGCTTTTCATCAAGTTCCACTAGTTCAAATTTTCTTCTCATACGAATTCCACACATACACAGTAAAAAATTCAGTTTACATAGACATCTGATAGGGCAGACCATTTTTGCTGTAAATTTCATTTAAGGGTACATATTTGAGAACGCACAGTATTGCATGCCACCCAATACCACTATAGCAATGCTGAAATACAAGTGGCAAATTGTCTTTGGTAAGATATTATCAATCACAACTAATTATTTTTATAGAGTAAAATGCTTACTAGCTAAAAGCGCCTCTCCAAGTGATATCGAAACGAAAGCAGGGGCACACATGCAGTTACCTCTGGCAAGAAGTGCTTTGCATATCCTCAGCTTTTGGTACCAACCGATGTCAAGATATCTGTTTTGATATAGACTTGCTCCGGTCCCAACAGTGACTAAAATTATTCATTTCCTCTATAATTATCGTTGAAACAGACACTAAAATAAAATCAAGACAATATCAACATGCTACAATTATGAGGCACTATTTACTAATGACCAGTGCTTCACTAGTGACCAGTGCTTCACAATCTTAGCATGTTAATATACCTTTCTTTTATTTTTTTTCTTATTTTAGTGTCTATATCAAAGATAATTATAATAATGAATACATTAAATCACTAGGGACTGGAGCCAGTCTATTACAGATAGGATTATATACAATAGGTAAGGAAGTAGTGGCCACATGAACTCTTTCAAAAATCTGATGGCGGCATGTATTTTATTAAATAACATTAATTTCGGACCACACGTTCTTTAGATCAAACCTCGAGCATAAATAATCACATTGAATCGCAGAGAAACTATTTTAGTTCAGTTTGCTATCATTATGGGGGATTGATTCTGTAATCAATATTGTAGGGTACAGGGAAATAATTATTTTTCCCACAGAGCTCCTTAGATATTCCACACTTTTTATTAATTAACCCTCTCATCCCTGAGTTTCTGAAATGGACTCTTCCATCTTTGAATCTGGTCAGAACCATTGTTCCAAATACGGGCACCGAGGTTATAAAACTTTTTTTCATGCTCAACTCAGTTGACCATGAAATTTGTCCTGCTAATAAATCTCAAATTACTAATAATTGCAAATTCTTTTTTGCTAAATATAGCTGAGCATGAAAATTTCTCTGCTATTAATATATAAATAGGCCTAAATCTAAACAGAATGGTAAACAATGTAATATCCTGATGCGACGGCTCATTATGAGTCGTCTCATCAGGATCTACACTGTTTGTAAAAGCATTGTTTTGGTCTGAGGGCTAAAAGAGATAAGAATTCTTTTCAGCGTATTAATTTAAAGACCAGGGCCCAGTTGTTCAAAGCTAACGACGTCGTTAGTTAACGATTCGTTAAAATCTAAATCAAGTGATACGCAAATATGCTGAAATTTTTTGCTGAAAAAATGTGGGTAGCTTTTGTAGTGCAAAGCTACTCACATTTTTTCTGCAAAAAATATCAGAATATTGTATATTGACTCCGCTAAAACAGTTAACGAAATGACCCTTAACGAGCTCGTTAAGCTAACAATGCTTTGAACAACTGGGCCCAGGTTTAGTACAGCACAATAAATAATGAAAAACACCCTTGACACCTGCACTTTCTGGGAGTTTTTACAGGCTGCATGTAGCAACCCCTCAGTTGGCAGATATCAAACAATGAAATTTTGAAATTTCATGTCTTCTTCCTTTGGCTCCAGCAAACACAAATAAAAACATTTACTTCTACATTGTTCTATGAAACAACCATGAAATTACGCACAAACGTTTGTTTCTTTAAATTAGAATAGTACGTTTCAACTAATCTTTATTACTGAGACACGTTTCTGGTGAATTTCAAGTTGCAAAAAGCGAGTTACAAGTTGTATAAAAAAACGAGTTTCGATTTGATAAAAGCGAGTATCGAGTTGTTAAAAGCTAGTACCGAATTTAAAAAACAAACAAACAAAAAAAAACAAAAAAAAAAAAAACAAAAAAAAAAAACAAAAAAAAAACGAAGTTTCAAGTTGCAAAAAGCGAGTTTCGAGGTGATAAAAGCGAGTTCCGAGTTGACAAAAGCGAGTTTCGACGAGTTTTGGGTAGAGAAAAGCGAGTTTCAAGTTGAGAAAAAGCGGATTTAGAATAATAAGGCTATGCGACTATGACTCCAGCCCGATACAGGCGCTTTGGGCACATTCTTGGGCGTGTTGGTTTTCCACCCTCTCAGTTCAAACAAATGACATTTCAATCTAGATTTAAGATTTTGTGAATTCTTGACACAAGGTACATTTGGACAGGAAGAGGGCGTCAGGCATTTCAAAAGCGTTGGGGAAAAAACCCAAAACACGCTTTATAATATGCACAGTGTTGACACAGCACGAGGGCGGCATGAGCATGACATAAGCGAATTCGCTCGAGGAGCTCACTGAGCGATTTTCTTTGTATTTCGCGAGGAAACATCTGAGCGCAACAACGTATTTATGATGTTAACAAGCCAGAAAAATACAAAAAAAATGGACTTATCATTTTGTAACATATGAACGACAGCCACCCGTTTTGACAATCTTAGGAAAATGAGAAACTGTTATGATAAAGATTAACCACACGATTGACGTACATTTGTATGCACAACGCGTGTATCACACTTGCCGTATAATGCTAAGAATTCACATACACGTTCCCAAATGCGCCATGCGGCTACGTTTGTGTATCCGAAGCCGATTTTCTGAATCTCGCAGGTTTCTTACACACTTTTGTATACCCTAAGAACCCCTGTACAAATAAAAAAAAATGACACATTCAACAGGTATGTGTTAGTACCAGTTTGTTTTACATTGAAAACTGCCCAAGGTGCCGTACATCTGCGTTAAAGTCACTGCACCATGCTGACGACTAAGATTGCTGACGCGTCAGCACCCGCAAACGCGTACGTATTCGTGCATATGGATCAGTGCGATTTTTTTCTACTCAAAACTCGTTTTTTCACTTCGAAATTCGCTTTTTTTAAACTCGAAACTCGCTTTTATTCAACTCGAAATCGCCTTTTCAACACAAAAACTCGCTTTTTTTTTCAACTCGAAAGTCGCTTTTTCAACTCGAAACTCGCTTTTTCAACTCGAAATTCCCTCTTTTTTTGTAGCTCAAAACTCGCTTTTTCAACTGGAAACTCGACACTGTAAAAAAAAGAACTCCTCTTTATAATAACGAATCATAGGCCGTCTTACGTGAAATAATTACACCGGGCCCTTTATGCACCAATCAGCAGTCCTGACACAATTGGTTCCCTGTGCCTTACAGCCCAGAATGTCCTAGACAAGCGAAGGAAGTAAACAAAATCATTAAGGAAAGGAGCCCGTCTCTTAGTTCAAACAATATTAATATACATTCATACAAATCTATACAAAATCAATATAATAGGCTCTGATAGCAAGTGGAAGCCAATAATGGTCAGTTTTTGATCCATACAGAAAGATAGGAAATAACAATACTTTGCGATTGATTATGACTATATGCAGCAGAACATTGTTACTTTTCGTTAATAATGAGATTTCGTCTGATAAAAGGACATTACGAATGCACAACGTGGGAAAACGGAATTAATGCTATTGGGTCTCGTTCGAGGCTACTCTTAAGGAAACGTTAGAGCATTTATTTTGCAGTTAAGAGTAGTCTCCATCACGAAAACATGCCTATTCAAATATATAGAAGATTTCACCTCCAAAAACTCAAAAATTTTCAGATGAAACCTCCGATATTTTTCATATTTCTGCTCAAAACATAGATTGTGGGTACCCGTTAGAACCGCCTCGGCGAGGCGGTTCTAACGTGTACCCACAATCTATGTTATTTAGCACAATAAGAAAAATAATGTATACCCCTGTAAACCCTAGTTTTACTGTATAAAAGTGGGGTTGAAGGGGGTCAAATGTATATAGGCATGTTTTCGTGATGTTTTGATGATAGGTGTCAGATCCTTAGGAGGCCAATTTCTCTCTGAAAAAAATTGTTTAGCTGTGTGAAGCTCGCATACGCTTGGAGTGAATACACTTGGTAGCATTACGACAACAAGCCTATTCAAATAAATTGAAAAGTTTACCACCAAAAAATGAAAATTTCCAGATAAAAAATCTAATACTTTTCATATTGCTGCTCAAACATAGATTGTAGATACTCGTTAGAACCGCCTCGGCGAGGCGGTTCTAACCGGTACCCACAATCAACGTTTTTGAGCAGAAATAAGAAAAATAGTGTACACCCCTGTAAACGCCAGTTTTACTTCATATAAGTGAGTTTAAGGGAGTTCGTTTGGCTGTTTGTGTTTAGGTTTTACGGCCCAGTCAACCCAATGGGGTCATGTCGAGCGCGGTCAGTTTACCTAACCACACGTTTACTGGGCAGGCTTAGTCCTCTAAGCGGTTAACCAGTATTGTGCACATTCTTTTGTCAGAAACTGACAACTGCTCTTCTTGAATCAGCGGAAGGTAAAGAATAACCGTAGAAAATATTTCATGATCAATCTCCACGAAAGAATGTTGCCGACCTCGGCGGGGGTTGAACCCGCGACCTCCTGGTCTCCAGTCGGACGCGCATTCAACTGAGCCACCAAGTTTAAGGCAGTCAAAATTATATACACGTGGGCATGTTTTCGTGATGATTCTCCGCCATTTTCTACAAAGCACACAACTATTGTGACTTCCTCTGCGTTCCTGTACACCAAGGCCCTTATGAAATGTGGTCCACAATAAAAGAAATGAATTTGCTCCCAATAGGGAGGAAATCATTTTCTCTTAGAGAAGACCCCTTTTCAGAAGGCGGGCAATATAAATTTTGACATAGTTGCATCCCCTGAAAGAGTATCCGTTTACCTTAATGACAGGTTTTGCTGTGATGAGCCAATAATAAGTTTTACTTGAACACATCCTTGCAATTAAAAAAACACACGATTAAATTGTGTACATTTATGCACATCCTGCGAAAAAAAAAAAAAAAAACGAAAGTAAAACCTTCATAACGTATGTAGTAAAAAGTCTTAGATCAACCTATGCACCAATTCTTGCTTACCAGGTACTTTTGCTCTTTGTTGACACTGGCCTTATCAACACCACTATATAGTCCATCAACGACATAGCATCAGACACCAAAACTCCTTACCGTACTGGTCCTAAAATAGAGCGTCCGTTTCACTACCTGTTATTGTGTCTAAAACTGCTGGATGAATGGCAAAAGTGACCTTGTAAGCTACCACAGTCTGATCTGGGGCTGCACTGTTTGCACACAACCGTCTGTCCAAATACTTAAAGGGACAGGATACACCTGTTAGATTTTCTGAAATCTGTTACAAAGGAAGTCACTTCCAGTTTGCTTTCCAGCAGACCAACCATCTTCTGAAAAGGTGTCTAAACTAAAAGAAAAGGAAAACAAATTGTTTCCTTTAGAGTAGACACCTTTCCAGAAGATAGAAAAAATGACAGAGTTATCTGTCCTGAAAGGTATCCGTTTCCCTTTATGTAAATGCTGCCTCTGCGATAACAGTACAGAGAGTTCAAAGTGTTCTTATTATCATGAAGTTCTAATTGCCAAGTTTTACCCATCAGAAAATTAAAACTTGGCGCAAAAACAACCATCCGTAATGATCAAACAGATGTTTGTAGAAGTCATTACGAAAACCAGCCTATTCAAATATATAGAAAATTTCACCTTCAAAAAAAAAACCTGAAAATTTTCAAATAAAAAACCCCTGATATTTTTCATATTCTGCTCAAAACATAGATTGTGGGTACTCGTTAGAACCGCCTGGGCGATTCTAACGAGTACCCACAATCTATATTTTTAGCAGAAATAAGAAAAATAATGTATGCCCCTGTAAACCCCAGTTTTACTACATAAAAGTGGGATTGTAGGGAGTCAAAATTATATAGGCATGTTTTCGTGATGTAGAGAGAGATAGATATTGTTAAATTCAATATTCAGCATCCAATGAATCTGTAAGTGGATGTGCAGGTTGGTCTAACTCTTGACTGTCCGCATATGTCAGAAGGCAAATTTCGTTAACCACACTTCTGTTACAACACAGTCGTCAGTCGCTTCATACCTGGTGGTCAGCCTAAATTCGTATACTGGTGCTAAACAGTCTACTTGTTTTCATAATTTCATATTTTTGCTAACACTCGTATCTGTTTTTATATGTTTTACTCAAAATAGGTCCAACAGTTTTGTACAATATACTCAGTTAAATAGGAAGTCCCTTGCCACCCATCCCAGGACAAGAAAGCCGTGAGCCATTTTTTATGCTGTGGTAGATACATCCCTGAAATCTAGTCCCTCTTGTCGTGCATTTTTCAGTTGCTGTATAAGTACAGTAAACAGACACATTGTTCTCATGCATTTAATGGGAACTGACACCCTTTCATGGAAAGATACCTTTTTGTTTCAGTCTCAGTGTATTTGCAGGCTTTTGAAGGTGTCTTTGTATCGCTTCTTCTGACCACCATGAAAGAGGATTTTCTTTTGCAAATTCTTGATATCTCTGATCGTGATCATTAAACCATATTTGGTCTAAGACCCCAAAAAGGTAATTGGTTAACAGTGCAGACCCTGATCAGACGCCACATTTTGCATTCTGGGACGTCTGATTAGGGTTTTCACTGATTGCAAAAAGTTAAGCCGTTTTCTCTAGGAATGTCGAAATCACATAGCCTGACATACCTAAAACTGAAATTCGTCTCTCCCAATATATAGTGTGGGGAGAATTTATTCAGTCTAAAATTGGTTAACCGAACCACAATACAGGAAACCTAAATAGTGTTGTATTGTATAGCGAGGCCAGACAGGTCAGAGGATTCTTGAGGTTTTAGCCTTAGCTGTAATATGAATATTTCCATTTTATGTAGACATTAATAAGCAAAACAAATGACACGGTTAAATAGTTTAGGAATTTAATATCTGTAGCTTGGTCCAATACACCCATAAATGCATAATGGGCAGAACCCAAGAACCTCTGCAATAATGTGTAATTTATCCTAGCAGAAGTTTGTTTTGGAAACTGATAAGATCTGGTGAGGGCAATAATACTGTGCAGAAAATGAAGGATAATCCTGATTTTGTGGCAAAATTTTCTAGACTGTGTTCGCGTTTGTTGTATGTAACGTAGTTTATATAGGTACATATGCCAGCACTATTCATCAAATCGACGTTTGATAAGAAAATGTATTTAAACAAGAATTTCTATTGTATATTCTTGGTAACTAATTGAGACTTTATCCATAAACGCATTTCACAAATCCTGCTTGGGCTGTCTCGCTGTTTTCCAACTGTTAAATTCGACAGGTAAAATTATTATGAATAAGTTATCAATCCAGTGTCATGATTTACATAAGCGAAATAATCCTAACTGTTTTACAAATCCCTCTTTCATAACCGTACATTTACAGAGAACTCGAACCAGCGGCCAAAGGGTCATAATCTATAGGCTTAAATAATGGCTCATGAATTGATAGTGCCATTTTAGAGTGGTATGCCTAAACCTGTCTTTCTCGCACACTTAGTTTTTAAACGAAATTATATTATATATTTTTGGGGACAATAATAGTTCGTCTGTCATTACTGACACTGACCAATCTTAATCACATGCGAGAAGTGCTACTCTTTGTGTGTTCTAAGATGGTTGATTAGACCAATTCTAGCTCTAAACTATCTATAGCAGATGGAACAACAGAGGTCAAAGCAAGAAGCGCTGTTGGTGATGCATTTGTTCTGGCTTTGCGCTGTGCATGTTTCTGCTCGGATTCGGTGATTCTTTTTTTTTCTCATATTCACTAGCACCTCTTCTGATGAGGCCTCGCCACTTTGTTCGTTCCTGTTCAATTTGTTCCCATGACTCTGTTGGTATGTTGAAATCCTTGAGGGAGGCTTTCAGCGTGTCTTTGTATCGCTTCTTCTGACCACCATGATAGAGGGTTTTCTTTGGCAAACGTTCCTCAGGCATCCTGGTAACATGGCCTGTCCATCTGAACTGTGCCAGTTTCAAAAGAGTATGTACACTCTGCATCCTTGCCCTTTTCAGGACTTCTGTGTCTGGAATCCTCCCGGTGTTAGTCTTACTCTTTGTTGCTTTGCGGTCTTTTTTACGAGGCGCTTTGTTTTATGTCTTACCTTGTGTTATTTTGTTCTTGTGTTTTTCAGCCCTTTTAGCATTGCGATTACCTCGCTTGGGGAAGAGAGCGCTAATCTTAGTGCTTTTCGTACGTTTGTTCGATTTGCGCTTGTTTGGTTTTGTCTTTCTTGGTGTCTGGGAAGGGCTGCGGTTTGTGATTGTGGCACTCCCTGGACTTTTCTCTTACCTTTTTTTCGCCATTTAATCTTTAAAATTTTTCTAAGGCAGCTTGTATGGAAGTGGTTCAGTCTTTGGGCGTGTCGTTGGTAAACTGGCCACTTTTCGCATGCATACAATAGTGTTGGCAGCACCACAGCTTTGTCGATTTTCAGCTTTGTGTCAAGCCTGATTCAACTTCGATCCCAAACACTACCACGTAGTCATCAAATGCTGCACTAGCTTTGGCAATCCTGGAATTGACTTCATCATCAATGTGCACGACTCTTGACAATGTGCTTCAAAGGTTGGTGAACTTGTCTACCACTTTCACTGTAATGGTGGGCTCCTTGTAAGGCTTGCCAGGTGCTAGTTGATAAACCACCTCGGTCTTTTTTAAGCTGATTGTGAGGTCATAGCTGTCACAGGAGTCAGATACTTGATCTACACCTTTTTGCATCTTCTCTTCTGTTGGAGCACCCTTTGCCATGTCATCAGCAAAGAGGAGCTCGTCTAGCACCTCTGTCTGCACCTTGGATTTGGCTTGCAACCTTCTTAGGTTGAAAACCTTCCCATCAAAGCGATACCTAATAGGTATACCATTGTCACCATCATGGAAAGCAGCTGTAAGCATGGCAGAGAACATCATACTGAACAGAGTTGGGGCTAGTACACAGCCTTGCTTAAAACCATTTGTCACAGGGAATGGATCAGAAAACTCAGCATCATTTTGGACCCTTGCAAGCATACCATCGTGGAACTGCCTCACCATTGCTATGAACTTGGTCGGACAGCCAAACTTCGCCATAATTTTCCAAAGACCCTCATGACTGACTGTATCAAATGTTTGGTAAGGTCAACAAAGGTAGAGGTCCATGTTCTATTCCTGGCATTTCTCTTGAAGCTGCCTTGCTTTGAAGATCATGTCAATTGTTCCTCTGTCCTTTCAGAATCCACACTGGCTTTCTTGTAGAAGCCCTGACTGGTCAAGGTGTTCATTCAGTCGGTTAAGTAGAACTTTTGCAAGGACCTTCCCAGCAATTTATAATAAAGAGATGCCACGATGATTATCAAACAACTGAGGATTCCCTTTCCATTTGAATAGGTGGATAATTGACGCATCCTCGAATTCTTGTGGGATGGCTTCTTTTCTCCACATAATGTGAAATAACTGTCATCTTCTTTGCTATTGGAGTTCCGCCTGCTTTATAGATCTCAGCAGGTATTGCATCTGATCCTGGAGCCTTGCCAGATGACAGAAGTTTTATTGCTTTCACTGTTTCAGCGACGGTTCGGAACTCGTTAAGCAGCAGATTACATTCCACCTGTAGTAATCTGTTGATAGCGTCATCATTGATAGATGATGGCCGATTAAGAACACTATCAAAGTGCTCATCCCATCTTTTCAAGATAGTCTCTTTGCCAGTCAGAAGAGCAGCTCCATGTTCACTGAGAAGAGGGGTGGTTTCTCAGCTCTGGGGACCATAAACTGTCTTTAGCGCATCAAAGAACTTCTTCATATCCTTTCTATCTGCAAAGGACTGGATTTCATCAGCCTGACTGCTCAGCCAGGAGTCTTGTATATCTCTGAGCCTAGAGTGGACTGTCTTGCATATATTTGAATATGCCGCCTTATCGGATACTGAGCTGGTATCACTAAGGTATGCCTTGTGTTTTTGGTGTTTCTCTTCAAGGAGTCCCTAGATTTCTTCGTCATTCTCGTCAAACCACTCTTGGTGTTTGCGAGATACTGGTCCTAGGGAACCCATTGCTGAAGAGTGGACGGTGTCTCTGAAGACTGTGCAGTTCTCTTCTGGATCATCTGAACGGAGTTCCATTGCATCTAATGGGCTGCAGATATCATTGATGAAGGCTTGCATCTTGTTGTTTTGTTGCAGCTTGGAGACATCCGGTACACAACATATATTTCATCATTAAATAAGAACAAATTTTCCCTAAAATATCAATAAATCTTTGCTTTCTAGGGCTATCAAGAGCAATTCCTATGGACTCAAAAACGAGTTCGAATTAGCCATGGTAAACGAGTAATAGGTGTTCGAGTTATTGAGTTTTATTGTACGTGCTGTACTTTTCTGGAAGAGCAAATGCACAGAAAATGTACACTACTTGATAAGCGCATTTTGAAAGGGGAATGGAATCATCAAAAGTTCTGTTTTTCTGTGACATATTATTATTTAACAGTAATCCGCCTCTACAAATACCGTACTTACCTTAAGTAAATAGACACCATTTTCCGCCTGCTAATGCATCTAAACATTGCTGAATCAGTGACAAACAGTGCCAATCGACCCTGATCAGACGCCGCGTTCTGCTGAGTCTGGTCTTTGTCTACAATGTTTGCTCTGGCCTGTCTTTCCAAGTACTTGTGACAGATAGTTCAAAGCCATAGCTTACATGTAAACAATGATTGACCAGATCAGGCTGTGTGTCCGTGTAATCCGATCAAGGTTCACGCTGTTAGTCTAGAACTTGGAGGTTGTGGAGACTTGGCAAACGCCGATGGCTCACTGCGCATGTGTAAGTTGGTCGAAGATTTGAGTTTTCATACACACGCTATAGGGACACCCTTTTATTGAATTGTCGTTAGAACTGATCTGTACACAGACTCGTTTTTTTTTTGTTATACTTAGCAATAAAATGACATTCCCATTTTCATATTTGAATTCGGTGGGCATCATGCTCCTTGGAAATGCATTTACGCTCATTTTTACAAACATCAGCGGCTTTTACATCTCACAAAATTTATTTAACCGGATTTACCTAGAATTCTTCGGACAGTTTAACTCTTTATCATACTTGTCCAAAATTTTAACAATTCTATTTAAAATCCTGTTGATGTGACAACCTGATGGATGAGTAGATAACGATGTAGACCCAGATCAGACGCGGCGTCTGATCTGGGTCTACACTGTAAGCTCAGGCATGTCTGCTAAAATAGTGTAAATACGGTATTTAGAGATGGAATATTTTGTGGACAAATGTTTTATGTAATATGATATGTCTGTAAAATATAATATGAGCCTCATCAAGTGAAAATGTACCTTTGTGGGTCATGTTCAGACAGCGAAAGCCTAGCTTAGTCCACGCTGTCTGATCAAGGCCTTCCTGTCCGCAAACAAATCATTAGATTCTGTAGGATGTTTCAATGAGAGCAAATGCCCGGATGAGACTTTACGCATGCTCAGGTTGATCTGCGCATTATGTGCATGTTCGAAGGCATTTTCTTCGCTTGACGCGGCCAATATAATCAGTAGGATTACATAATGAGTATATCGTAATTCTGTCAATGGCAGACGATGCACTAATATAAATCACTGCCAGACGTGTTTAAAAATTTATTGTACACTGTAAGATTCTTTTTTTCAGCATGTGAAGACTCAAAGACTAAACCATGCTTTGCAAAGCTCTGTAGCAACTCAGACTATTAATCTACTTAGCAGTTAAAAAAACATTATCAACTTAATGAACATTTTCATTTAATATTTTACATAAAATTTTATACTCATAAAACGTAATGCGAAAGCTATCATAAAACATATGCGCTTTAAATTTATGATTTCCAACATTCAACATCATGCTTATTTAACGATTTCGCTATGGGGACTGACTTAACTTGGTAAACTTTACAGCAAACCTATTCAAATATACTGAAAATTTTACCGCCAAAAGAAATGAAAATTTTCAGATGAAAATTTGGATATTTTTCAAACTTCTGCTCAAAACATAGATTAGGGGTACTCGTTAGAATCGCCCCAGCGAGGCGGTTCTAACGAGTACCCACAATCTATGTGTTTGAGCAGACATAAGATCAATGATGTATACTGGGCCCCTGTAAACCCTAGTTTTGCTATATGAAAGTGGGGTTTAAGGGGGTCAACATAATATAGGCATGTTTTCGTGATGTTTTAAAAGGGAGACAAACATAATGTGTGTGACTTCCTATGTGCTTTCTTTCTTTCCCGAGGCACCTAAAAAAGGAGAGATGAGCGACAAACAATGAAAAAGCGAACGCCATTTATGAAAGTAAAAAAAATCAAAATCCTATTTTCTAGGGAAAATAAGAAAACGTATTTCAAATTGTCATCTGTAGATAGTTTTATCCTGTATAGTATGCTAAGCATTAAATGTTTTCCCAAATTTCACGTTATCAAAATTTCTCAAACCTTCAATTTGAATGAAAATTATGAACAAGAAATGTGCTAAAAGAAATTAAAGCTGTAAAAATGGGATCTATATTTATTTTTCACTGTTAATTTGTAATTTTCTTATGAAATGCATATAACGAAGTGATCAGTTTAGCCACTGAGGAGAGCAAGACAGCTATATGCACTTTTGGAATATACATGCATCACATTGGTCAAAGGTTTAACTTTATTTCGATGTCATTTATCTGTAACGGGTTACAGCCTTGTCCACAAGTCAGAAAACGTACCTTCTGACATGTTCGCTAGAGAGGATTCAGATCAGCTTGCGCATTCGAGAGACTATTCAGAAGCTTAAGTGGGCGCATTTTGGATAGAAAGAGATGCAAGGTTTCTTCATGCGGACAATGGAGACTCTGATCAGACAGTGCGGATGCGCAGGCAGATAGGAGTCTTCGCTATGCGTACATGTTAAAAGGTACGTTTTCTGAGGTTGCGACTGAAATGAATACACAAATATTTTTTCTGGGCCTTGGTTTGCGGTAAACACTTATTTTCTTAATATGGCAGATCAAGTGCGTTGTTTCTGTGGCTAGCAAGCCAACTAAAAGCACTTGCTAATGCTATCTCTGCCTTTCAGACACAGACATCGGTTCGGGTAATCAAATAAGTGTTCATTGTGGAAGGGAAAGTGGAGACAAACTATTATTTTTCAGAACGATTTTTTATAATGTATTTTACGCTGAAGTTCAGTACAGATATGTTATATGTACTATGAAATTCCACCTTATACGATATGAAGCGCAACACACGGAAAAAGGGCCCTGATGCAATTTGCGGACAAGGTAGGTCCAGATCAATGTGCGCATTCTTGCAGTCGGATCTGAGTATTCTCTGTTTGTCGACATATACTGTTGTATCTATTGATTCTGTAAGCGGCCAACGAAGTCCTGAGCAGCCTGCGCAAATGCGCAGGTTGATCAGGACCTGCGTTGTCCGTAAATTGAATAAGGGCCATTTTCGTGCATTGCGCATCATATGTAGAAACGGGGGTAAGAAATCATGTTGCATGAATTCTGTGTTAGATGTACTGTGTCACAACGTCAGAAAACATATCTTTAGACCTGTGCGCCCAGCGAAGATACAGATCAGCCTTCGCATTCGCGCAATGTGATCAGAATCTTCACTGGGAGCCTTTTGGATAGCCAAGTCCACGATCTTTCTTTATGCTGGCAACGAAGACTCTGATTAGACAGCGTGGGTGCGCAGGCTGATCTGAATCTTTGCTGCGTGCACATATCCGAATTTGGTTTCTCACGTTGCGGCTTATATTATATGCACTAGGAAATCTCAATTTATACCATAAGTAGAAAATGGGCATAGCAAGTCATGTTGCATGAATTCTGTATTAGATATACTCATAATATCTAAATTTTGTAGAATGGTACACAAGCAGAAAGCCTCCCATATACGTTTTGCCATATAACTAATGTTATGCCATGTTTAAATAGCGACTAGGAAGTCGCTGGTAACATGTGGCATCGATAGCTCTTGTCTATCGACATGTATCGATAAAAGCGATCTTCAGTGTGTCTGCTGTAATTGATTGCTTCTCCTATACAATTACATTTAGAGCTTTGATAGACACACCGTTCATATTTATTAGCGTTGTCAATGAAGAACGAACGTAATCATGATTCATTTGAATATCCCTAAAAAAGTGTATTCACAACACATTTGAGAATATATTTGATGTTTTCCACATTTGTAAGTAGATATTGCAGTAAGGCCAGGATTTTCCCAATAGGTTCAGGTGCTGAAGACCAGATTTCAGAAAATACAATATTACCTTTTTTATTACATACTCAGATAGCCCGATGTCTGACTCATAGCAAACATATAATAATAAAAAAAAAAAAAAAAAAAGCTTCTGGCTTATTATCACGGGGGGCGGATAAGTCAATTCTGTTTATCCCACCCGAAAACTAAATTAATACCATGTTCAAAACGATGCGAGTTATATTTAGTTACCTCGTTTATCTGACTTGAATTCTCTTTCTCATTCCCGTTAAATGCAATATTGAATGTGTTTCATAAAAATTGTTATAGAAATATGTTTCCCCGCTGGACCCAAGATGCCCTTTGGTGGACATATTTCCCTGACATACTTACGTAATATATATGAATGGGAACTTGGGTCTGGGATGGGGGGCGGGGGGCAGGAGCGGAGCGGATATATTTTTATAGCAACTTTTTTCAAACGCATTCAATTTTGCATTTTAAACTGCAATGAGAAAAATAATTCAATTCAGATATACAAGACACGCGCACAGACTGTACTCATTTCATTTCAAATCAGTGTTGTGTTCTTGTCATTCTGATGCAAGAAATATTTTCCAAAGAGAAAGGTAACTAAATGTAAGTCACCCGTGATCGTGATACCAAGGTTTTAAACTGTCAGTGGAGGCAACTTTGTTAAAATGGTTTTCACTCCCTTCTGAAAGCGCCCAACAACAAAGGGAAAGAAAGACAAATACTGTTAACCCATTTATGCCGAGTGCACTCTTCTACCTTAAGTCTTTGGACAAGTCCATTTCCTATATAAGGGATGTCTGGTTAGTTTTTATTATTATCAGGTTTCGTAGAATTTTTTTAATTTAATGCAAACAGGGAAGACCCTGATCAGACGCCACTTTCTGTGGCTTCCGATCTGGGTCTACACTGTTTGTCTATGTCCCATTTATAGGACGCTAAGCTTAAATGGGTTAAGCAGCCACAAAATGAACAAGTGGCAAGCAGAGTTGGCAGCTCGGTTACCCAAACTTAACTGAGTATCTCTAAACTTACATTCGTGTTAAAAAAAAAAAAAGAAAGAAAAACAAAGTCAGAAAGTAAAACGCTATACAACAATTAACAAAACGTACCACAATAATAATAACAATAAAATGAGATTTGCATTGGCAAAAGCTACTCACATTTTTTCAGCAAGCCTACCTGTGAATTTGGTATTGTACTTACTAGAGCAGTTAACATTTTGACCACTAACAAGCTCGTTAAGCTAACAATGCTTTGAACAATTGGACCCTGGTTGTTTGAAAATGGAGAACGTCCAACAGATGATACGCTGGATATGAGCCGCAAGGTCAGGAAACACACTTTCGGACATGTGCTTCTTGCAAAGCAGCCTGCGCATTCGAGCAGTCTGATCAGATTCTACCCCGGGCGCATATTGGATAGCCAATAATGCAGTTTTGACATTCGGACAACGAAAACTCTGGTAAGTGAGCAGACTGCGCGGACGCGCAGGCTGATTTAAGCCTTCGTTTGGCACACATCTCAGAAAGTACGTTTTCTCACGTAGCGGCTCATACGGTACAAAAGCAGCCTGAATGATTCACAGAAGGCCTTTAACATACCGCCAGATTCGCAATAACATGCGCAAGTGTTGTAAACATTATTACATATCCAATTTGTAGATTTGTGAAGTCAAAACAAAACGCACTGGTAAATACACCCATTTCCTAATTTTCAAATGCGTTTTTAACATTTTCAGCCCTGCAGACCAAAATGGATACCTGTGCAAATAGTAAGCCGTTTCATCAGGGTCTACACTGTTTGCCATTCTGATTTTCATTTTTGACTCAAACCCTAATTGTCAACAGTGGACCTGTCCAAATTCAAAAGATGGAAGAGTCCATTTCAGAAACTCGGGATGAAAGGGTTAAAAGATCATACTCTAGTTGAGAGTTGCGACTGCGTATTACCATCATGCAGGTTCCGGCAGGTTGGTTAGTACTAAAATATTCAGGGCCCAGTTGTTCAAAGCGTCGTCAGCTTAACGAGCTCGTTAAGGGTCATTTCGTTTTAGCAGATTCGATATACAATATTCTGATATTTTTTGCTGAAAAAATGTGAGTAGCTTTTGCATTGCAAAAGCTACTCACATTTTTTCAGCAAAAAATTTCAGCATATTTGCGTATCACTCGATGTAAATTTTAACGAATCATTAACTAACGACGTCGTTAGCTTTGAACAACTGGGCCCAGATTTACTTTCAATTTATTAGTGTTGGATGATAAACATGATAAAGGTAATTTAGTATGAAAACAATATAAGTAAGGATAATTAGGATGTGCCACAATCCCGAATCACAGCCCTACCGAGACACCAGAAGTAGAAGATTTGAGGAATAAACAATAATTAAACAAAGGTCTAAAATGAAGCCATACACACAAAAAAAGAAGAACTGCAACAGAGGAACCGCCTTAGAACGATTATTTGAAAAACGACTGAAGTTCTTGTAATACTTATATTTCTGTACACATCTTATGCATATTGACGTTCATGTACTTAAGTCACGGACATTCCCCAAATATTCATAAAAAGAGGAGCAGAACGAAGATACTATCATAATGATTTCATCAGGACAAAATGAGACACATGCAATAAAGAATAAGCTGAGATTATTCTGGCGTAAGGTAGGACAGTTGATGCTTTTACCAGTAATGCATATTGTATCTGTATGAACCGAAATTTGGTAGTTCAAATTGCTTATCATGATTTGTAAAAGTATCCAAAATAACCGCCTAGCAATAACAAAACCTCGCATTCCAGGTGTTTAAAATAAAAATATTGCAAAAAATATTTTGTGGCAAAGTTAGAAACATATAAAAAATAATCAACTGACTTATTACGTGTCATGCAAGACGAGTATGTTGGCAAAATGCTCTACATACAATTTCATTTACATGTATGCGCATGATCTAAAGATGTGTTCAAAGAAAATAAAACCAGATATTGCCAGCTGTGCAATAATGATAAACTGATTAAAACTGAGAACCGGCCTTGCCAAAATAAATTAATTATTTGACTCATGTTTGGCGTTCGCTCTCCATTCTGCAGATGTATCTAAACTAGAAGCATGAATTTGATCACATCGGACAGAAAGGGCCTTAAGCCTCTCATCCCTGACATTACAAAAACATACCTATTCAAACATATAGAAGATTTCACCTCCAAAAACGCAAATATTTTCAGATATAAACCCCGATATTTTTCATATTTCTGCTCAAAACATAGATTGCGGGTACTCGTTAGAACCGCCTCGGTGAGGCGGTTCTAACGAGTACCCACAATCTATGTTATTTAGCAAAATAAGAAAAATAATGTATACCCCTGTAAACCCCAGTTTTACTATAGAAAATGGGGTTGAAGGGGGTCAAATTCATATAGGCATGTTTTCGTGATGGTTACTAAAGTGGACTCTTCTATCCTTCAGTTTGGACGTCCGCTGATGCAAAAGGGGTTTCAGTCTAAAATCAAATACAGTGGCAAACAGTGTAAACCCGGATGAGGCGGCTCACCACGTCTCGTCTGGATCTACATTGTTTGCAAATGTGTCTGATTTGTCTGCAGGGATTAAAGGGCTAAATATATAGACCTTTTCAAATATAACGTCACACATTAAACATTCACTCGAAACCCCTCGGTCTTTAACGCAGAGTACGTTCTAGCCTCGTTCCTATTGGATGGCAGGAAGTTGTTTACGTTTATCGGACAGTATAATTGCCGATGTTTTTTTGAAAAAATAAAGCAGTTTCAGTCGTCAAACGTTTCTTTTCAGAAAAGACTCTCATCGAGTGATCATTTAAATGTCATAACCACAAATATTAACATATATTTTGACTATATACTAGCTAAAACTAGGCGCAAAAATGTTCACCACAAAGCAGTATGACGGTTATGCGCGTACCTGCTGATATCGGAAAAATATCATTGAAACAGGTGCATTTGTCTTCGGAAAAGCAGTCAGATTGCTTCTTAAAGCTTTATTTTAAAACACTAGATAAAATTTACGATTAAATATTAACCAAAAGGAATTATTATCCAAATGAAATTTGGCTTGAATCAGTTGGTATCAATGGAACCGGAAATGTTTTTGCCATCCACAATTTTTGGTCTCGTGGCATAACAGTAATCACGTGGTCAGTAGACCGGATGAAAACAATAACATCTAAAAGATCTATATAAAGCAGATGAACCAAACCAGTTTGTGCATAGTAGTTTATTAGTACGGGCACCAAAATCTAATCTGGTAAATATTTAACATGAAATCGTTTATTTCATACGGTAAGGATCAATGATAAGATATTACAGTGGTTAGTTGAGTTGTGTTGTAGAAAATTGCAATCATCAGATCTTTTATGTCAAAGACGATCCATAGGTTTAACCCTTCGAAAACTACTTCATAGGTTCATTGAGCAAATGGAATCATCGAACCCATTCTGGTAGCTTGGAAACTGCTTAAGCAGGTGCTAGCTGACATCTGCACGACTGCGAACACATTACGAAAACACGCCTATTCAAATATATAGAACATTTGACCTCCAAAAACTGAAAATTTTCAGATAAAAAAAACGCTGATATTTTTCATATTTCTGCTCAAAACATAGATTGTGGGAACTCGTTAGAACCGCCTCGGCGAGGCGGTTCTAACGAGTACCCACAATCTATGTTTTTCAGCAGAAATAAGAAAAATAATGTATACCCCTGTAAACCCCCGTTTTACTGTATGAAAAATATCAGCGTTTTTTTATCTGAAAATTTTCAGTTTAAGGGGGTCAAAATAATATAGGTGTGTTTTGGTGATGAACATTGACGTCACATGAAGAGAAGGCAGGGGAAGATACATGCATGTTTATGGACACGATAATCGTCCAAAAAAAAAAAAAAAAAAAAAAAAAAAAAAAAAAAAAAAAAAAAAATACATTGATGCTTATCACATCGAAGATACATTTAGCCTGGAACAATCTTTTTTGTTACCTCTTATACCGCTTCAGTAATTGCTTTTGGCATTCAGTTATTAAAAGAAACGTCTGTCCGGCGTCTTAAAATATTTGAACTGTATTGCCTAATTCAAAGATATTTGTACATGCGATATTATATTGATTGTGCTAATAACCTTTAACCTGAAGCAATAGTCCTAATGCTCCGTGGACGTCCAAAAAAAAAACTTAAAATGCCGACTGAGCAAACAAAGTCTTTGAAAGTTTGCCCTATACTTGTCCTATACGGGTTGGAGGGAAGTACAAATCGAGGTGTATATCACGGTTGAGATGCATATTTTATGTGCGCCCAGCAAAGATTCTGATCAGTCTGCGTACTCACGCAGTCTGATCAGTAATTGCACCGGGCGCATTGCGGATAGTCAATGATGCAAAGTCTGATTTGGGTCTATACAATTTACTATTGTCCCTTTTATGGGACCATAGGCATAAATGGGCTAAGTACACTAAATGACAATACAAAACACTTCATCGAATACAAAACAAACACAAGAAAAGCAAACAAAACGAACAAACGAAGATGGCATAAATATTGCCTTGAAACGGTGAACAGCAATGCCGATGCTAGGCTTCAACGAGGTTTTAAGGAGATTCAAAACTCGTCTTCATTACGAAAACACGCCTATTCGAATACATAGAAAAGTTCATCTCCAAAAAACTGAAGATTTTCAGATACAAAAACTCTGATATTTTTCATATTTCTGCTCAAAACATAGATTGTGGGTACTCGTTAGAACCGCCTCGGCGAGGCGGTTCTAACGAGAATCCATAATCTATGTTTTGAGCAAAAATAAGAAAATTAATATCTACACCTGTAAACCCCAGTTTTACTATATGAAAATAGGGTTTAAGAGGATCAAAATTATATAGGCACGTTTTCGTGATGTACAGTTCCAATTGTATATTATTACTCCTGCCGTGTAGAAGTTCAAAACGCATTACAGGATCGACACAGAAATATAAAACATTAACTTTTAAACACTTTGATGAAACAAAGATAAGGAATCGATTACCACCTGAAAGTCATGGCAAAAGACACCTTTAGATTTTTATTTTACATACATACTTGCCATTCATACCTATGAATCTTATATAGAGCCGAAATGTTATCGAATGTTTGGACTGTTGGCTCGTTTAATATATGTGAAAACAGAAATCCGCTGAAAGCGTCTAGGTGGGTGTGGGTTGGGTGAGAAGTGCTGCATTTTTAGTGTTCCTCGTGATCAAAGGCATTAAAACTGAGACCGCTATTTTATACTTGTGATTGTTCTGTATTTCCAAAGGATTCCTACAGCGATTATATTTTATCAAGAAAAAATGAAGGATATCCAAAAGTACATATTCACATTTGTGAGCACATTTTACATATGTGTTTGCATTGTTTTCTTTACACAAGAAAGGGTGGTGGAAATGAGAGCCAAACATAGTTTTACGGAAATACATGCATTTTAACTAGATGCACGCGCTATACTATACTTCCACTTTGGCCGAATTTACACGGTAATACTGTTGATAATTAAAATAATATGAGCCCTGGCGTACCTTCGGACATGTGCGCCCTTAATGCTGATCTCAGTTACAAACATATGTTCGGTCGACAAAAGTGTCCTCAACCTCATCACTGAAACGTCACAGTGAAACACACGTAATTACAAACACTATGATGAAACAAAGCAATAGCCGCAAGGACGATCTGAAGCCAGAACACAAGAAAACAACATATAGGACCACGGTGGAAATGACCACAGACACTGATAGTCCGACGCCATTTTTTTTTTCTGAAAGATTCAGAAGAGAAATGTCATTTAGTCTGAAGTCACCATAAAATTCAATGCCGATAGCCCTGTTTGCAGAAGTGTTTTTTTAAAAAAAAAAAAACAACAAAAAAACGTTATTCTGGATTAGTTCAGAATGGCAGTGATGAAACCTAGAACTTGAATAGTGTGGTCCACAGAACTTGATACTTCAGGTGTTTTCAGTTGCGAGTGTGTTATTGGTTTCAAGGGTCCTTCTTTTTTAGGATCTTATTAGAAAATGTTTACGTTGTTTATGATACCGGTACCCGAGCTTAAGGATTTTAGCAGTTAAAATGTTATTTCGACAATAAAAGTCATGGTTTGACTAGATGTTCTAGCACAATAAATCAACTGATTTTTAAATACAACAGGATGTATATGTACAATAGGATGTAACGCGAGGGACATTGCCATCCAAAAACAGAAATATACAATGTCAAATTCAAAGCCACATAAATATTATTCCTTACGGTCTTGTCAGATAGTTTTTGATGCTCTTTCATTTCGTCTCGATAATATCTTTATACGGTTTGATACTATATTTTACAACCAAACAGTGTGTATACCGATGGTACTAATTATGCCTTGTTGTTGCAGTTTGCGAAAGAGACTTTCTCACGAAAATCAATCCGAGGTCTGTTGGTTGCATGGGATAGGGACTATTTTCCAAAATGTATTGAGTGAACATGGAAATCCGACCTTCATCCGTTTGTGTTGAAGTTTGAAAACGTCTTAAATGCGTTTTTACAGATTTTAACTACTGGATACGTTGTTAATCGAATTTCATACCAAAATCATTGAAATATGTAAACGCTTTACTATTGAAATGTTGAATACCAACTTCATGTTTGCAGCAGTATAAAGTGCATAGAATCCTCCTGACAGAAAATAAAGGCTTACTCCCTGGACTTTTCTTTTACCTTTTTTGGTGAACCTATCCATAGGATAGTATATTAACCTTTAATCCCAGCCGGACATGCCTGCCTAGATCAGATGATACTGACCCTAAAGGAACAGCCTGGGTATGGTTCCAAACTGTTTGCCATTCATCCAGTACGTTTAGACGCATCAGAAAATAGTCTAACAAACTAGTTCTCACTGTTCGCCATTCATCGAGTACTTTTAGACGCATCAGCAGATAGTCATACAAATTGGTTCCCACTGTTCGCCATTCATCCTGCACTTTAAGACGTATCAGCAGATAGTCATACAAATTGGTTCCCACTGTTCGCCATTCATCCTGCACTTTAAGACGCATCAGCAGATAATCATAAAAATTGGTTCCCACTGTTCGCCATTCACCCTGCACTTTAAGACACATCAGCAGATAGTCATACATATTAGTTCCCGCTGTTCGCCATTCATCCTGCACTTTAAGACACATCAGCAGATGGTCATACAAATTCGTTCAAACATGAGAAAATGCGCGGTAGAATCAAATAGTTTTGTATTACTACATGTATTAACCCATTTATGCCTGATGTCCATTAAAAGGGACATTGACAAACAGAGTAGACCCTGATCAGACGCCACAGAATGCGGCGTCTGTTCAGGGTCCACATTGTTGGCATTAAAAAAAAGGTAAGAGAAAAGTCCAGGGAGTGCCACAAACACAAACCGCAGCCCTTCCCAGACCCCAAGAGTAAGAGGAAACCGACAAATCCAAACAAGCACAAACCGAACAAACGTACGAAAAGCACTAAGATTAGCTCTCTCTACCCCAAGCGAGGTAATAGCAATTCTAAAAGGACTGAAAAACATAAGAACAAAATGACACATGGAAAGAATACAACAAATCGCCTCGTAGAATAAATCACAAAGCAACAAAGAGTAAGACTAACACCGGGACCACCGCCTTAGAACGGTCAGTAGAGTGAACCACCGGGGGGTTTAAAACACCTTTACAGCTAGCTAACTTCACCCTGGGTCCCGATGCTACTCTTAATACAGAAACACATAAAAATTCGGTTCGCATAAAGGCTCCCAACTCAGTCAATGCATCAAAGCGAAAACACAAAAATCAAATTAATCACTATAATAAACAAAGACGAGTACTCATGGCTAATTCTACTGTATGCCAGAGTAAATGAAAACCAATAGTTGAACCACGGCGAGCCAAGCCAAAGACATATCGTCAAGCCCAAACCCACTGGTTAAAGTTTCACGAAGAGGCCGTCATTGGGTCTGAGGCCCGAACCGCCGTCGTGCAATTAAAGAGTGAAGCATAGCCATCAACAATGATTGGGTTGACAACTAGGCATGCAGTCTAAGTTAAGGAATTAATATAAAACATAGTCATAATACAAACTAACCATACACTGCCATTGGAAATACACCAGGCCTAAGAGGTATGGTAGAATCTTTTCGGTATAAATGGGTTAAAACACTGTAAACAGTATGATATACGAATATTTCAAGTAAATGCTGTATCCATGTTGACCTATTCAATAATATCAGATAACCTTAGGCTTTAGCAATTATGCTTTGGTCTAGCCCTTTCATCACTGCATACCAAGACGGGTGCTGTTATAGACAGTACAGATCAAGATCAGGATATGCCCTGTTCCCAGTCCTGTTGTTGATTTGTGACTAAAGCCTCTAATTGCAACTATGAATGTGTCCAAATTCTGAAACGGAATAATCAATTACAGAAACACAGGTGAAATGGTTAGTTTCACCTGCTGCACTGTATGTACTCTAAGATGCAATAAACATATTTGAGGTTTAGTTGCATTAGCAACATTCCTCAGTCTGGCTCGGAGTCCACGACGTATTTAGACGATTGCTTTAAGCCAACTGTTATTATCATAACCAAGAAAAAAGTAGACGGAAATGATGTTTATGAATCTGGCATTGCATTTTAAATCCGTTAGATTGCATAAGCAGATTCTTTGTTTGACAACTAAATGTCAAACGCAATTACTGAAAAGAGGTATTAGAGATTACAGACAGAGTTAATTGCATATAGCACTATGATAATTTTATCTCCTTTATGATAAGTATCATTTTGTTTTGTTTTTAAAAGTTATCCACTCGCAAACGTAGCTTTTTGTAAAAATTAATCAAACAGCCAGCTGGGGAGAGGGTAGCAGCAGGTGAGCCAACAGATAATGTATCCTTATGATGAAAACAAAGGTCTTATATCATATACAAATGGCGAAGACCCAAATCGGGGAAACGCAGGTTAGGGACTTTCAAAAGTTCGTCCATGTATTATAGAGTACAAGCTGACAATGTAAGCGGAAAACGAAGACACTGATTATGGAAAACATGTGCAGAATGACCTGGGCCATCTTTCACTGCACATGTTGCTCTCCATATAATGCGCAATGCACAGAAATGACCCTTATGCAATGCGCGGACAACGCAGGTCCAGATCAGCATGTGCATCCGTGCAGTCTGATCTGAGCATTCTATGTTTGTCGACAAATGCTACAGTATCCATTGATTCTACTACATTATCCATTGATTCTTTAAGCGGACAACGAAGACGCAGAAAAGCCTCCGCTAATGCACAGGCTGATCAAGGCCTGCGTTGTCCGAAAATTGTGTAAGGGCTCTAATGATGGGATAAATCAAAGACCGGGCCTCTGATGCTCTTATATTTAACATAGATTTTGAAAATATTGACGTGTGCCTGTGTGTGTGTGTGTGTGTCTGTGTGTGTGTGTGTGTGTGTATGTGTGTGTGTGTGTGACAGGTAAAATATTTGCTCAACGCAGATGAATATGCTTAGTTTGCCTTTTGCTTTTTGTATTATGAATTTTTATAGAAATTTATATTTTGCTTGCGTATGGCGAAAGACGTTGACGATGACCTAGTCTACCAATATTAGTGTCCTTTCGACATCACTTGGAAAGACGTTTTTGTTTGCTTGGCGTTTAATTTTAAATGAAATACTTTGATCTAATTGATCATATCTTATCAGACACCATTTGTCTTTTCTGTTTCTGCGTTTTGTTCTCAAATATTTACCATGAAATTAAATTTACAGCCAAAACTTGGTCTGACCTCTACAAGTTCTATAGTAAAGTGATTTTGTTTTTGAATTTATATCTAAGAAAATAGTTTTGCTTTTCTTTTTTGAATTTGAATCGGTGATGTTTCAAAACAATATTGTGAAAATTTCAGAAAAATAAATGAACTAGCGGAACGTATTGAAAATCTGCCTCCAAGTTACCTACCCTGCAGAGTTCTGCATAATTTGCATTCAGTTTTACGATAGGAGAAAGTGGAAATATTTGATTTAAAAAAACAACAACAAACAAACAAAAAAAAAAAAAAAAAAAAAAAAAAAAAAAAAAAAAAAAAAAATGGCTAGAATAAATATTTTCGTGTATAGGTAGTTACAATAAATGGTTTTGCATGTAATCATGACACAAGTTTGCAAATGAACTTCTTCCGGATAAAGCGCCATGCAAAAACGACTTTCTGAAAGATGTCGAAAGCACAGTAGTTCAAGTACTATGATTGCGATGATCTCATTAAAAAATAATTTGCTGTAAAGTTCAATTAACAGAACACTTCATGAAAATAACTTACTTGAATGCATTATCGATACAGCGAGTAATGCATCATGGTACCACGCCATAACCATCAACTCCTGGTGACAATAAAAGGAACATTACACAATATGTCAGTTACAATGTAACAACGAATACCCTCACCTGCTTGTGCTATCAGACTGTTCCGGGTATTCGCTGTTAGCTGGCATACTACTAGAACTGACTTGTATAACCGGGGTCAAATTGCAAAGAAGTTACTTCTGAACAGAACTCCTATATTCACATGTACAATATGGTATCTTAGCTGGTTCTCGGTCCAATTTTGACTTGCCTGTTGAAGCAGATGTTATCATGGTAAGCAACAATAAAGTCTCTTTCAATTTTAGGGCAAATCTAGTAAGGTATAATGTGTGAATTAAACTCAAAGCTCATTATACTGAAGCGGAATTTATTTTTTTCAGGGAGGTAACTATCTAAATTGGTTTTGTCTCCTTCTGCTAAGGGGGCTGCTCTATAAGAAAAGAATTTCCTCCCGATTTCTTACCTTTTCAATAGGAATTTGATATACCGGTAAGTAATTACGAAGTCACAAAAGTGCTCTACTTTGTCGGGAAATCTACCATGTGTATCTATGTCCCTTAAATGAGATCATCAGACCCGAGTATCCAACAATCCCGTAAATGTGATGAAGCCAATACAAGCTGTACGTTTCAGTTTCTTTTTCTACATTCGCTTGAAGAGTCTCCTTTTAAAATAGAAACACTCTTTAACGCTTAGCGTGATGGGTAAAGATTAAAACAGATGCCCTATTGTACTATTTTCGTATTTTTCTCCAGAAAAACGGTTTGACATTTCATTCAGATTGTCTCCTTAGGAGACAATTTGCATGAAATGACAAAGCTTATTTTCTGGAAAATATAGCAACATATCATCGATTTGTCGTCTGTTGAAATTAGTCAAGTGTGAGGTTATGGTTAATAGATAAACTAGTACGTACGGTTTGAATTCAAATCGACTTATGTTTTCGTATATTCACATAAACATTTCATAGTAATACAAAAAAGTAAGAGAAAAGTCCAGGGAGTGCAACAATCACAAACCGCAGCCCTTCCCAGACCCCAAGAGGAAGAGGAAACCGACAAATCTAAACAAGCACAAATCGAACAAACGTACGAAAAGCATTAAGATTAGCTCTCTCTTCCCCAAGCGAGGTAATCGCAATACTAAAAGGACTGAAAAACACAAGAACAAAATGACACACGGAAAGACATACAACAAATCGCCTCGTAGAATAAACCACAAAGCAACAAGGAGTAAGACTAACACCGGGACCACCGCCTTAGAACGGTCGGTAGAGCAAACCACCGGGGGTTTAACGCACTTTTACAGCTAGCTAACTTCACCTTGGGTCCCGATGCTACTCTTAATACATAAATACATAAAAAATCGGTTCGCATAAAGGCTCCCAACTCAGTCAATGCGAAAACATAAAAATCAAATTAATCAACATAATAAACAAAGACGAGTACTCATGGCTAATTCTACTGTATGCCAGAGTAAATGAAAACCAATAGTTGAACCACGGGGGGGCCAAGCCAAAGACATATCATCAAGCCCCAACCCACTGGTTAAAGTTTTACGAAGAGGCCGTCATTGAGTCTGAGGCCCGAACCGCCGTCGTGCAATTAAAGAGTGAAGCATAGCCATCAACAAATTCACTTGTCAACGAGTCTGCCTTTTATGTACAAAGTGTTTCTGTTTAGAGGCCTGCATTTTATGTAAGCACCACAGACAAAATTTGTTTACGTCAAAAGTTTTAGAACCTTTTTGCATAGGATGAATGATGAGGCTTTCATTTCCTTTGGGATAATTGGACCCATTGTAGTATATTTGAAAATGGAGTTCTGCTCATGTTTACGCTAGAGGGCATAAGCAATGTTGCAAACTTCAATACTACTTATGAAGAGTCTCAATAAAACCGAGACTCCCATTTTCTAATCCGTAGTGAGTTCTTTATTTCCAAAGGCAAATTTTTTTGACGTTTATTTCTGATGTCAGTCAACTATCAACCTACCACAAAATAAATAATACCTAAAAATATTACATTATCACAATAATTCGCTCAGATAAAGGAATATGGTAAACTTTACGTCATATGTGAAAGAAACAAATTAATAAATTCAATAGCCATATTACATTTTCCAGAATGGTGGCTTCCTTTTTCTGTCGTTTTGACAAAACATATGCTTAAATAATTATCTTATTTGATTTTCATTGTTTATACTTGTTACCAGGGGTCTGAAAAAAAAAGTGAAGAAAACTACACAAGAAAGGTCACATTAGCAGAACACAGCTTTTCTTTTGCACTGAATAAGGCTAAAATCGATTTGATCCCCCGATTGTTTTAGCTGCGTTCTGGGCGGTGGTTCTTGTGTTTTGTATCGTGATTTGTGTGGCCTGGTGGCTGCTCGCCGCTGTTGTGTTTTGTCCTGTTTGCTATTTTATTGTTGTGTTTGGTGGTGGTCCTGGTCATCCCGTCTGTCGTTGTGATTACCGCGTTGGGGAAGCTGGTTGCTTTCGCATATTTTGGTTTCTGATGTGTGCACTGTATGGCATGGTTTATTTGATTTTCCTCTTGAGGTCATTGGAAGATTATGCCTAGTGATATCGGCTTTTCCTGGACAACTTCTATACTAGTTTTGTAAAATGTAATAACAATACAAAACAAAACTTCTTCGAATAAGGATTTAACCATTTTATTAGGTCATACTCATCTTGTTGGTGGGTTGTTAGTGTTCTGTCTGAGGTCCTAATATTTGTTTGTCAAACAGAAGCTGGACTAATGAATCAGATCCAGAAACTTATCTAATACCTTTAAAAGTAAATAAGTGAACTCAGGAACTAAGCCAAAGAGATCTACATCAACTTCTCAATATCAAAGGGTAAAACAGACAAAAATAGAATTAAACAGAAAAAAAAAAACAAACAAAAAAAAACAAAACAAAAAAAAAAAAAAAAAACAAAAAAAAAAAAAAAAAAAAACAACAAAAAAAATCAATAGATGGCAAGTAGGGTTGGCAGCCTTTTCCAAACAAGGTGGCAATTCTGCTACCCAAACTTAACTTAATATATCTTTAACTCGTAATTGTTGAAAACAAACAACATTTGTAAGTGAAACTCATCAGTAATACACTATTGGGGGCTTAAGTTAGATTTACGGTATCCAAATCCTCGCCGTCAGCTTCCATAGTAGTAAAAAAATATTTGTCCATGGTATAGTGATGGTTTGCATAAAAGCGTGCAAACCAATCGGAAGTTTAGGTAACCAGTTGGTGAAATTCCATTTTAGGTTCATATATCAGTAAAGACCAACAATTGATGAATGCGACCGTTGTAATAAAATAACAGGTCATAATTAAGTAATGGAAGGGCAAGAATGCGATTTGGAAAAGTCACCAGCTGACATTAAAATTCTGCAAAAATAAAATAAATTGATAATGAAATAGTCAGATCCACATAGTCACCTACATAACCATTCATAACGCTTCATAGTATAATATGGTCAGTTCCAGACCAAAGAGAACCTATTTCAAATACGTTAGCAGAGAAAAGATGGCGCGTTAAGGAAGCTAATTAATTCCCTACGGTGGTTAAGTAGGATAGGACAAGCATAATAAAGAATGTAGCGCTGAGTTCGTGAAATGATGACCATTTAATGCAAATCGAAAGCGCACATGGCAAGTAATGATTTGAATAATGCAAAGAAATGTAAAAAAAAAAAAAAAAAAAGGTAAGAGAAAAGTCCAGGGAGTGCCGAAATCACAAACCGCAGCCCTTCCCAGACACCAAGAGGAAGAGGAAACCGACAAATCCAAACAAGCACAAATCGAACAAACGTACGAAAAGCACTAAGATCTACCCCAAACGAAATAATCGCAATGCTAAAAGGACTGAAAAAACACAAGAACAAAATGACACAAGTTAATACATAAAACAAATCGCCTCGTAGAATTAATCACAAGCCAGTAACAGACTGGAATGCATAGCAAAAAGTCTATATTACGTTTGCACTGGCAAATGGCTAACAGATAATAATAGTAATGATCTCCCACATGTAGTCTCTAACTCAAAGTACTTCTTAATACTGTTAGTAAGCCATAATCCAGGAATCGTAAAGTACGGCTTCACTCTGAATGCCACAGCACAGTTTTCATATTGTATCCACAGTTCTTCTTTTACTATTCATTCACTATTGAATTATAAAAGCATTCCAGGCAGCCATAATGTCCACATAACCAAAGTGTCACATAAGAGTGGAAATCTCATTTCCTGCTACAACATACTAAATTGCAAAGCATTGTAGAATAAATGGTCAACTAATACCACTAATACTAACTAAACCATCACAGAAATAAAAACAATGACAATAATAACAATGAATACCAAACTTGGTAAAGTATTCTGTACCTGCTGAGACAACACAAAATTTAAGCATAGAGAACTAGGTTGGAGGGGAAAATTCAAAATTTTCCATTGCATGTCTTTCTTTCTACAACAGCAGATTGAGGTCAAAATCAAAAGAGAATTCAAATCTCATTGACTGAAACTACCCAAGCATGCAGGTGACTGGTTATAAGCAGTCGGCCAGGTACTGCATGAGTGGAGCTATCTGCAATATTGGTAACCTGATAGCATCTGATGAGAATTGCATTTGTTTTCTATCTAGGTATTTAGGGGAGCATCTCTTAACATCCTGATGTCATGCTGAGAATGCAGGTAGCTGTGAAGCAGTTGACACCTAGTAATCAATAACTGATTAAACTTTAACCATAATATTAATTACCTAAGGATAGGACAAACATAATAAAGAATGTAACACTGTGTTTGGGAAATGCAGACCATTTAATGCAAAACAAAAGCGCATATGGCAAATATAGATCTGAATAACGCAAAGAAATATAAGACAGTAACAACAAGCTTGGAATGCATAATAAAAGTATATCATCATTGCACTAGCAAAATTAATGATACGTAGTAATGATCTCAAAATTCCAAACCTAACCCGTCGATACAAAATGATACATGTCGATAACAACAGAGTAACGATAATTGCAATTTTATTCTTGTTTTGTTGTCATCAGTGTAACAAGTCACAATGCAACAAAGTTTTGTCTGACAAATAATTGACAGAAGCTTTGTGTACTGACTAAAGCAAGCCGTTATAGTATATTAGATTTTTGTCAATACGTGCTGTTAATTTGCACAGCTTCGTTACAAGCGCTACATCAGTATTGGCTAAATTACTTTTTTCCCCAGTAGCTGATTGTTTTCTGCCATAGTTTACCATGGACAACTGTATACCGTATTTAACAAAAGTATTTGGACAAGCAAGTCTAAACAAACAGTGTAGACCTAGATCAGGCGCCGCAAAACGCGACGTCTGATCAGAGTCTACACTGCTTGTCATTCAACACCAGTTTCTGGAGATGATTTCGGGCAGTAAAATTGATTTGTTAAAATGTAAGAATAAGGGATAGTTATTAATGATTCCGAGTATTTAGGGTAACTCAGGTAATCACATAACATCCACAGCAATTTGCCTCCAGAGCTTCTTGTACGCATAGAAAATCTTGTTAATTAGTCACATTCTAACAATAACAGACAATTAGGACTGGTGACAAGAAAATGTACCGTATGGGAAATGCGATTGTTCAGGCTAATGTGCATGCTTTAGCAAACTATATGGACCCAGTTCAGTTTGGTCGATACTGTACTGTCTGTCTACACGTTTTATAGGCTTATCCAGTTAGTCAAAAAGAGATTGACGATTCACAGATGAGTTGAAGACCTCCACGCGCGTTGCGATTACGTATAGCTAGCTTATATCCTCACCCCACCCCGGTAATTTATAACCAACTATTTCAAGGCCGTACTTTTATTGTGGAACTTTTAGTTAAATTTTCTTGAGTGTTTTACTTACAAATGATTTTTTTAGCTCACCTGAGCAAATACTCAGTGTGAGCTTTAGTGATCACTTGCCGTCCGTCGTCCGCCCTCCACACATTTGAACGACTTCTCCTCTGAAACTCCTGGGCCAATTCACTTCAAACTTCATGTGGAGCCTTCCGTTAAAGTTGGATTGAAAATTTATACAAATGGTCACGGTCCGTTAATCTAGATTGCCGCCATGCCCATATATGATAAAAACACTTAAAATCTTCTTCTCCTGAACCAAGAAAGCTTCAAGGCGGAATTTTGGTATATAGCATAAGGGACTGAAGGTCTACCAAGTTTGATCAAATGATGACCCTATGATGACATTTGAATTTTCTACGGCAAGGTCAAATTTGCGTCCCTTTGCATTTGTATGGGAAAAATATTGAAAATTCAGTCTCAAAATGTATTAAAGACCAACGGCTGAAACTTACAATGTATCATCAAAGTAGCAAACCCTTTCAGTTACAATCAAAACTTTGTCCCCCAGAGGTATCTGCCCTTGTCCGTGGGCTATTTACATGTATAAAATCTCGTAATCTTTAAACGTCTTCTCTAAACAGCTAGACCTCTTTTCACCAGATATCATATTGGGCCTTCTGTTGAAGGCGTATAATCAATTTGTTCAAACCGTTCTGACTGATTTAACAATATGGCAGCCATACCCATATATGGTGAAAACACTTCAAAATCTTCATCTCCAGAGCCAAGAAAGCTTCAAGGCTGAATCTTCTTATAGAGTATTGGGGAATCAAAAAAGGGTAAGAGAAAAGTCCAGGGAGTACCACAGTCACAAACCGCAGCCCATCCCAGATCCAAGTTTGTTGAAGTGATGACCCACCCAAGGTTGACATTTGACCTTTTTACGGCACGGTCGGTGTCCCTATCTGTTGGTATGGGGAAAATATTGAAAATTCAATTTCTCAAAATGTATTAAAGATTAATGGGTGAAAATTACATGTATGTATGATCAAAATAGCAAACCCTATCAGTTACAATAAAAATGTTGTCCCCCAGCATCTGCACTTGTCCCCGGGCTACATATATGTATAAAATAAAGGTAAGAGAAAAGTCCAGTGAGTGCCACAATCACAAACCGCAGCCCTTTCCAGAACCCAAGAGGAAAAGGAAACCGACAAATCTAAACAAGCACAAACCTAACAAACGTACGAAAAGCACTAAGATTAGCTCTCTCTTCCCCAAGCGAGGTAATCGCAATACTAAAAGGACTGAAAAACACAAGAACAAAATGACACACGGAAAGACATACAACAAATAAAATTTCGTGATCTTTAAACGTCCTCTGAAACAGCTTGACAAATTTTAACTAGAGTTCACATTGGGCCTTCTGTCGAAAACATATTATCAATTTGTTTAATAGGATCTTCATTATTAAACACGAAAATGGCTGCCATGTCCATATATAGTGAAAAACACGTAAAAGTCTTCTTCTTCCGAACCAAGAAAGTTTCAAGGCTGAATCTTGTTACAGAGCATTGGGGAGTGAAGGTCAACCGTTTGTTCAAATGATGACCCTAGGTTGACATTTGACCTTTTTACGGCACGATCAAATTTACGTCTCTATGCATTTTTATGGGGAGAATGTTGAAAATTCAGTTTCTCAAAATGTGTTAAAGACCAATGGCTGAAACTTAAATTGAATGATCAAAGTAGCAAACACTTTTAGTTACAACAAACATTTTGTTCCCGGGTTATCTGCCTTTGCCCCTGGGCTATATACATGTATAAAATATCGTAATTGTATTCAAATGATGATTCTAGGTTAACCTTTGACCTTCCTGTGACGAGGTCAAATTTGCATTTCCATACTATTGTATGGTGAAAATGTTGTAAGTAAAATCATTTTCTAAAAATTTATTAAAGACCGCTGTCTGAAACATACAATGTATGATCAAAGTAGCAAACCCTTTTAGTTACGATCAAACTTTTGTCCTCCTGGTTTATCTGCCCTTGCCCCTGAGCTTTATACATGTATAAAATCTTGTAATCTTTATACAGCTTGACCAATTTTCACCAGATTATACTTTGGGCCTTCTGTCAAAGGCATATTATATCATCAATTTATTTAAACTGTTCTGCATTATTAAACGAGATGGCCGTCATGCTCATGGTAAAAACACCTAAAAATCGTCTTCTCACGAACCAAGAAAACTTCAAGGCTGAATCCTGGTATATAGTATCCGGGACTTAAGGTCCACCAAGTTTAGTCAAATGATGATATAGGATGACCGTTGACCTCTTTATGGCAAGGTCAAATTTGCAGCCCCATACTCTTGTATGGGGAAATGTGGCAATGCTGGAAGAAAATTGTATGGCATCTGCAGATATGTAATTACTCGGGTGAGCGAATGGTGGCCCATGGGCCTCTTGTTTTAACATTATGTAAGTTAACTATACATTCAGTTAAGTTTTGGTAACAGAGTTGTTGCTTTTTGGGAAAGTTCTACCAACTCATCTTTCCATCTGTTCTTTTTGTGGATGTGTGTTTGCATTCGTCTGTCTTTCCTTTTGAATTTTAGAGCTTGATGTGGATATGATTGTATCAGTTCCTAAGTTTGATCAAACTGTAGGATAAATATGGTAAGGGTTTACGGCGTCTGAATAATTAGGGTAATTACTGTAATAAATAGTTCGGTAATTAGCCAGTTAATGTGTATAATTCAAGGAAATTCCGTATAAAACAACATTAAAACAGGGACCAAGGGTAAACTGACCAGAAACTGAAAATCCCAGTTTAAGTATATATGCTGCTTTAAACCCCGGTGGTTTATTCTACTGACCATTCTAAGGCGGTGGTCCCGGTGTTAGTCTTACTTTTTGTTGCTTTATGGTTCATTTTACGAGGCGATTTGTTTTAAGTCTTGCATTGTGTTATTTTTTTCTTGCGTTTTTCAGTCCTTTTAGAATTGCGATTACCTCGTATGGGGAAACGAGAGCTAATCTTAGTGCTTTTCGTACGTTTGTTCGATTTGCGCTTGTTTGGTTTTGTGGCTGTTTTCTCTTCCTCTTGGTGTCTGGGAAGGGCTGCGGCTTGTGATTGTGGCACTCCCTGGAGTTTCCTCATACCTTTTTCGCAATAAAAGAAAATGTCATCTTGTCATGTGCGAACAGCACAAAATAAAGTCTTTCTGTGAATCCGTGAGGTTTTATTAACCATTTCAGCCCTGTAGACGGTCCTTATCTGACTGGCGATTCATAGCTCCAGATAAAAGGTTTGTCCAGATAATTTGTTTCTTATTTCTCCATGAAAGCAAATGTTGTAGGTGTTCATCAAAACTACCTCACCTCTTATTTCTCCTAAAAAAAAAAACAAACAAAAAAAAAAAAAAAAACAAACAAAAAAAAAAAAAAAAACAAACAAACAAAAAAAAAAAACATGTGCTGTAGGTACTAATTAGAAGTGCCTCAGCCTAGGTAAGGCACTTCTTGTGAGTACCAACAACATATGATAATCTGATTAAATCCGTTACGAAAGGCGGTACTCTCATTGTGATACGTTTTGATATATAGAGTTTCACTTTCTAATATATATATATATATATATATATATATATATATATATATATATATATATATATATATATATATATATATATATATATATATGAAAGTTAAAGATATTTTCAGTTGAGTTTGGGTAACAGTTGCGATCTTTTTTGGGAAACAGTTGTCAAGTCTTCTTGCCTTCTGTTCATTTTGTGGCTGCTTAATTGTATTTGTCTGTCTTTCTCTTTGGTGTTTGGGGTTTGATGTTGATCTGATTATATCGGTTCCTGAGTTCCTTTATTTGCTTTGATGATTTTTTGTGGGGCTTGGGGGAGAACTTCGCATTTGTTTAAACGCTGATTGTCTTCTTCATATTTACTGGTGCCTTAGGACTATAAAACGATGCATCATAGGAATAATTATCTAATAGATGCATTCTGCTGTTATACGGAATAAATATATTTCAGAGTAGGCGCTATCTTTGTCAAACTTGTTTTTCCTCCTTTGAAAAAGTGTGGCATCTACTCTAAATGAAATACTAAATGAAATTCTTGCTCCCACAGGGTCTGTTCTAAAGGAACACATTTGCCGTTAACGCATTTTTAGGAAGAAACTATTTTTGTGAAGGTAAAATGCTAATTCGCCTCTTTGCGAATGTGCTGCGTCACGCATGAAGGGACCTTACCGTGTATCGGAACAACAAAGATTCCACCAATATGAATGTTCGAGCTATGATCAGGACCTTGGATGTTCATAGATAGATTTACGGATAACACCTGTTAGGGTGACAACTCTGTCAATTTTGTTTCGCCTCCCTTCAAGGCGTTCCTTTTTGCACAGACTCCATTTTTAGTATAGTTTTGTTTAGAGTACAGCTTTTTTTGTTCCTTTTAGAGTACAGCTCTTTTTTGAAGAGGCTTGGTTGGAGGGAGAGCAAACACAAAGACACAGAAATGGGCTTGTGAAAAATGATGGAAAATATACCACTTTTGTCAAGTCATCTTACAATCTCTGATTTTGTACAGACCAACTTATCATACCTGATCAATAGAGGCACGAGCAGGCACAGACCAAGGTAGTTTCATATACAACAATGCCTCGTTGTTTACCGATACGGCTGGTGCATATTTATAATTCCTTTGGGATCACTGCGTCCATTCCGGTTACTTTGAAATTTGAAAACCGCTTAAACCTGTGCTAGTGGGGCGTATACTACCTCGCAAACTTAATCGCTGTTTATGAAGAGACTTATTAAAACCAAGTCTTTTACTTTATTTTGTGTGTTTTTTGTTTCCAAAGGCAGCCTTTTAGATTTTTATTCTGTAATTTACCAAGGAGCTTCGCTAGGGTGGTCTGTTGGAATGGTACCAGTCCTTGAATACTAGCTTAATGTGTGCAGCCTGTACAACTAGATCCTAGCTACATCAGTCACAAAAACAAATGGTCATTCGTAAATAACAATTATACTAAGAGCTTCTTTGGCACAGTATTTTTATGCAGATACAGAACGATAGCGTCTTGAGTAAAACAGCATAATAAACAGTATTAGAGTAATTGTGTAACGAATAAGTAAATAATACTTGTATTTAGACTGTAGAGCTGACATGTCAAAAGGTGACATTTCAGAGTCACATCCTTGTTACTCCATTCCTTGCCATTCCATTACAATACAAAGTATTTACTGATATGACGTTTTGACAACGTCGCATAACGTCGATGCACCGACGTTTGTACATTGTTGTGAATGATGTTGTATCTCCGTTGATACGACGTTATATAAACCAAGCGAGCACCTGATGTTTATACAACGCTGCATTAACATGACGTTACATCGACGTTTATACGACATTTGAATGACGTTGCATCGACGTTAATACGACTTTGTATAAACCCAGCGATCGCATGATGTTTATACAACACTGCATTAATATAGCGTGGTATCGACGTTGATATGACGGTGTATACACGTGATGTACCTGCTGGGTTACCTTTTGCCGATGTTGGTTCTTCTTATGCTGACTGTAACCTCTGGGTTCTTATTATACCCCCGCATACGAAGCATGGCGTGTGTTGGGGGTGGGGGCGGGGGTGGTAGGAGGAGGGGATTGTCCATGATTCCGTCATTCCGTAAGACCATCATACTGAGTTCGTGTCCGCTCAATATCTTGAGAATAAAATTAGACCAAATTTTGCATATTCAATGAAATTGATGGGATTAAGGTTGGGACTGTTAGGCGCCCATTTTCGCAAATTTACAAGACAGTTATGGCCTTTGGTTATCGTGAGGATTTTGTTTCTGCTCAATATCTTGTAAGCAAATCGATGGAATTTGATCAAATTTTGCATATGCATTGACCTTAACCACAACTAGGTTGGGATTGTTACGCGTGCATTGTTCGTAAATTCACAACAGCGTTATGGCCATTGGTTTTCGTCAGAATTTCGTGTCCGCTCAATATCTTGTGAACGAATCGATGGAATTTGATCAAACTTTGCATATGCATTGATCTTAACTACATCTAGGTTGGAATTGTTACACGCCCATTTCTCAAATTTGCAACAGAGTTATGGTCCTTGGCTATCATCAGAGTTTCGTTTCCGCTCAATATCTTGTGAACGAATCGATATAATTTGATCAGATTTTGCATATGCATTAACTTAACCGGATCTAAGTTGGGATTGTTACGCGCCTATTTTCGCAACTCTACAACAGTGTTATGGCCCTTGGTTATCATTCTCAGTTCGTTTCCGCTCAATATCTTGAGAACGAATTAATAAAATTAGACCAGCTTGGGATCGTTACGCGCCCATTTTCGCAAATTTAAAACACAGTAATGGCCCTTGGTTATCGTGAGGATTTTGTTTCCGCTCAATGTCTTGTGTACGAATCGATGGAATCTGATCAAATTTTGCATATGCATTGACCTTAACCACATTTAGGCTGGGATTGTTACATGAACCCGTCCACTTTCGTAAATTTACAACAGAGTTATGGCCCTTTGTTATAGTCAGAATTTCGTTTCCGCTCAATATCTTGTGAGCGAATAGATGGAACTTTATCAAAGTTTGCATATGCATTGACTTTACCAGATCTAGGCCGGGATTGTTACCTATCCATTTTTGCAAATTTATAACAGAGTTATAGCGCTTGATTATCGTCAGAATTTCGTTTCTGCTAAATATCTTGAGAACAAATTGATGGAATTTAACCAAATTTTGCATAAGATTTGATGTGGACCAGATCTACGTTGGGATTGTTACACGTCAATTTTTGCAAGTTTACAACAGAGGTATGGCCCTTGGTATTGTTAAAATTTTGTTTTCGTTCAATATCTTGTGAACAAATCGATCAAATTTGATTAGATTTGCATATGCATTGATCTAAACCAGAGTTAGGTTGGGATTGTTACGTGTTAATTTTGACAAATATACAACACAGTCATGGCCCTTGTCAGATTTTCGTTTTCGCTCAATATGGTAACTTATTGATGAAATTTGACCAAGTTTTGCATATGCTTTGATGTTGACTAGATCTAGGTTCGGGTTGTTACGCGACAATTCAGCTAATTTCCAACACAATTATTGCCCTTGATTATTGTCAAAATTTCATTTCGGCTCAATTACTTGCCTGTAAAGGAAATAACCGTCATGTAAAACCTGTCGCGATGTGTTTTATGCGGGGGAAGGGGTGGGGTGGGGGGGGGGTGGGGGGTGGGGAGGGGTCTATTAAGCACTGCTTATTGACGTTTCTTATTAGTACTGCGTTTACTTCCTCAAGGCGCTGTTTACACAGTGGTAGGTCTGAGCGTGTATCTAAGTTATAATATTTCTTTCTACGTATAAGTCTTCCTGTGGAATTTCGGGAATATCCAGCATGCTGTTTTAATATATTTTGAAATTTCGTTTTTGTGTATTATCTGTTTACATATCTGTCACTCTCTCCATGGTCAAAGTACAGTGAGCCCTCGTTACAACGACTGGCTTTGTTTCAAAAGATGTTGCCATTAAAATGAATTTGCTGTTTTAAAGAATCTTTAATAAGCAGAATGATACCTAAGAAGGCTTTGTTCTATTCTAACTTCCTCAAAGAACATATGTTTTAGGTTTTTGTAGGAATTGTCTCAGTGTCTAACAAATATCCAAATCATATGTTTCTTGGAGAATTAAATACAATGTTCGTGCATAATTTTTAATTGATTATCACCTTTTGAGCGAAGATTTCGTGTCAGTCAAATTATCATTATAACGAATTTTGTCGTTGTATCGAGTGTCTTTCTAAAGAGGTTTGACTGAGTAAACATAACCGTGTCACAGTACATTTAGTGCGTTGGATGCAAACATGTTTCTGTACTTAAATTTTTGATAGCACCAAACACCAAATGATTGAAAGAATTTAGCACAAGCAACAACCATCTTCCACAGAGTACACATCAGCCAGTGTTGATGCGCAATACGCAGCAGCTGTAGACATCGTACAGCGCATGTCTGTCTACAAAGGATGTGCAGCAAGTAGGTATGCCCTGTCGAGCACATATCAACTGGCACAACGCACGAAAGAAGATAGCTGTATACGTGAAATAGTAGATATTTGCCAAAGAAGTGGGCACCCCAATACATCATTTTTGTGGACATGATTTTTTTTTTATTTTTGTCCCCCTCCCACGCACTCCCTCCCCCTCCCCCCTCCATTCTCTGTAGATTGCATTACCGACCTTTCTTAGGTGGTGGTTCTCGTGTTGATTGTTCTTTGTGTGGCCTAGACTGGCCCCAGTCTCCAGTGACTAAATATTTCTCTTATAATCCTGTTTGATAATCCACAAAAATAAAACAAAACAAAAAAGTATCATGACTATAAAGGCTGGTCACTCTAGTGACCAGCCTTTATAGTGATGATATTATTTTGGTTTCATTTTAGTGGATTATTAAACAGATTATAAGAAACAAAATAGTTGGTCACTGGAAACTGGAGCCAGTTTATGTGTGGCCTTGAGGCTGTTCGCTGCGGGGCGTTTTCATGGTTCGTCCTGTCCATTTTCTTATTATTGTCCTAAGTGAATCTTGTCTATCACTGTAATCACCTTGTTGGGGATTAGAGAACTGGACCCAGTTGTTCAAAGCGTCGTTAGCTTAACGTGCTCGTTAAGGGTCATTTCGTTAACTATTTTAGCGGATTCAATATACAATATTCTGATATTTTTTGCTGAAAAAATGTGAGTAGCTTTTGCACTGCAAAAGCTACTCACATTTTTTCAGCAAAAAATTTCAGAATATTTGCATACCACTCGATGTAAATTTTAACGAATCGTTAACTAACGACGTCGTTAGCTTTGAACAACTGGGCCCTGGTTGCTTTGCTTTTCTTTGGTCCTTGGCTTATATACTGTCTGCCTTGGTTCCACTGATAGGCTATTTTAGGCAACGGTTTGGCCACAAAAATCTCTGCGCAACAATTTCACATTATATTTAACATTAAAATAGGTTTTGAGATTCAAAAAGGATTTGAGATTAAAAAAGGAAAAATGTGGATTTTCAAATCTAGTTCTTTATAACTTGAAATACTCAATTGAACACGCCAGGTGCCAAAGTCCAAAACGCAAATTTTAAATGTGTATGTGAATGGATGAATAATGCAGAAACTATCACTTAATTCCAAATATATTTTACTGGCATTCATACATTGCATTGTGTATTTAAATAATCTGGAAAGCCGTAGATATTTGCCTCTGTGTGTGTGTGTGTGTGTGTGTGTGTGTGTGTGTGTGTGTGTGTGCGGGGGGGTGGGGGTGGGGTGGGGGTGGATGGGGGTGGTAGGGGTGGGTGAGGGGAGGCATTAGTAACGTAATGTACAAACATTTAAGTTGGCCTATGTCGAACGATGACACTGCAGACATTAACGATTTGTTTCTTAAAGCATATAATTTATGGAAGTGCTAATGAAGGAGAATGAAAGCAGGTTCGGGGCAGAAACTCTGTCAAATTGAGTTTGTCTCCTTTCTGAAAAGGGGTTTACACTAAAAGGAAAAACATGTTCCCATGGGAAGCAATTTTTACTTTGTCATCACGAACACACGCCTATATACTTTTGACCACCTTAAACCCCACTTTATACAGTAAAACTGGGGTTTACAGGGGTTTTCTTTTTTTCTGCTCAAAACATAGATTGTGGGTACTCGTTAGAACCACCTCACCGAGGCGATGCTAACAATCACCCACAATTTATGTTTTGAGCAGAAATATGAAAACTCCCATAATATTTCATCTAATAGTTTTCATTTTTTGGTGGTAAAATCCTCGATATATTTGAATATAGGCGTGTTTTCGTTATGGGAGAAGATCTTATTTGGCAAATATGAAGTCACAAAAGTTGTATGTCTTTTAAAATGGCGAAAGGTCTACCAAGTGTATATGAAGTCCCCTTAAATGCATCAAGTTGATTGATGTATTGCAAACGATTGATCGATGTATTTACAGCGCTTCATATTCTCTTTGAAGTACGGATTCTGTAACTAAGATCCTCAGAAGATGGAAATAAATCGAATGCTTTGCATTCCTGCAATAAATTAGATTAATTTGATCTTAATTTGTATCACGCATTGATATTTACTTATCCATTTGAGTTTTTTTGCATACACATGTCTGCCAGGATTGTGCGACTTGCACCTCTGTGTGGAAAGAATCTCCATAAAACTATTTGGCGGCGTAATTGCATTGCCGCATTTTCTCTTAGACAGACATGCCTGAGCCAGCATTGTAGACCTAGATCGGACGCCACAGTAGCGGCGTCTGATCAGGCTCTACACTCTTTTCTACTATTCCAGCCGTGTTCCGACACATCAAATGGTAGTAAAATGGACGTTCAAATTTTGGAAAAACTTGGTAAGGAGTTAAGATGTCCGAATATTTGGGGCAAATAAGGTAAGCACTTTAACGCTTAGCTTGCTGGATAAAATTTACAGCAGTGGACATTCTGAAATATTTTTCTTGTTTATTCCAGAAATTATTGGCTTTAACATTTCATGCAAATTTAGACAATTTGCATGAAATGTCAAAGCCTATGTTCTCGAAAAAAAACAACAACAAAAAAAAAAAACAAAAAAAAAACAACAAACAAACAAGAATATCATCAAATTGTCGTCCGCTGAATAAACCCAGAAAGCGGTGAATGTTAATTGTCTTTGGTGCATAAAAGACATCGAAAATATTACAACCGTGCCAAAAATGCTTATATATGAAGGACACAATCTGTCAGAACAATTAAACCAGAGACGTAAAGAAATCAAAATTGATTTATGGGACTGTAATCTATTCTTTTTTATCAGTATCATGCAAACACTTTCAGTTCAATATTACCCAAGAGCTTCCTAACAAATGGAATGGAAATCAAAAGTACCGACTTTTTAATACTAATACGTGCGAGAAGGGTACCTCGTCTGTTGTTACAAGAGAGCAAATGAAGTTACGGGCAGAAATTCCTGAACAATGGAAGGTAAAGAATGTGTCAAAAGGTGATTATTGTCTCAATAAAATCGTGATCGGGTACACAATTTTGAACCCGAAAATAAACAACAAAGTACAGTAAGACTTCAATGACTCGCTGACACGTTTACCGTGGCTGTTTGGAACTCGCTTTTGAGTCTCTAAGAAATTCTTTCGATAGCTCAAGAAAACAAAGAAAACAAATATATTGCGGGTTAAAACTTCAGAGAAATTTTCTTGTTTTATCATGAAATTGTATGTTGTGTGTACTCATTAGAATCGCCTCATCGAGGCGATTCTAATGAGTACACACAACATACCATTATTTTATAGACGATCGAGTCGGCCTCGGTGGCTCAGTTGGATGCGCCGTCCGACTGGAGACCAGGAGGTCGCGGTTCAACCCCCGCCGAGGTCGGCAACAATGTTTCGTGGAGATTGATCATGAAATATTTTCTACGGTCATTCTCTCCCTTCCGCTGATTCAAGAAGGGCAGTTGTCAGTTTCTGGAGAAAGAATGTGCACAATACTGGTTAACCGCTTAGAGGACAAAGCCTGCCCAGTAAACGTGTGGTTAGGTAAACTGACCGCACTCGACATGACCCCATTGGGTTGACTGGGCCGTAAAACATCAACACAAACATATAGAAGATCGAAACGACATTCCTAAATTATCCCAACTTTTCTCCTGACCTGGTGCTATGGTTTCCATTTCCATTCGACTGCAGTATATGAAAACATAAATTATCCAAGCCACCTGTAAAAGCTTTCAGAACCAGCAGGAAAGGTAATATGTATCATCTTCTTTATTGTAAACTTAACAATTATGACACACATAGTTCCTGAGAATACATCTGTTAATTGTGGTTGTTTTTAACGGCTATTGAAAGTTCATCTTTCTGTACCTTATTCGCAAACGTCCAGACCTGGCTCTGTATGGCTGCATTTGCACCAAGATACCGGGCCTGCGTCTTGGCCGTAGATTTGCAAGGTTACTATACGGGAATGTTTAACTGAACATTTTGGACATCCACCTTATTCACCAGTCCAGTCCCCATTTCAAACACTCCCTCCGACTTTTGGTTATTTCCGAATTTAAAGGATCATCCTCAAGGAAATAGATATGATGGTCGAGGACGTTCAAGGAAGCTATAATGAGGTCACTTCGAACTCATCACGACATTCTACAGTGTACAACGTTTCTTTGAGCGCATAACGGTGGCCCTGATCAGACTTTTCACATACACAGACTGATCTAGTCCTTCGTTTTCCGCAATCGCACAGAAGACACATTTTGCCGTGGCGCGGCTTATTTGCAAAATAGCGTGTATAGTAAAGGCCGATCAACTGCAATGTTGGTTTTTCAAGGCCAGTTGTTTTTAAAAATATCTACTATATGAGCATAGCATACATGTAGTATCACCTGAAGGTAATTAATTAAGCCTCAAAGTTAGAAAACGTACCTGCTGACATGTGCGCCCAGCGAAGATTCAGATCAGCCTGCGCATTCGCGCAGTCTGATCAGAATCTTCCCCGGACGCTTTTTGAATAGACAATGTTGCAAAGGTTTACGCGGACAATGAAGATTCTGATCAGACTGGGCGGATGCTCAGTCTGATTTGAGTCTTTGCTGGGCGCACAGAAGGCATGTTTTCTCAAGTTGCGGCTCAGTTATATAGCATATACTAGTTGACCTGATGATTAATTATCCTCAGCTTGATATATCTTGAAATAATGGTTTCTGAAGAAATAGAGATGAAATAGTAGTAACTTGCAGGGTACTAGACTGGCTCCAGTCTCCAGTGACTAAAATATATTTTCTCATATTCCTGTTTGATAATCCACTAAAATAAAACCAAACAAATATCATAACTATAAAGGCTGGTCACCTGATTTTATAGTCTTGACATTACTTTGGTTTTATTTTCGTGGATTATTAAACAGATTATACGAAAAAATATTTAGTCACTGGAGACTGGTGCTAGTCTAGCAGAGTACTCGTGCATTATAAAGTAAATTGTTATGTTTCCAGCATCTTTGTTGAAGATACCTACCAATAACTATTCAATCTTAAACGTTTGTAGTTGGTTTTGAGATTTTATGCAAGCTATCGGCAGTTTATATTGCGCCCTATAAGATATACGTATTTACTCTATTTATTGGGACAATCAGGCTCCGAGGTTATGACACCGCTAAAACGGCGATTGCTGGCGTGCACGCTATGTGTCTGAACTGTAGTTAAAATGGATCGAATTAGCAGAAAATGACTATAGCGGCTACGTGATCACATCGCATCGACGTTGATATGACGTCATTTTAACGTTGTGTGCGATCAGCATTATGATTGTTTTGCTTAATTACGATTTTAAAGCAATTGGCCTAGTTATGAGAACAAAAACTTTTATGTCTACAGCGAAGGCTACGGTCGACAGTACAGGGTGACCATTGTGCATTTTTACTATTAACTAGCCATTCTAAGCTTCTCTTTTAAGAGACAGCATAAAGAAAATTGTTTCCTAAAGGTGATTTGAATTCACCTAATATCTTTTCTACCCTTGTTGACAAGGGAAACAACTTTTTTTGACCTCATAGTTGCTTTACAGCCCACTCATCCTCTTCTGAAAAAGGTCTAAAACGCAAGAATTTGCTCCCAAATTCTTTTTTTTAGAGTAGACCCTTTTCAGAAGGACGTAAAACCATTTTGACAGCGTTACCTTCCTTGAAAGTATATCCGTTTTCCCCTTGAGCGTTTGATTTACAAAGGTACAGAATATAGATTGAACGTGCGAAGCAGCCTGGAATAATTAGTGTCCTAATTACATTAAGTCCGGTATGAAACTACTTAAAATACGTTAAGTTTGAATTGCAATCTTCTTTCTGGATAATGAGACTCAAACCTACAACGAAACTTTTACAGAAGCAGATTCGCAAATTGCAAGTTTGTTGCGTTTGTTTTGTACCAACAACATTCAAACTGTGAACGCATTTTTGGACCTTCATCACGAAAACATGCCTATATAAATTTGACCCCCTTCAACCCCATTTTTTTATAGTAAAACTGGGGTTTACAGGGGTATACATTATTTTTCTTATTTTGCTAAATAACATAGATTGTGGGTACTCGTTAGAACCGCCTCACCGAGGCAGTTCTAACGAGTACCCACAATCTATGTTTTGAGCAGAAATATGAAAAATATCGGGGGTTTTATCTGAAAATTTTTGAGTTTTTGGAGGTGAAATCTTCTATATATTTGAATAGGCATGTTTTCGTAATGTTTGAACAATGCTAAGGAGAGAAACTGTATAGGCTTGCATACTTCATTCTGACCCTTTCTTTAGTTGCTTATAAAGCATGACATAGGAATAATGACAGTTCTGAATAAATATATTTTATTCAACATTATTGAAACCATAAAAGGTTCTCTTAAAGGATACTGAATTTAAATGTATAATTTTATAATAGTTGTACTGCAAGTATCAATCAGTTTTAGCATAAAATCTCAAGTCCTGCTGTATTGGAAAATAATAAAAAAAACACGCAATGCAATTATTCAATATTTAAATATAGCGTATAAGGAGTTAACTCTTTCGCTGCCAAATTTCAGACGATATTTGTCGTGTTTGTGTGTTTTTTTTTATCATTATTATTATTATTATTATTATTATTATTTTAACAAATTATTGCTTGGAAAGAAGTTTATATGTAAAGTTGAAAAACTGAACGTCAAACAGCGTAGATCCAGATGAGACGGCTCATTATGAGCCGTCTCATCTGAATCTATGCTGTTTGCTTAAGCCCATTATTATCGCCTATGGCAGTGAAAGAGTTAAAAATGAAAACATCTTAAGACTTCAGTCAGAGGGTTGGCTATCGCAGTTTAATAGAATCACCTTTGTCAGCCCCTACAATGTGACCTTTTCTAGACTTATGTGTGATGTTTTAGTAACGGCTAAGCTATACACAGACTTTCTAAACCCCGAACATTACTAATTCCGTATTTCGCTAAATATCTGCTCAGACTGACAGGCATGGTTCGCGAAGCATGCTTACCAAGTAATGCTTACTTTCACTGGACGCCTGATTACACCCCATTTATTTTATCTGACTGTCTGAGCATTCCTAATGTTGTCTTTGTGTCTGTTTATGATTTGTTAATCTAAGACTCATCTACCTAACAGTAGTCTCTTATCAAAGCTCTTTTAAAATAAATAAATTCACCCCCCCCCCCCCCCACTCTCCCCCCCCCCCCCCCACTCCTCCCCACACACACTCCTAAAAAAAATAACTTAACCAGAATCTATGAGATTTTGATGTCTATACAATGAGGTATATTCAGAATCGTTATTACACCATGGAGATTAATGTTGTTTTTCTCACAACGGCCACCAAGCCATGTTCAATTACTGTTGTAGGCTCAATTTCTCATCATCAATATAAGTCAGCTTGAAAATAATTCAAGTTACAGGTAAACCCATTTACCCAGAGATTGTGTCAGATAGCTTAAGCTGCAAAATAAATTGAAATAATGCAGTTGTTCATGTATGAATGAGAAATGCAGCATTTATTACAGAAACAAAAACACGTCATAGCAAAACCTCACTTCGTTTCATGTGTATGAGAATTGCATACGTCTAGATCAGACTGCATATACTGATTGCCCAGAACTGGTGTTGATTTCTTTAAATCTAAAGGTTCAAAGAAAATCTTGGTGAATTGCTAATTCCCCATTCTGGGCCCAGTTGTTTAAAAGCGTCGTTAGCTTAACGAGCTCGTTAAGGGTCATTTCGTTAACTGTTTTAGCAGATTCAATATACAATATTCTGATATTTTTTGCTGAAAAAATGTGAGTAGCTTTTGCAAAAGCTACTCACATTTTTTCAGCAAAAAATTTCAGCATATTTGCGTATCACTCTATGTAAATTGTAACGAATCATTTAACTAACTACATCGTTAGCTTTGAACAACTGGGCCCAGATTGCGCATGCACATAAACCTTGACATGCGCAGTTCGCTTATTCCTTATGTACCAGGAAGCAGCTAGAATATGAGTAAACGAATGATTGTTTCCTTTTCGAATATCTGTACTGGAAAAGAGAATAAAATAGGAAGTTCGTAGCATCACGTGACATGATACACCTGATAGAGTATCCACCATGTTACAAGGGAGACAACTGTTATGACTTCTTATTAGCTTTCTGGACACCAATGCCTTCTGAAAAGCGGTCTACTTATGCCGAGTGGACTCTTCTACCTCAAGTCTTTGGACAAGTTCATTTCCTATATAGGTGGTGTCTAGTTAGTTTTTATTATTACCACGTTTTGTAGGAATTTCTGAACTTAATGCAAACAGTATAGACCCTGATCAAACGCCGCGTCTGATCTGGGTCTATACTGTTTGCTAGTGCCCCTTTTATGTGATGTTAGGCTTAAGTGGGTAAAAAGGAAAGTTAAACTCCCAAGAGCACCAAATTCATTGCTTTCTTGAGAGGATCCCCTTTCAGATGAGAAGCAGAAGTTTTGATTGAGTTGCCTCCCTTAAGGTGTATACATTCACCTTAACTTCCAGACATGTGCAGTTTCTCATGAATATTATTAAACGTTGAACATCATGCAATTGATACAGATTCTGTGGTGAAAGCTACAATTGATGACTTAATCCTTTTTACCCGTATTGTCTGAGATAAACTCTTCCATCAAACTTTTAAAACAGAGGTATCGGTATCATAAGCTGTATAAAACATTTTCTTTGTTTTATCGCCACTCTTCAGAATCAGATTTTTTTTTTTGTTTTGCTTGAAAATACTAAGGCTGGCACGATTAATCGGATAATCGATTGATTAATTGATCGATAATTCCACAAAAATCATTACTGATTTATCATCAAAAATCATTACTGATTTGCTAATAATCGATCAATTGATTTCTTTGTTTGTTACTTTACCGTATTTACCCTTAATATTCAGACACCTCAAAAGCTTACCATACATTATCTAAAATTTGAACAAGCACAAATTACTGCCCATTGTTGTGTCTAAAAATAACTGGATGGGTGGCAAACAGTATAGACCCTGATGAGACGCCGCATTTGCTGCGTCTCATCAGGGTCTACACTGTTTGCTCAGACCTGGCTGACCAAATATATGCAATAAAGTATAACATATGGTAAGAGTCATGCTCAGACAGGTAAAATTATGACCAGATCTTCAGTGATTACTAATCGATTATTGATCACAATGGCAGGACTGATAATCGATTATCTTTTCATCTCCGATTAGCCAGCCTGAGCAAATACTGCTGCAGGAAAGTCTTTCGGAGTCCGAATCTTATGGCGACTTAGTCTATAAATTCAGAAGGATTGTTGGTAATACTGAAATTTCCGAATAAAGATTTTGTCAGCCATTACAAAAAGATAGGTTACACTATGAATGCCATTTGGAAAATTATGCAGTTTAGTCTGGGTCTGAGGATATTTTGTTGAACCTTGAAATGTGTATTTAGTAGAGACAAATGTTTCACTGGACATCCTGGGGCACTTACAACGTGTTCCAGGCAATGTTTGTGTAAAATGTATCAAAATAAAGTTACAGTCATTTTGACAGTTTGCTGGGAGTCTTTGACGGATAAGAGTTTCTTTAACTTTCTATGCTTCAGTGTTTGGTCAGCTGGTTTTCAAGAAAGTGGTGCAGACCCAGGTGGCCTTCTAATTGTTTCTTTGATCCATTACGAAAACACACCTACTCATAGAAAATTTCACCTCCAAAAACTGAAAATTTTCAGATAAAAAAAAACTCTTATATTTTTCATATTTCTGCTCAAAACATAGATTGTGGGTACTCGTTAGAAAAAATAATGTATACCCCTGTAAACTCCAGTTTTATTATATAAAAGTGGGGTTTAAGGGGGGTCAAAATTATATAGGCGTGTTTTCGTGATGTTTATTCTCAAAGAAGAGTTTTGGAATAATGATAATAATACAAACCTGACATATGACTGTAGTTTTATATGCAATGGTGCAATTTTAGATAATGCGTTTGCTAAGTTATCAAGAAATTGCTAGAAGCGGAATCGCCACCATTCTCTCAATAGCGCTCAGAGCAACGGGAGCCATTTTCTCAATTTAGGATCGTAAATGTGCAATCCTTAGCTACAAACTAAAGGAATATGCATAACCCACGCATGCAATTTGATGAGATGCCATTTAAATTACCAATATGCCTTCTAACCTTTTTTATCTGTTTTAATCTGAATTTAAGGGGATTTGATGCACATGGTCTGTTTTGACAAGAGAGATGACTTTGGTGACATCCTGTTTGCTTACCTACACACCAGTCCTCTTTTGTAAGTGGTCTTCTCTATAAGGAAAGAATGTGCTCCCTGTTGGAGCTACTTATTGAAAAGATGCCTCTTTATAAGGTAACAAAAGGAATTTTGTCAAAGCTGTGTATCTATTCCCCTTTATGTCTAGAAAGTATTAAAGAAGATGTCTAAGAAGACATTACGAAAACACGCCTATTCAAATATATAGGAAATTTCACCTCCAGAAACTGAAAATTGTCAGATAAAAAAAAAAACTGATATTTTTCATATTTCTGTTCAAAAACAGATTGTGGGTACTCGTTAGAACCGCCTCGTCGAGGCGGTTCTAACGAATACTCACAATCTATGTTTTGAGCGGAAATAAGAAAAATAATGTATACCCCTGTAAACCCCAGTTTGACTATATAAAAGTGGGGTTTAAGGGGGTCAAAATTATATAGGCATGTTCTCGTGATGCGTCACAATCACAGAATACAGCCTACTAAATACGTCAAGAAGAAGAGTAAACAAACTACGACGGACAGAGCCCACTTTACAAACCAACAAAAGCAAATGAACCATTCCATTAAACAGGGTGATCATAATGCCAAACAGGACCCACCAAATACAAGAATAAGACAAGTCTAAAGTTTCATTACGTAAACACGCCTATATAATATTGATCCCCTTAAACCCCACTTTTACATAGTAAAATTGGGGTTTACAGGGGTATACATATTTTTTTTCTGCTCAAAAACATATATTATGGATACTCGATAGAACCGCCTAGCCGAGGCGGTTCTAACGAGTACCCATAATCTATGTTTGATAAGAAATATATAAACTATCAGAGATTTTTATCTGCGAATTTTCAGTTTTTGGAGGTGAAATTTTCTATATATTTGAATAGGCATATGTGTCTAAACGGCAACACATTGTACCGTATTTACCCTAAGTATTCGGACACCGCAACACCTAACCATACTTGCCCTAAAATTTGAACAAGTATAATTTTCTACCGGATGTTGTGTCTAAAAAATGCTGGATGAGTGGCAAACACTGTAGACCCTGATGAGACGCCACAGTCTGCGGAGTCTCATCCATGTCTGCACTGGTTGCTCACTGAGCTTGTCTGTCCGAATACCTATAGTAAATACAGTAATGTGCACGGATCTGTAAACAGTCATTGTGTTTTCCATTATCCTTCATTCACCATTTACAACTCTTTTTCTGCCAAGTTTGTTTCTAGTGTTTCTTTGTTTTTGAATCTGCTTCAAGCTATACCGGCTTTCTAAGTATTATGTGCGTTAATAATAATAGGATGTGATATGTGTCTGAACTGACTCACGTTAAAGGGTACCTTTGAGTCGCAACGTGAGAAATGTACATTTTGACCTGTGCGCCTAACGAAAACTCAAATCAGACTGAGCATCCGCGCAGTCTGATTATCGTTATCCGCAAGAAAAGTCACTGTATCCTTAGCTATCCAAATTGCGCCCAGTTAAAATTCTGATAAGAACGCTGGTCTAAATCCAAGGCTTCACAAGGCA